>JAYKKT010000058.1:10865000-10955000 GCA_036023115.1 Brasenia schreberi | reverse complement strand
GGATATGCATTTGGCAGTTTATAGCGTATTTCCTCGCTCAGAAAGCCTTTAATCATAATTTGGTCAGCACAGGTAAGAGCTACAAGGTGAAAGAAACAGTGGCAACTGATAGGAAGACAGAAAGCATCAGCATTCTGTGTGATTTTGATGTTGTTCTATGTCTAGAGTGACCAGCAGCGGATCTACATTTGAAAGGAGGTGATTGAAATCCGAAAAACCAATGACAAAATTAGAGGATACCATCAAATTCACGGCTACCATACATAGTTTTGCCCTACCATAAACGCCTCACAAAAAAGTTCTAGATCCGCCACTGATAGTCCCCCGATCTGGCATGCCAAGAATGAGTGCATATCAATGAAGTCATGTAACACGGATCTTCTAACATGTATAGTATTGCATGACTCTGCTATAATTAGTGAGATTACAACTACTAGAAGGTAATAGTGAAGGCTTGCTTCGTAAGGATATCTCTCTTATAGTATTACATGATGACTCTTCTGTTATCACTAATTGTGAGATAGCATCTACTAGAAAGTAGTAGTAAAGTCTTGTTTCGCAAGGCGACCTCTCAGTAAAGTTATTAAAATGAATTTATATATAATATTACATTACTCCACTACTATAGGTAGCGACTACTAGAAGGTAGCAGGCTTGTTTCACAAAACTAGCTCTACGTTATAGTAAAGCTTTAGCTAATGAGAACCATAAGTAGGTTAAACTGCTTTTGTAAAAGAAGAAAAATATCCCTCAAATAAAGAGGAAAATATATCAAAAAAATCCTTCAACTTGAAGGTCACGAGTTCAAACCCGAGGCATTCCTGTAAAAGAAGAAATTTAATATCAGGTTTGCCTTATCCATTCAGAGTTAACTTCTTTTCTTTCTTGGCTATAACGTCAACTAATTTGGGTTGGCTCTAACATTCACGTATATGCTCTACTTCGTGTCAAAGAGGAGAAAACTGAAATAACCCAAATTTTCTGCCTTTTAGCAAACATGGTTCCTTATTTCCCGAAAAGAAAATGTCCCAGACTTACCGAAAATCAGATATTTTCACGTACATTCCAGTACTTAGGTAATAATGCCTACACTGATATTTAATATCTCTCTCTCTCTCTCTCATGCACACCAGGTAGCAATTTCAGACACGACACGAATAGGTTTAGAAGGCAATGTTAGTCCACCCAAATCAAATAGCATCAGGATTGTGTTTCAGTTGACATGTTTTGATTGAATAAGAAATGGCAAGACACAATACTTTGTCTAGCAACACGAAATCAACGAAAATTTAAGCATGACACAAAAACCCTTCATGAACACAACAGGAAAAGTGGGTTCATGTCCATCAAAGTGATATAAAAGAAAAGTGTTCTGGTAAACCTGGTTTCTCTCATAGCATGACACGAAACACGAAAGTGCCACCCCTATTAGATGTGCTAGAGTTGGGGATTGTATTAGTTTGAAAGGAGGGACTAACCCCGGAAATCCCCAAAGAGAAAAACCGTAACCCCAAAATCACTGTAGGCAACCCCACCAACTTTAGGGTACTTCAAAGAACTACCCTATAAAGTTGGGACATGAACCTTGTGAACAACACACCGGTCCTTGCATTTTCAGCAAAAAAACAGCACAATTAGCCAGGACGTGTTGAGGAAGTTCGTGTAAGAACAGATCCCTAGTGACCCTTCGCAGGCCACATGTAAATTCGAGCCACCCGGCCGAAATTAAAAGGGCCTGGCAGCCAATGGGGACGAAGGTCAAGGCAGAGGACATGCCCTACAACAAACCAAAGGCCTCCCCTATAAAAATGGATTTTAGGAAGGTTTATCGAATCTTTCACGGATAACACGCAGTGTATTACTGAATTAACCCCATTCCCTTTTGAATATTGCAAATAGGATGTACCATTTTGTTAACTTGTCTGGCACAAGGAGCTACAGGTTCCTCGTTAAAAGGTCGACTCACAAGTTTAGAGGTCATGAGATGGATACCCAGGGCGTGCATCTGGCTCCCAGAAATAGTTTGCATAGCCGTCAATAAATCATATACGTTTTAATATTTTAATTCAATTTGAACGTTTTATTTTAAATTTTTTCTTATCTAAGGTATATCTTTAAGAGTGATAGAAAAATTAATGAAACTGTTATGAATCGAATTAATGAAGGTTAGTTAAAATGAATAGTTATATTAAGTATTCTATATGATAAGAAAATGACATTATATAGTAGCAATTAAAGTTATATTATTCTTAACGTTGGATAGAAAAACCTTATACATAATGAGGTTATCATAAACAAATTGATAGAGATATACTAATATATAATAAAATAAAAAGAAATCACTTAAAATGGTTTGAACATATAAAAAAGCGACCAAATGAAGAAAGTGTAAGAAACAAGATAAAGAAAAATCATAAAAGTGTTGAAATGAAATAATAAAGAATGATTTAGCTGATGCATTAGCATGACACAAGATTGAACTCTACGAAAACAAAGAATTTATGTAATCTACCCTATCTAATATGGAAAAAAACTCAGTTATAGTTGTTAAACATTTTATTTTAACACCGGTTACATTTAGAGTCTTCTTTTGGGTATGAGTCAAACATTTAAAAAGAGGTGCAGGTCTCAAGATAATCATATAAAATAATTATGAAAACAAAAATAAAAAAACTAATAAAAACCTGATCTTACTTTTCTTTTCTTGAGTTAAATGATACAACACACAGTAACGTGCCTCTACAAACTCATATAGCTCTCGCTACTTAGGACAAGGCTTCATTAGTCATCAGCTGGACATCCAATATTCGGTTACCCATAGTTGATACGTTAATATTCTCATTCACTTTGCTCAGTTAGCATAAACCTAACACACATGCACTCTTTGGGAGTCGAACTCCCCATCAGCAGCAACGGCGCTAGAGCAGCCTGCCGTTGAGATAATGCTCTCGGTGCTATAAGTTAGCGTGGAAAGGACTTGAGGTACCCCAGGAATTCCAGAATATTGAAATTTTAGACTATATTATACCCTTTGTACATAAGAATTGTCATGATTATGCAAGTAATTAATATCTTATAAAGCAAGTTGGGCTTTGTATAAATGATTGTATTTGGAATAGCCAATAAGAAAGCGGTCACAGGAAAAATAAAAGAAAAAGATAAGCACTCGAAAATAAGGGCACCCTTTTCCCAGCCACTGCAATTCGATTGATGGGCACATTTTTGGGGTGTAAAGGGTGCGCATCAACGTACCGAATTAAATGAAGGAAGATCTTGCGCTAAGAGGAGAATCGAGGGCTGTCGGTGCGGTCTTTGGGAGCATGAGGATCATGTACGAGTCCCTCAAGAAAAAGGATCATTCATGTAGGAGAACCATGCATAAATATTGGAAACTTCTCTCAACTTTCTTTTCAACTTTTTCCTTTCTACATATAATAATTTTTGAACTTCTCTCTCTCTCTCTCTCTCTCTCTCTCTCTCTCTCTATATATATATATATATATATATATACAGATATATATATATATAATCTTGACATGGCAGGACGGGTCTAGGCCACGGTTTCATGAAATGGAACAGTGGATGGCAGATGTTGGACATGGTCCATTGTGGGTAACGTGTCGAACTGACTATAACACCAAACATGTTTGCAGGTAACTCTCAAAGAAGAAGTTGCATGCAGGTATCTTTTTTTTTGCATGTGATGATCTATATTTTCATGAGTATGGTGGCATGCATGAACAGGTTTTAAGGAGTCAAATCTATTAACGAGACTTGGTTTTTGGGGATTTCGCAAGTAAATCTACTGAATCGTTTTCTGCAGTTTTATCTGTTCTCAGTTTGAACAGATAAACTATCGCAATCAGTACCTAAATCATTGAGTGACAAGCCTTCTGATGCCTTCTCCAAAGGTTATAAATTATCATATGGCCTTCACTTAAAGATACCTTCAAGAAATATGTGTGTATATATATATTACATTGTATTATAATCTTTAGATGAGTGAAAATCTGTGGTGCTGTAAACGATGACGTACTGAATGAGATCGAGTTACGTGAAACGGTGGAAATTCCATAACAAAACGGTGCAGTGATTCTCATTTGCATGCCTGTGACTGCCTCAAAAAGGTCATGGATTACAAGAAGAATAACAAGAGAGGGAGAGAGAAGATGGTGAATTACAGCTGTTTAATTATTTTGCGATGCTTTTTTTATATAAAGCGAAAGCCATCCATCCTGTATGCATACTCATCTCTTACATGCATGGCATGGGGGACAAAATCGGCACAGAGTCTGCGTGAAAAGGCCTCAAACCGCGGGTGTTACCCTTTAAGGGTGGCCCTCTGTAACTCTCAACAAGTCAAAAAAGGTAAAAAGGAAGGAACAAGGTTCTGGGGTTTTAGCCGATCAAGATAAAAAGGAAGTCTGTGGTTGATTTATTGAGTTCTCATTTCTCCTTCCCGTGCTCTTCGACGACGTTTAGAGAGAGAGAGAGGGGTTGTGTGTTCGGTAGAGCAGCTTTGATTAGCAGTAGTCCAATCTCGAAAGCAATCACACCCCTTTGTCATATTTGTCTCTCTGCTATCTAACAGTGTTCTCAGACGTTGCCTGCCCATTTTGTCTCCTAAATCATCCTTGTCCTACCTCAAAAAGCCTGCACATATTAACCACACAATTAAGCAGATTCATACTAGCTATACTGACCGTAGACTTTTAATGTACCAACCAATCTACCGCATCCCTCTTTCCAAAATGATATTAATTGTATTTAATTGAACTCTCAAAAGCTTTATATTTTGCTAAGTTTGTAAATATTTATATATATATATATATATATATATAATTGATAGTAAAAAAATGAAAAAAAATTAATAGCAGTGAACTGTCGTCCATACTGAGCATGTCTTCAACATCCCATGATACGGCCATGCCTTCACCTCCTTAATATCCAGAGGTTTAGTCAGAATTCACGCTGACTGACCTTGGACATGTTGTTTTCATGTGGAACGTCCGATCCGATAAGAAGAGCTGTCACGGCAGGCCACGTGTTCTTCAGTATAGACCTGTAGGTATTTCTTTTCTTTTATGCAGAGGGACGCATGCGGAGGGTTTATGACAATGCATGGGTTCATGCGTGCATGTGTTTGGGGGTTTAAGCGTAGAGAGAAAGGGAATTGACTTAAAGAATAGGTTTCTTGGTTTTTGTGATGATGCACGTATTCATTCCATGGGATTATTTGGAGGGTCGACATCTAATCATGCTCCCGCGTGCGAACAATCCCCATGAAATTATTGCATTGCATTTACTGCATGCTGCAGCCATCTCCGTTGCATTGAGGCGGATGCCCTGCATGGCGGTCCGTCGTCTCTCTCTCTCTCTCTCTCTCTTTATATATATATATATATATATATATATATATATATATATATATATATATATATATATATATATATATATATATATATAAAGGTTTCTGCAAGTTCTTTAGTGGTGTAGTTAATCGCGTCAAGAAGCTAGTATTGCAACGATGCTTTGATAACGATTGATTAACCATGACCGCCAATAGGTGGTATAGTCTAACGTAGAGCATTGGACTCTCCAACGTGACGCCAGAGTCCAAACACTGAAAGGTGTCCGTGTAAAAGGTATTCCTCCTAACCTGAGCTCCTCAATGAAGAAGCAAATCAAGCATGATCCGTAAAACCTCTCTCTCTCTCTCTTAGCCGACTTATACTTGCAGACTTGGATGTCTTCTGTCATTGCCTTCAGTGGCCACAAAATCTATAATAATCACACTGTACTTGATCATCAGAGCATGATTAACGTCTAAACCTTTCCTTCGTGGCCTTCAGTTGCCAGTTTATCTGTAATCCGATTTCAATTATATCACGAAGTCGACAACTACTGGCCAGAAAAAGCAAGGTAATCACCCCGAGCGCAAGGAACAAATTAGGTGGAAAAATTATGAAAAATATACATGGATACTCATCCCAATATATATATATATATGTGTGTGTGTGTGTGCGTGCAGCTGTTAAGTGGTTAAGTGCAAGCAAAGAACGAAAAAGTTAAAGAAGCGTAGCATGCTAAACATGGAAAACCTGTCGACCTATATTTTGCACGAATAGCTGTTATCACCTATCAATATTGCAAGAAGAGATGCAGCCCTGGTCAAGCATGGCCGTCTAAATTGAACGGTAGGGTCTCCATTTTCGGCTAAGTATTGGTGACCAAACGTTTGCGTCTCGTTAACCGTGGGCTTCACTGTATTAGCAAGACCAACACACACGTATTGAGTAACAGTTATTGTTTAAAATGATTACATATTAAATTTAGCATGCAACAACACAATGCTAACACAGAGTAGGTAAGGCCCATTTATACAAACGCAATCATATATGATTCTTCAAAAGCAGAAGGCTGGCCACCATTGGGATGTTGAAGAAAGGAGCGCCTTGAATAGGGGTTTGGTAAGTTTGTAATTTTGGTGAATTACTTTATTTCCATTTTTCCAAAAGGAGGCACCAAGATCTCGTTCAAAGATATCCAAAGAGGAAAACGTCATAAATGATGGTGATAGAGTGTCTTATCAAAGTATCAGATTTCAAGAGGGAGGAAAAAGCATGACAATTTTTGTAGGGCGCCGTCGGAAAATCATTTCATGTGTTGGCCCATAAATGGACGGTAAAGATTCACTGGACTGACGTATAAATCAGCATATAAAGATGGAAGAGAGAGAGAGAGAGAGGACGTCCTGTCTTCACCAGTCTCGCCGACCCTTCCGGAGCCCTTTTTGATTCACATTCGGGTCAAGGCACATAGAGAACCGGGTGTTTTGGGATTGTGTTCCCTGCCTCGTGTTTGTTGTACTTTTTTTTCTGATTTAATTATTCTTGCGGCCACTTTCCGTCTGAAAATATGGGTTCATATTGCTCGTCAAAATGACAAGACTTAGATATCTATGAAACTTCAACGAGGATGATCTACCCACTTAGCTCACTGTTTGGTTGGTTGCCTTTATTTACTTATACCCATCACTCTTATCTTCTGTTTTCTTAAGCTAAATGCTAAATGATATAAAAAAGAACAACGGACGCTAAAGCCGTGGCCTATGCTACTTATTGTATGAGCACAGTCTTGGTTTTGGATTGGTTTGCTATCATCATGCACGGAGATGAAGCAAAACTTCGGGTATCATAACAATTACGTTTAGAGTTGAGTTCTTTGGAACCAATGAGCTCCCAAGACCAACCTTGACTAGGGCTGCAAAATGAGACGAGCTGCTTGATGTTCAGCTCAATTCCGAAACATAAACACACACACATATAATATATATGTAATATACATATACACACATATATGACATATATCTATAGAGAGAGTAGCTAAATACATTATTAGCATGTATCTTTATGAGTAACAATATATGTTTGTCGAGCCTTATAAATCTTAATCACCATTTGCTGCATTTTAATCTCAACCATCCATGTCTTTGATCACACTGCGGGAATTTATAAGCTCAGGATATATAAATTAGCAAACATATACAAGGATGGTTGAGACATTAAGGTTACATCTCAAATCATCTAGTTACATGTTTAGCTATTCTTTGATAAGCAAGTGAGACAAGGCATGAACAAGCAATAAACACATGTACAAACAGAATCAACTCACAGTCGGATGGTTCAGATAGTTTTACTGCCTCGCATGTGTGTTTGAGAACATGCTATTTTTTGTGGGTGTTCAAATCTTCAACGTGCTGGGAGCTTTATGGAGATCAATATTGCATGAAAAACTAATTTATAACTTAATTCTTTTGTTTTCTGGGTGTCAATCTCTCGAAACTCCCGGCCGGAAGATCAGCCTAAATTAGTGAATTTAGAAAAATAAAAAATTTGAATAGAAATTCAAAATCTGCCATTCTGGTTGATTAAGTCATTCTTTCTAAGTTCTGTTGGAACTGGTTTGAAGGAAAACCTTGGACTACTGAGTTAGTGCTCAATGATCACAGCTGATCAATAATGCAAAAAATGTGATTTTCAAGTATAAGTTTTGCAGAAACTAAAATTTTAATTTGAAATCAAATAAAAACATTACTCTTATATACTTTTTTCTTATAAAATTGAATTTTTTAATCATTTAATTACTTACATTGTTCCAACCCAATTAGTTGGGTAAACATGGCTTGCTAGCACATGCGTGCATAAAGTCCAATTTGCTTATCTAAACAAGGTTATACAAGTTGAGCTGAACTGAACACGTATTCTATATAATCAAAGAACGAGCTTTTCAAAGCTGATCTGAAAAGAGCACTCACTGTTAGTGTTCATCTCATAAACTTTTATGAGGTAGCTCACGATCGGCCTGATAAGATTGCGAAAGAACATGAACAAGATCATAATGAGCTATGCTCCGTTCAATGAGCAGCTTGGTTCGTTCACTGGCCCTATGTTCTTATTTAGTGCAGTAATTTTTAGCCAAATAATTATAGGGAAATTGAAGCAGACAATATATATATAGAGAGAGAATAGATGGTTGAAATTTGAATCTATAACTTTTTATAGGTACACTTTATTCACACGGGCACTTTTACTCATCACCAAAGATTGATGGTTATAATTCAGATTTGTTTGAATTTACTAGCACCTAAGGTTGCTAGCATATACTAGTTTTTCTCTCTCCTTATATATACATATACATATACATATACATATACATATATATACATATATATATATACATACATATATATATATATATATATACATATATATATATATATACATACATATATATATATATATATATATATACATACATATATATATATATACATACATATATATATATATATATATGCATATATATACATATATATACATATATATGTCACAATGACATTTGAGTGGATTTACAAGGTATAAGGTCATACAGTATTATCTCAGGTACAAGGTAGACTAGCCATCGGGGCGATTTGAGACGGTGAAGGGTGGCAATTTCATGTTTTGGATCACTGTCTGTGTCATGTGTTGTGTGAAAAACAGGTGAGCCCGTTTCTCTAGTATGTTTTCGGCTTGGTTTTCACATTGTGCCTGAAACTACCAACCGTTTCATGTTTGCTACTATGTTCTGTGTCGTGTCATTTCGTGTTCATATGAAAACAGGTTCACGTGAAAAGTGCCTGACGTTCTTGTGATTTGGAGTGGACATGAACAGACTTTTCGGGTCATGTTTGTTTGAGGTTTCCCGTTCGTGTCTGAAATTGCCACCCCTAGGTGTGATGCCCATAAAAGCAGGATACGAATCTGAAAGTGAATTATAATCATACAGGATTGAACGAGAAATATATAGCAAGCAACGAAGAAATCCCAGTAAGAATAAATGGAAAGCAAGCATTGAAATGAATAAGATCCATCAAAAAGTCGAGCTAAAAGCAAAACTAAGCCTTGTTGCGCGCATAGATTCGTAGTTGCATTTGTGCTTGACCTTGTGCGAGATTAGTGTTAACTCCACTTATCTAATAAATTCAAGAGAATTATTCTTGAATTAGAGAGGACGGATCAGAAGCAAAGAGAAAATTGTGACAAGAAATGCAACTTTTAGTTGAACTAATTAGATTAATTAACTAAGAAAGGGAAAAGAAGGCAAATAGGAATAATTCTCAGCATCAATAAGGAACTCATCCCCTAGTTGTTACAGTGCTTAGAACCATAAATATTTAACTAGAATTGATGTAATTTAAATGCATTTAACATAAATCTAATCATATTTGTATATAATAGATAAAGTAAAATGATTTATAAAAATTCAAATATATTCAATAACCAAACTGCCCCTCCAGGAGAGAGCCCTTCAAGATTTTCGTTTCTTCACTCTGTCATTTCTATCATAAGAGGTCTTCTTGAAAACATGAAAAAATTCCCGGGGTTGGCATGCCTCCATCTTGGTCATGTGCATCTTATTTGATCTTGATTTGGATCTGGATAGATCCCAATGGCCTCTGATAAGAACCTATTTGGCCGGTTCCATCAGAACCTATTTGGTTCTCTCTCCGGTTTGGTTTGATTCTGATTTCATTTGAGACATTCGTGAAACAAATCTAGGACTATAAAATCGAAACGAGGAAAATAACGTGTAACCTCCAGTTCCAGTTCCGGTGCAATTACTCAATAGGTAGAACCAGAACCGACCTGTAGGGGTCTTGTTCTAGTTCAGTTCGGCCGGTTTCAGTGGTTAGCTTCCCGTTCAAGCCACCGAGCCAGGTCCTGACCAGACGGTCATGTGGCCTCTTACTTTTACAACAAATTTGTAGTAATGAAGATGTCTTCTCACTCTACTCACATTGAAATAAGTAGACATTATAATTCATAAACAGTGAACAAAATCTGTAGGTGCAAATTGAGAGAAAATAATGTGTGAGACACTCGATCACAGTTACCGATAGGAGTGTTCACGGTTCCGTTTGATTCGGTTCTAGCCTCAACTTCGAACCAAACCGGTATTTACGGCTTTTGGTATTTTGGGACCTGAACCAAACCATAGCATAGTCTGAATATGGTTCCAGTTCAATTCAATTCTGAACCACACCTTTACTTATTTAGGATTTGAGTAAAGACTTCCATGAACAACACCCTCTCTCAAAAAAATAATTTAATATCATATGATCAATATCAGATATTAATCACATAAAGACAGATAATACACTTACTTAACCAAAAGGATCAAGAAAAGTATGCTTTCTTCAAACCCTTACCACCCATTTTATAGTTGCGAATTCTGTGCTAAAACTGCTTGAACTGAAACTTTTCTGATCTCAAAAGACTGCCAGCCTCATCTAGGTTCAAATGCTTTCTTCAATTCTGCGCTAAAACTTTTCTTTCTCAAAAATTTTCCATTCATTTCGGTTCAGTTCTTATGATTCGGTTTCAATACTAGAATCATGAACTGAATAAAAAAATAAAATATTTTCTCTTAAAAACGAACTGAATTAAACCATTTGACATCAAACCAAACGGCCGGTTGGGTTTGGTTCCAGCGACTCCTTGAACCTAGCTACCGAGAACGTTGGCACACAGATGAGGCTGGCAGGGGTGCATGTGTGTATTTCTTCCTGCCCATCTCTACCTTGAAGATGTCAACAGCTAGCTGCCATATTGGCAGGATCGTTCTGGGTTCAAGATGATTTCGTTTACAACAGGCACGATTCTACTCGGCATCTTCTCTATCGAAGCTGAAGCACAAACTTGTATTTGAACAGCACAAGTAATTGAATGCGGAAGAGAAAAGGCAAGCTCAACTAAAGACAATAATTTCATTAAAGAAAATCGAAGAAATAAGAAAAATTATCACTTTTTTTTTTATTGGCAAAGCTTGTGCAGACTCCCCCAGATATAGACACCCTATGATATCAAAACTCTTCCACTTCAACTTGAGTTTTGGCCGAACCTTTGTTCAGATTACAATACAATAATTTCAAAGACCCAACAATTACAACCAAATGAAAATGTCCTCCACGCCTGATCATGAAGGAGCTTGACAATAAGTCGGAGGAGGCTGAGATTGCAATCTAATGAAAAGATACTTATAAAATAATCTAATGAAATGATGTTCTAAGATATATAGGACAAGTTAGAGCGCTTCATATTTGACTATGTTAGCAGGAGGCCATGCGGCCATGGAAGCTCAGAGAGGCAAAGCAGCGGAAAGCGCGACGCCTACAACAAAGGAAACTGGAACCTTGATATTGGAACTGGCGGTCGACTTCGAGTTTGGGGATGGAGCGTGAGCTGGAGAGCCGTTGGTTGTGGCTCGCGCACCATCAGACAAGGGCGAGCCTAAGCCACCGGCTTTGGCATCTCCGTCCGGAGACAATGCCGGAGACACTGCTGTCTTTTTCGAGGCAGACGTAGGCGGAGCTGCGGAAGAAGAAGTGTTAGAGTCCGAAGAGACTACAGAAGAAGTATCAGCAGTGGATGATGCAAACGCTGAACTCATGGACAAGACAGCGATCAGGACGATGAAGAGGAGGAACAGCCGCAAAGCCATTGTGGTGATGGTGGTGGAGGAGCAGACTAATGCAGAAAGAAGAACGGAGGAGGAGGAAGGACGGAGAGTCCTGGTATTTGTTGAGGGAGAGACATAGTTTTACGGACAGATTGTCTGAGGCTTCGAGCGATTGGCGTTCATTGGCGGTTAGCATGAGCGATCGTGATGGCAAAGAGGAGGCAGGATCAAATGTTGAGCGGTTGAACGTCGTTCTCGCAATCTATTTTCCGGTCATTCTTGTTCTTTCTATTATTTTGGTGAGGGATCGTGTGGCAGGAAATGTGAGGCTAGAAGACGTGATATGCCGAATCACTGATCCTTGGTGCTTTTGCATTGTCACCCTTCATTCCATTTTAGTTGTAATTTAGAAGTTTTTTACGATAAGACAAATAGCATATCTTGTTGGCGTCCGGCGAAATCTGGCGACTGGACTCTTCAACAGCTTTCGTCGAAACCAGACAAATAGCATATCCTTTGGTTCTTTACGTGCACCGCTCTATATTTATAGAGCAACATTGGGTTCCTCTTTACCTATATCTAGGTTGGACATTTCGTTTTCAGAATCCTTTATCCGGTTGGTTACAAAGCTCATCTGAAATAGATTGGATGTTACAAATGTGCTCTTTAACCGACTCCATGAGAAACGACTAGATGACCAATTTAGCCGTTCTCATGAAAGTAACGAGAATGGTTATTTCTCGTATTCACATCTCCCGCTTAGCAATTCGAGCAAAATGATCTGACATATTGGTTCTCACTTTTGTAGGGTTTTCCAAGTAATGTCATTTTATGATTGTTATTGCAATCATTACTCATTGTGTAGTTTTTTTACCTACACAACAATAAAACATCTCAAACCCATGTTTGTAATATGTTTTGAAAAAAGATCATCGGTTATGCCTTCAGTTAAGGGGTCTGCCAACATATCTTAAGTTGACATGTATGAGATGGATATTTTCTTTCTCATAACCATATCATTAACATAGTGGTATTTCACCATTATATGCTTGCTTTTATAGTTGTCAGCAACACTCTTGATTAGAGTAATTGCTATATTATTGTCACAATAAATGGCAACCTACTCATTGGCTATGTCTAGCTTCAAATCTCGTATGAAGCGACTTATCTAGACGACACTTATTGTAGTCATACAACAAGCCACATACTCAACTTCTTGTGTATACAACGCTACACAACCCTGTTTCTTACGTACCCAAAAAATAACTTCACCTCTAAATAAAAATATTTGTTTTGAGGTTGATTTATTGTCATCTTTGTACTCAACAAAGTCAACATCTAAGTATTCTACCACTTTTAGTTTATTTGCTTGAAAATATAATTTCAAGTCTTTTGTTCTTTTGAGATATCTTAGAATCATCTTCACAACTATGCAATGTTGTCATCCAGGATTACTTTGACATATGCTTATAAGACCAACAACAAAACTGATATTAGGTCTTGTACATAGCATAGCATTACATCACGTTACCTACATCTTGTGCATAAGAAACGTTAGGCTTATCGTCTCCTTCACCGAGATAATCAGCCTTGCTTAGTTTTATCCCTTTTGCAATGGGTGTAGAAGTAGATTTGCATTCACCAATTTTAAACTTTTTGATGATATAATTAATATATATCTCCTGAATTACGCATATAAGTTTAGATTCTCTATCTCAAGAAATCCTTATACCCACAATATAGGATGTTTCCTCATATCCTTCATTTCAAACCTTGAGTTTAACCATGACTTGGTTTTGACAATCATCTCATTGTCATTTCTAGTCAACAATATGTCATTTACATATAATGATAAGATGACAAAGTGGCTCCCACTGTTCCAAACATATACACAGTGGTCAAACTTATTTGTCACAAACTCAAGTTTAATAATGATATTTTGAAAAGTCAAATATCATTGATGAGGTGACTCTTTCAGGCTATATAGGGATTTTTCAACCTATATACTTTATTTTCTTAGCCTTTAACTATGTGTCTTTCGGGCTGATGCATATATATGATTTTATCTAAATCTTCATTTAGAAAAATAGTTTTTACATCTAAATGATGTAAATCCAAATCACAATATGTTGATATCGCCAGAATTATTCTTATAGATGCAAATTTTACAACACAGAAATATGTCAACATAATCTATCCATTTTTTCGCGAAAATTTCTTTATAACTAACATCTCTTTAAACTTATCGATTGATTCATCAACTTTATATTTATTTTTCAGAACTCATTTGCAGCATATGACTTTTCTTCCTTTTGGTAAATCCATTAATTTCCAAACTTAGTTTTTCTCAATTGATTCAATTTTCTCATCCATGACTTTCTCTCAGTCTGTTGTTTCAGATGGGTTAATAGCTTGTTG
The DNA here is from genome assembly GCA_036023115.1 of Brasenia schreberi. Lineage (NCBI taxonomy): Eukaryota > Viridiplantae > Streptophyta > Magnoliopsida > Nymphaeales > Cabombaceae > Brasenia > Brasenia schreberi. The sequence continues at coordinate 10,940,579 of JAYKKT010000058.1, read as the reverse complement.
ATAAGTAAAGTTATAAGTCATCTCATCTAAATTTATTGAATTGTATACTTCTTGTGTAAGATAAGTGTGATAATCTCTTAAGTATGATAGTGTTGCCCTACGTCTTTTATGTCCATATAAAGTTTTGTTTGATTAAGAAAGACCTTATATGGGTCTAAATGATGATTGATTAAGATCTACTAAATCGTCAACATATTCATCATTATTCTCAAGGATGCCACTCTTAGTATATTCTAAGAATTCAACATCTATGCTCTCTATCACTCTATGGTTCTTATTATGAAAATGATATCCTTTTGAGCCTTTAGGATATCTAATGAATATACATCTCAAGGGTTTGTTGTGTAGCTTATCTCTAAACTAATCAAGGATCTTCATATGAATGATAGTAAGTTTTCTTGCAAACCACATCTCATATGATGTAGTGAATACAACTTTACATACTAGTCTATTGAGTACATATGTGGGGTATACTTATTGTTTCTCCCTAAAATATCATTGGTAGAGGCATCTATTGGCATTAATCTTGTCATGTTTAGTAAGGTCATTTTATATCTTTCAGCTATACCATTTTGTTGAGGTATTATGGGCATTGTATTTTGTTTCAAAATACCAAAGTCTTTACAAAATTCAAAAAAATTTACAGAGGTTTACTTGCCACCTCTATCTAGTCTCAAGACTTTGATTGTATGCCATAATTTATTTTCAACTTCATGCTTATATTCTTTGAATACTTTGAGGCCTCAGATTTATATGCTAAGATATATATATATATATATATATATATATATATATATATATATATATATATATATATATATATATATATATCGAGTAATCATCGATAAATGTTATGAAATAAACCTTTTTTCGATGTGATCTTACTCTAAAGAGTCCACATAAATAAGTGTGAATAACTTTCAACAAGGTTGTTGCCCTTGTTGTTTCTTTAAGAAAATTTTTCTCATCATTTTTTCTTATATAGAGGCTTTGTACTTTCTAAAAGTGTTTTCCTTAAACCTTGGCAGTAAGTTAAAGTTAGATAATTTGCCTAAGACATTTATGACATATATTCATATCAACATTAAAGACACAATCAATATAAGCAGAAGAACTTTCATTTTCATTGATATTTAGTTTGAACAATTCATGTTCTACATCAAATTTCCTAAAAAAAAATACCCTCCTATGCTTTCCATAGTCACTTTGCAAGGAATAAACCTGACATCAAAACCCTTCTTCATCAATGTAGGAACCAAAATCAAATTGTGCCTTATAAATGAAACAATCAATACATCAGTCAGTACAACCAGTGTACCTTATAAATTTAAAGGATTCAGTTCCAAGAATATCTACGAAGGTGTTGTTTCCCTTGTATACCCGATGTTCTCCTGGTTTATATTCCTTTAGATCTATTTCCCGTTTCTTACTCTTTAAGATGTGTATCGTTGCTCCTAAGTCAATCCACCAACCAATCACTGGACGATCCATATATACGCATTTTGATATCATGTATATTATATCCTGCTTCTCCGATTGTCCATGTAGTTGGTTGTTTCCTCTACTTTTCTTATTGCGACAATCCTTTTTGTAGTGTCTTATTTTTTCACAGCAAAAATACTTAACTGAAGAAGCGATTTCTTATGGTTTTTTAAATGATTGATCGCTCTTTTTGTTATTTTTGTCAAACTTTTTATTTGGTTTATTTCTTCTTTAATTGGCTTTGGAGTTGGACCCTATCTCGTCTTGCACCACTATCAATTTTTCTTTTCTATTTTTGTTCATATGTTCTTACTTCATTGCTAGTTTGAGAGACAATTATGAAAGGTTTATTTTAGGCCCTAGTCTAAGGACAGTAGTGACCATATTCCAGGATGAAAGAAGATTGTTCAGTATTATGGATATTTGCATCGGTTCTAGGATAACTGATTTGGCTACAACTAAATCTCTTGTCATTACCATCATGTGGTTCACATGTTTCACTACATTATCTCCTTTCATTTTATAGGAGTTATACCTTTGTAGTAGTAATTGAACATGTAGTTTAGTTATAGTGTCATATTTAACTGTTATTGAATAAAACAACTCTTTTGCAGTTTCATATTCTTCAAAGACCCTCATCAAATCATCCTCCATGTATGTTAACATAACTGTTATTGCTATCATGTTACCTTTTAGAAATGTTTTATATATTCCATTTTGTTGCTCAATGGCATTAGGAGGTGATCAAGGCGTTATTTCCTTTAATACATACTCTACAACTTTAAGTGTAAGAGCCAACGGCATTCTACTCTTCTACGTTTTAAAATTTAGATCGTTTAATTTTTCAGTTATTGCCAGCACATATTCTCAAATTCATTTTTATGTGTTTGGCAAAATTAACAATTAGATGGTCTAAAAGAAAAACATATAACAAGCAACAAGCAAGAGATAACAAATATTTAACTAACTAAATGCATAATATCCAACTAATGAATTGAAAATAACTCATGATACTTAAACCAATTTTATACAAATTTTAAGTACCATTATTGACTTTTTAATAACTTGATTCCGTTATAAAATCAAACTGAGAACAAATCTGCAAATTTTTTTTCCCAAAAATTCCTAACACTATTAATTTCCCCAAATTGTAGGAGTAAACCAGTAATTTTATGTGTCTGTCTGGTTTTGTAATTTTTCAAAAAGCTAGGGACAAAATAGTAAACTTGATATTTGGTTTTTCTTATTGATCAAAGATAAATTCATAATTTTTTCCTGAAGTTTGAATTTGTAAATTTTCAAAAAGAAATGAGCAACCTTGTCTTTTAACAGAGTGGCAAAATTGTGAACCTTTTACCGAGTAAGGGCAAGAAGGTAACTTACCTTCGAGATATTCTGTAATTTCTATAAAAAGCTAGAGGGAAATACAGTCTTTTCGCCTGTTTGAGCATCGAATTGACTTTTTACTTGAAAATATCTAGATATTTTTATAATTTTATCCGATGACAACTTTTAGTTTCTGAAACCGACCAGGGGTAGAACCGACTTTTTAGTCTGTCTCCCTAGAAACCGCTGACGTATTCCAAAACTGGGGGCAGATTCCCAAGGGGTATAAAAGAAAATAGAGAGTAGTGAGAGAGGGGCCGAAAACCCCTTACTCCCTTTGTCTGGCATGGGCTTTCCCTCTACCTGGCAGTCTGACTATCACTGAACGTTTTCTTCCTCTTTTTTCTTGTTTTTGTTAGATTTCGGCAGATCTAGTCCTAACTCCTGCCACCATCGTTTGACCTTTGGTAGGGTCTGGTCGATCTTTTTTCTAGTTGTCTTAGGCCACAAACTGTGGTTTCTGACAGTCATTCTTTTCTAACAAAAAAACTAATTGTGTACCTTTTTGCAGATAAGGAGGCCCTAATACCACTATTGGCATCCGACGAAGTGTGACTGCTAGACTCTTCGACTACCTCGGCTGGTTTCTTCAACACCTTTTATAGAAACCAGTTGTGCAGCAGATGAAAATGGAGGAAGACAAATAGCACAACTAGAAGAAGCTTTTTGAGGTATAATTTACGGTTCTCATACAACCGGTTTTCCTAATAGGTTTTCTTTGTTTTCACTATATCTTTTGTGTGTGCGCTACCCTGTATTTATAAAGCAACGTCTAACTCCTCCTCCAGGATATCTAGGCTAGGCTTTTCATTTTCAGAGTCATTTATATGATCGGTTAAAGAGCTCATCCATAACAACCGGTTCGTAATAGACCGGTTGTTACATATTTGCTTTGTAACCGCCTCCACGGGAAACGACTAGATGGCCAATCTAGTTGTTCATGTGAAACTGCCGAGAATGGCCATTTATCGGCTTCACATATCTTTTCTTCTTTTTCTTGTTAAGGTTGCAACGTGGTGGGGGTCGCATGCACACACCATGAGTCGAACTTAAGCCTTGCATCTTATGGAATCGAGAGCCCTACCAAATAGCTTATCTTATCTTTTTTTATGATGCAACGGAGAGGGGCTTGCACACATGCGTGGATCGAGCTCACACCGTGCATCTTGCGGAGTCAAGAGACCTTCAAATAGTTTTTTTTTTTTGCTGCAAGGAAGAGGGCCTTGCATGCACACCCGGTGAATCGAACTCACACCCTGCATCTTGTGGATCCCGGGGCCCTGCCACGTGAGCTAGCGGTTGAGTACACGAATAGCCTATATTTTGGTGTGAACTAATTGAAGGCTTTAATCGTTTTGTTAATTTTCTAAATTTTGGTTGGGTGGACGCCTCGCTTCACTCAATGTAGATAGCTTCATGATGCAAGGCAGTGCTCATATCGATCAGCCATGTAAGGTTCCAGGCTCTTACTGCTGCTGATCATATTTGAAAGGTTGAAAACTGAACCGAGCTGCTTAAGGATCCGCTCCTTTTGAGCTTTTTCTTGTTTGGTTAGTAATTTTATGTATAGTTCGCTCCACCCTAAACAGTTTCTCCGTTGGTGGCCTCACTCCTGAAAATCTTCTAGATCCGCCACTACACGACACAGCAGAAAGTCGAAGTGTCTCGGTGACATAGGCTTCACATCTTGGTGATGTATAAAAGAAAGAGACACCACCAGATCATAAAGGAGCAGTATGCAGAATATATGGCCTAAAGTGAGTGACTTAAGCGCTTGCCTTCTCATGGGCCATCAAGGAAAAGAGATGACGCTCGTGAGTCATCTTGTCATCATATATACCTTCTCACTTAGCCACTAGAAAAGCTACCAAGTTAAATTTCCTTTAAGAGGAACACATGTTTGATTTGGAAAAAGATGGCAGATAGCCGTGACACAGCGTGATGATCACATGAAACAACCTAGGCCTGATAGCAACCAACCTTTTCTTTTGCGCATCTCTCTTTAGATCGACGAAAGGCTGTGTGATTCACACTGCTTTTCTCTATTTAAAAGCGGGGCACGACCAATGAAATGCCCTCTTGGGACTTGATGTTCTCTCGTCGAGGAGCTGTGGAGCTAGGTAAGGTGATCCATTTGAAGTTCTCCTGATCTTCTTTTCCTTTCGGATGAAGCTGGTCATGGTTCTTAATCCCCATATTACTTGATCTGTGTCATATTTGCACTTAGCTATAAAAGAACAAGATCACGCACCCCTGATGGTAATTGTCTTGATTTATGATTGAAAACCATCTTTCTTGAATGTTGAGCTTCATGAAACTTGCAATGAGAGGCCACCAGTGAGATTATGTATAGCCGCAGGAGGAAGGAAAATCACAAGGCCACCTTGATAGGAAAAATGCGATGGTTCAAAAAGCGGGCATAGTTTTTTCTGTATGAAAAACGAAGAGAAAGGAGTCAAACTGTCTCTAATTATTGAGACATTGACGCCCCCCTTGCTCAAGGAGCCACAGCTGTGTTCCCTAGGGGGTTTACTCGTTGAACCTTCAACTTGAAGGTCACGAGTTCAATATATAGCTGGGTAATGTTTATCCAGGAGAGATCTGCCTAACCCCAGCCTGCACGCATGCGCGCACACACACACAGAGCACCCCCTTGAAAATATGGCATGGCCAATGAGAAGTCATCTTCTCATGGATGAACAATTTTATACGAAGTTGTTTTCAGCAGATCTGAAAGAAATTCTCCGACAGTTTGGAAATGTAAAGCCATCAGCAATATGGCTTTTATGTGTGTGAGGCTGCGGCTTGAACATATTCGAAAACTTGATAATCTGCTTTTGCAATCAAATATAGGAACACTAGAGGGAAAAGCTTGTTTCCATAAGGATACTTTCACAAGATTAATCCTAGTTTGTGTAAAGGGAAAATACCCATACCTTATATATTTCTGCAGTTTCATGGCTACTATGGAGATCGAAACTGGTGTGCAAACGGAGCCAGAATTAGCATCAATCAATAAGGATGCATCAGTAGTAGATCAGAACCAGATGGGGAGTGTTCAAGTTGCGAGACAACCTAGTACAGTGAGATTGGAGGTACAAGTTCTGCAGCAAGAGGCTGTTGGGAGCCAGGTTGCACCCTCTCTGAGTAGGCAGGCCAGTGGCAAACTAAACTGTCTTTGCTCACCAACAACACATGCAGGTTCGTTCAGGTGCAGGCTGCATAGAGGCCCTCTGCTGCAGCGGACCAAGAGCTACAGCTCGGCAGACGGGTCTGCTCATACTGCGACCAAGAACATGGACAACACATTGGAGTCCCACTGATCTATCATTTCTCTCCTCTCACTATGCATAACATGCTCATGAAGAGGAGCCTTCTTAAGTTAAATGCAAGTGTAAATGATAAGCAGAACAAGCAAAAGGAAGAGCCCAACTCAGTCTACTCATAAATGGGTCGGTTTACCAACCTGAAAAGGACGATTGAACACACACACACACACATATGTATATATATATGTATATATATATGCAGCTTTTCTCTTCCGTTGCTATATGGAAAAGTACTGTTTGATTAAACTTTGATGTGTTAAATCGAGAGAGAGAAAGAGACTAGGAAATTGCTAATCGTGGTTAAAAAAGTTCAGCATTTTGTTCAGCATGAGAGAGAGCGAGGCAAAGTTCTACCTTATATTCAAGTTCATCATTTTGTTCCAACATTACTTCGTTATGAATTATTTCCAAGCTATCTTATTAAAAAAAGTAACTCTACGTATGGTAATGGTTCATTGTTACATACCCAGTCCTTAAATCTTTCCAACAAAGAGGTTGTCTTTAAGAATTTGACAGCCAAAGTAGAACTAATCTTACAGGCATTAATGCATCATATCCTATCAAAACAACAAAGTTAGGCATGCGTGAGCAAAAATGAATGGCTAACTTAAAAGGTTCTTGAGGTAAACTCCTAGCCGACAACCTGACCAGTGAAAGACTTGGTTAAGGAATCCCGTCAAAAAATTCATCCAATGGAAAACCAAGTTTAAGTAAAATGCATTGTTTTACATTACAGGTGAAATGGTAATGGAGCACATCTTAATGTTACATGGAAATGAATTGTTTTCAAGCTATCTTAATAAAAGATTATGAGATATCCAATTTTCACCGTCTTGGACAATGAACCTCTGTTACCAAACCTATGGCATCCATCTTGCTAGAGAGTACATGCATAAGTATGATGACTCCTGCAAGTCAATTCTCCACCATATTAAGTACGTCAGAGATACAAAATTTGGAAGACCTATAACATCCATATTGCTAGAGAATACATGCAAAAGTATGACGAACCACTCCTGAAATATGTTACTTTGCAATCACAATGAAAACAGAGCAGCTGCATTGGCTCTTCTCATTAGGAGTACAGGTACTAAGCGCTTGGTTTTGAACCCACTCGAAGGAAGCCTGCAATGGCAAAACTCTGTACAAAAGGGAAGAAAAAGAAGGGTTCCATAAGCAGGTTAAAGATACAAAATTTGGAGGCAACCGCTGCCACATCGCAAGTCAATTCTCCATCATATTATAATCTGTCTAACCAACTCATGATGCTTTCTTAGGAGCCAAACTGCAAATCCTGCAAATTTACAGAGATAATATCAGGATATCCATTATAAAAAAAACATGGCATATTCTAAGGGTGTTGTCAATCACTACAGCTCTATGTACAAAAAAAGTTTTCTTATTGACCAAACGGAGGTCTTTCCTCGCTGTTTGCACGGATGAAGACAAATTTCTAGAAAAACCCGCATTCATCAAACAGAAGGTTTTCCCTCATTAACTAGGTTTCTATCTGAAAAGTTTTCAGCTGGTTTGGGAAGCACGAGCCGGTTAATCGCTGCAGTTTCTATCAAGAAAACGTTCTCATATTCTATTATGCAAATATGGAAAAGCGATTGAAGTTGGCATTGTACAAAGCTTTGTCCTAATAGAAGATTCGTTTTGAACTTAAACATGAAATTAGGCTGTGCGAGACAAACTCCACACAAAGCATGCGTCCCAAACAAAAATGCCCTCATAAACCAGAACAGCATGCATGTGCATGCATAATCTTACAGCAAGATCAGGAGGTGTGCCAAGATTTATGTCATCAAGCTCAGCAATACTGGTTCCTAAAATGAAGTTCTCAAAATCTGTATTGGTGCCAGTGGACTCGGTCAAGGGAAGGGTTTGTTCCAACCTTAGCTCATCACAGAAAAGAGATCTATCCAGAATAGCATCATCTGGATCATCAATAGCTTGAGATTCACCGACCAACCAGTTCACACCATCACATTCAGCAGCATTTTGAAGATGAATGGCCTTTCCTACCTAATTCAAGTGTATTCCAAATTAATAACCAAAGAAGCACTACATCAAGATCGGAAATGGAAATGAAAGGAACCTGTAACTACAAACTAGACGGTTCAATGAGAGAAATTTTAACTTACAACAACAACTAAGCCTTTCCCCATACTAGATGGGGTTGGCTACATGAATTCTTTGTTTCTACATAGCCCTATCATGTGTCATGTTAGCAGTTAACTCACAATAAACTAGATCATTCTTTATTGTTTCTTTTCAACACTTTTGTGGTCGTCCTATACCTCTTTTAATACTTTAAAAATTTAGTTTTTCATACCTTCTTACATGTTCTTCTTTTGATCTTCTTTCTATATGTCAAAACCATCTTAAACAATATTCTCTCATTTTATCCTCTATTGGTGTCACTCCTAATTTGTTTCTAATAATCTCATTATGTATACGGTCTTTTCTTGTATGACCACTCATCCATCTCAACATCTTCATTTATATCACTGACATCTTTTGTACATGTTGATGATTAATTGTCCAACACTTAGAACCATAAAACATGGTAGGTCTAATTGTTGCTCTATAATATTTACCTTTTAACTTTAATGGTATCTTCTTATCACAAAGAATACATGATACTCCATTCTATTTTAACCAACAAGCATTAATTTTATGCATAACATCTCCATTAATTCTTTCATCACTTTCAAAAATTGACCCTAAGTATTTAAAATTTTCCTTTTAGAGGATGCAATGTGTTCCAATTTTAATTTCTATGTCCTCTGAAGTAACCAAATAATCAAACTTACATTCCACATATTCTGTCTTTGTTTTACTAAGTCGGCAACCTTTGCTTTCTAATGTTTCTCTTCATAGTTCCAATTTTCTATTAACTTTTTCTATAGACTCCTCCACTAACACAATGTCATATGCAAATAACATATACCAAGGTACTTCATCTTCAATATGTTTTGTTAACTCATCAATCACCATTATAAATAAGTATGAACTTAAAGTTGCTCCTTGATGTAACCTAATATTAACTTCAAAAAAGTATGTCATTCCTTCACGAGTCCTCACACATGTTTTTGCACCATCGTACATGTCTCTTATAAGGTTAATGTATGTCAATGGAATATGTCTTTTTTCTAAGGTTTTCCAAAGAACCTCCCTCGGTATCCTATCGTAAGGTTTTCTAAATCCACAAATATCATGTAAATGTCTTTCTTTTCTACTCTAAAATGTTTCATAAGACGTCTCAAAAGGTGAATCGCTTCAACAGTAGATTTGCCTGGCATGAATCCAAATTGGTTCTTTGTTGTACTCAATACTTGTCTTAACCTACGTTCGATAATTCTTTCCCACAATTTCATAATATGGCTCATTAACTTGATACCTCGATAATTTACACAATTCTGAATGTCTCCCTTGTTATTATATATGGGTATAAGTGTACTTGCTCTCCATTCCTCGAGCATCTTTTGGTTTCTCCGTATTTTATAAAATAGTCTTGTGAGCCAAGTGATTCTTCTTTCTCCTAAGATTTTTCAAACTTCTATAGGAATATTGTCTGGTCCTACCGATTTACCACCCTTCATATGTTTAAGAGCATTTTTTACTTCATTCTTTTGAATTCATCTGTAAAAATTGTGGTTTATATAGTTTTTTTATTTGACTAATTCTCCTAAGCTAATACTAACATCTTTATTTTTATTAAAAAGCTTATAAGAATAGTTTTTCCGTCTATTTCTTATATCATCATTTGCCACTAGAATTTTTTCATCATCGTCTTTGATGCATCAAGAATTAAGATCTTTAGTTTTCTTATCTCTAGCCCTAGCTATCCTAAAAATATCTCCTTCACCCTCTTTTGAGTTGAGTTTTTTTTTATATAAATTCTCTCAAATTTTAGTTTTTGCTTCACTGACAGCCTTTTTTGCTTCCTTCTTTACTTTCTTATAAGCCTCTAAAGTTTCACTAGTTTTCTTAGCATAATATAATCTATAGCATGCCCTCTTTGCCTTGATTTTATTTTGCACTACTTCACTCTACCACCATGCTTCTTTTTGTGTCGGTACACCTCTCTTATATTCACCTAACACATCTTTCGTCACTTTCCTAATATGTATAGCCATATTGTTCCACATATCAAAAGGTGTACCAACATAATTCTAAACATCTTCTTGAAAGACTTTCTATTTAAATATATCTTCTTTCTCGCTTTTGAGGTTCCACCATTTAGTCTGAATAGCTCGATGCACTATTTTTTTCTTTGTCCATTTTTTTATTTGTAAATACATAACTAAAAGTCCATGTTGAGTGATTAAGCTTTCTCATGGAATTACCTTACAATCTTTACAACATGCTCTATCTTTTTTTTTACAAATAAAGTAATCAATATGTGTTTGTGATAAGCCACTCTTATAAGTAATTAAATATTCATCTCATTTTTTTGAAGATCGTATTAACTATAAAGAGATCAAATGCATAGCAAAATTTAAAATCTCCCTACCTTCCTCGTTTATATCCCCAAAGCCAGAGTTCTCATAAATACTGTGATATCCTAATTTCTCTTTAGTGACATGTCCATTTAAGTCTCCTCCTAAACAAATCATCTCCCTCTGTGGAATTTTTTGAATCACCTTATCTAACTCTTCCCAAAAAGCCTTCTGTATACTATCTTCTAGTCCTACTTGGGGTGCGTAAGTACAAACTATATTCAAAACCTTGGCTCCTAACACTAATTTCAACATCATGATTCGGTCACCATATCATTGTATGTCTACTACACTATTCTTTAAATCTTTATTTATGATAATATCAACTCCGTTTCGAGCCTTTTTCTTACCTGAGTACCATAATTTAAAACCTTTATCCTCAACCCATTGTATCCTCAATATCCTCAATCTAATAGAATATGAATCTTCTGGGAAAGAGGGTTATTTATGATTGGGTGATAGTATTTCTGATAATATCAACTCCATTTCGGTCCTACTTATTTATGATTGGGTGATAGTATTTCTTTTGACGGTAGAACAAAGGTTGATAGTAATAGTTCTCGACCATCAATCAAGGAAAAGATGGATATTGAATATTTTATAAGTAGAAGTGGTAGAAGAGGAAGCAGTAGAAGAAGAGTTTCTTCTAGCATACATTCATTTTTTCTTCTTAGCACTACACAGGATGCTCAACCTGGAATTTGTACTGCTATGGCTTCAAAACAATTGAATGAAAAGGCAAACCTTGTAGTGGACAAATGGTTGTATGATGCATATATTCCATTTAATGTAGCAAATAGGTTTAATTTTCAAGCAATGACTGATGCAATTGCTAATATTGGTCCACGATACAAGATGCTCTCTTATCAGAAGTTGAGAGGAAAGCTATTAGTTAAGATTGTCCTTAAAGTGCAAGAATATTGTTCGACTTTGAGAGAGTCATATAAAGAGACAGGATGCACTATTATGGCAAATGAATAGGCAGATAGGTGAGAAAAGACTTTGTTAAACTTTTTTTTTCTGTTGTCCTAAAGAACTTATATTTTTGAGATCTCTACATATGTTAGAAGAGAGTCATACTACAAAGGTCCTAAGACAAGAGTTTGATAATGTGATATGTGAGGTTGGGCTAGAAGATGTAGTTTAATTCATTATAGATAAAGCAACTAACTATAAAACAGTTGGAAAGGAGTTAGCAAATACTTATGGGACCTTTTATTTGACACCATGCGCAACCCATTGTTTAGATCTCATCCTTGAGGATATTAGTAAGATGGATGAGATAAAGATAGCAACTGAGTGTTGCAAAGATATCACTAAATTTATCTACAACGATGCCTTTGTATTATATATGATGAGGAGATATACAGATGGTGCAAAGCTTCTTCGTACAACTACAATCATGTGAGACAAAAGTAAAAATTGAAGAGAATATTTTCATGAGATGAGTGGTAATAATTTGCAGAGTTTCCTCAAAATAGAAGAAATAGAAAGTTAAATGAGATTTCAGAGACCATTTTCAGGACTACATTTTGGAATGCATGTGTTAGACTATTAAGGATTACATGTCTTTTAGTAAACGTTTTGAGATTCGCTGATAGCGAGGAGAAACCATCTATGAGTTATCTTTATAAAGTTATGGATAGGATAAAAGAAGCCATTAAAAGTAATTTCAATAGAAGAAAGAGGGATTATATGCCCATGTGAAACATTATAGATAATAAATGGAACAAACAATTGCATCGGTCTATTCATATAACAGCATATTACCTAAACCAAACATTTAGGTACCCAGCAAGCTTTAGAAGAGACGGTGAGGTTAATCAAGGTATCATTGATTGTATAGACAAATTAGTTCGTAATGAGAATAGATCAAATGTTATACATCGAGAGATAGAGATCTATGATAATGCTCTTCAATTGATGAACCGCACTAATATATGCCTAGGTAAATTGTTTATGTTTATATTTAAGTTTTTTAAATCTTATATTTATTATAGATTAAGTTCCTCATGTTTGTCTTTTTCTACATATATTTGGTATAATAGGTTTCAAAGTAATTATCCAAACCTTAGAGATTTTATAGTAAGAGTTCTGAGTCAAACCTTTAGTGCAACATGTTGTAAAAGGAATTGGAATGTCTTTGAACACATCCACACAAAAAAGCGTCAGAGGTTGGAACATAAGCGGTTCAATGACTTAGTTTTCATCTGTTGTAACATGCGGCTTTGACAAAAGTAATCTTGTATTAGTTATACTTAAAGATTCAGTTCAATATTTTGTTTGACTTCAATTGTTAATGTTATTTTCTAATTACTTATCTTTCTTTTTGTAGGCAATTTAAAAAGTTAAATAGAGAAGAAAATCAATTTGATCTAATAAGTTTGAATAATTTTGATATATTAGAGGAGTGGATTATGTAAGATAATGAAGAAAATGCACTCCTAACTAAAGAATAGGAGAAGATGAAGATTATTTAGTTGATGATCCTCATTAAAATATGTAAATGTAAATATATTTTATTTTTTGCTTTAAAATATGTAATTATTTTTCAATTATTGAATGGTAAATGATGAATATGTACTAAACTTTACATTATATAAATTCTTTGTAATTATCAGATTTTTTTTTCTATTTTTTTGGTTTTTACTAATTTTGTAGTATTAAATTATGATATAATACGATACGATAAAATACATATCGTGGACCAAAACGATACATGATATGATACGCGTCGAACAACACTGGTTAGGACATAGTTACAGTTATTTACTCACAAAAATACAACAACTAAGCCTTTTCCCATACTAATTAGGGTCGACTATTTACTCACAAAATACTAGAAAGAAATTCACATGTCACATCTGCTTGTTTGGAAATAGCTACTCACAAGATTGTTTTAAAGATGTATGACCCAGCCATGGTCATCACTTGGCCCATGGATTGATTTTCTTTTTGCATACCAAAAGGAAGTTTTAGCCAATTTGGAAGTATTTTACTTGATAGTCATAAATAGCTTTATGAGATATGTCAATTATATATAATATGTTATATCTTGCCATGTTCCCCACCCCTCCCCCTCCCCCCGCAATATGATTTTTGAGAATTGTCATATCCTGGACCTGCACCAACACCCACACTCATGTGATATAGACCCCAAATGCCTCCAACAATGTCATTCATCGATAATGTTTTTGAAACAAGTCTTCAATAACTAACTAACATTTACCCCAAAAAATTACCAAGTTGCTCTCCTTGCAATAGGGTTAAAGCCAGTGTTGTTCGACTCATATCGTATCGTGTATCATTTTGGTCTACGATACGGGAGTATCATATCGTAGCATACCGTATCATACTTTAATATTAAAAAAATAGTAAAAAAAAAATCTGATAATTGCAAAGAATTCATATAATATAAAGTTAAGTACATATTGATCATTCACTATTGAATAATTGAAAAAAATTACATATTTTGAAGCAAAAAAATGGCATTCACCCTGATAGCACAAAGATGTATAAGGACCTAAGCCGACAATACCATTGGTCTGGAATAAATTTGGAATCAAAAGGTAAAGGCGGATCACCAGCAACTAGTAGAAACCTTGAGACCATTACCTATTCCTCAGAGAAAATAACAACATATTAACATGGATTTTATTATTGGACTTCCTCTCACTCCACAAACCGATGGTCAATCGGAAAGAACGATCCAATCGTTGGAGGATTTGCTTGAGGGCTTGCGCTTTAGAACAAACTAAAGTTGGGATGAAGTTTTACCATTGGTAGAGTTCACCTACAACAATAGTTTTCATTCGAGCATAGGGATGGCACCCTATGAAGCTCTTATGGGGAGAAGGTGTAGACACCTTTGTGTTGGTACCAAGATGGAGAAAGTACCTTACTATTGGACCCGATATTATACAAATGCTCCGAGAAAAGGTCAAGATGATTCAAGAAAAGATGAGGACGGCTCAAAGTCGCACAGAAGAGCTATGTAGACAAAAGAGAGAAAGCCTCTTGAATTTGAGGAAGGTGAGCATGTGTTTTTGAAAGTCACGCCAACGACTAGGGTTGGCCGAGTTCTAAAATCTAGAAAACTTACTCCCAAATTCCTTGGACCTTACCAAATTCTTCGCCGATAGGTCCAAGAGCTTACCGTATAGCCTTACCACCTTTTCTTTCAAACCTTCACAATGTCTTTCATGTGTCAAATCTTCATAATGTATTCCCGACTATTCTAAGGTATGAAAATTTTGAGGACAAAATTTCTGGATTGGGTTGAAAGAGGAAGGGTAGGCGATCGGTTTAAGACTATCGTCGGCCTTAATCGTCGTCAGAAACTGGCGAAATTGACATTGGAAAATCATGGGAACCGACCATTTTGGGCGTGTCCCTCGTGTTCGTATCATGTCGGACACGACGTATCGTATCCAAAATGTTATGAACTGATATTGATTCGTGTCGTGTCCTCGTGTCGTATGTTAAGAACCAATTTTGTGTCAAAACAAGTTTCGTGTCGGGTTCTGTGTCGAAAACGAATCAAGTTTGGATCGTATCTTGAAATGGGTTTCTAGGTTAGAAAGAGGACTTGTGTTAGTAGTTATAGGTTTTGTGTTGACACAGTGACACAGGCTACCTACTGTGTCACTAAATTTGGATCAGATATGGATCTAGGTATCAATTTGGATCTCGGATAGCTTAAACGGATCTATATTGGGGTTTGGGTAATTTTAGGGTCATTTGAGATTTGATTTGGATACAATTTGTTGCATTAGATTCGTAGTTAAATAAATGTTAATATTTTAAATTATTTATAATTATTTAGATATTAAAATTAAAAGATTTAGCAGTGATAAGAGTGGTCCAACGACTTGGGGACTGGATCTTAGCGCTCCTTCAGGTAGGGGGATATGCATTCTTTTACAGAACCATGCTAGAAGTGATTTTATTTGTTTTAGATAGATTTAAATGTGCATGATTGATAAATGTTTTATTGATGTTTATGAAATATTATTCACAATTATAGGTTATTTGATATGCTTTTCAAATAGAACATGTTTATGACATTGATTGATAAAGAGTATGTTTTGATATGCATGTGTTGTATGAACATGATATTTAAATGTTGTATGGATTTGTTTTTGGATATTAGTGGATCTGGATATGATTTGTGAATGTGATAAACTGTAATTGGTTTTACAAATGTAATGATGTGTGAATATACGAGCCGTACTTAGGACGAATACAAGGTGTATTCCCGAGCACTCTACCGTGAGAGTCGGCGTGGTTATTGTCGTGGACGGGGTTACTGAGGTCACGTTAGGGAGGGTCAAATGATGTGTGCGTGTATGTGAGTGTGTGCTTATAAATTTGAGATCATGATTTAAAGGTAACTGTGCTTTGTTATGAAAGGATTGTGAAACTATACATGTTTTTAGTATGATTTCAGTTTAAAGATGTTTAACCTCCCTACTGAGCTATGTATAGGAGTTCACCCCATTGTTTTATAGCTCATCTTGAAGCTAGCACTTCGAAGGCACACAGAGCAGGGTAGGAGTTGGATATAGCTGCATTTTTATTTTAGATGGTATGATAAGTATTAAATGATTTATAAAGTCTTGTTATTCGGGGTTATTGTTAGGTGGGCCCTACACCATTTTAGACGTATTGTTTAGAACTTCTATATGAATATTTATTTCAATTAAATATTTTATTGAGTTTGAATTAAATTAGTATTGTATTTGGTTACTGCTCACCATCACGCCCGTTCGAGAAGCGGCCACATGGCATCGACTCGGGTCGGGTCGTGGTCGCGACCCGAGCGGGTGTGACAAAAGCGATAGTTACACAACTTGAATATGATGATAATATCGAGCAAGGTACTCATTCTCCCATAGCAATACCTGTTGATATGACTATATTAGCAAACGATGGTTAAGTTGGTCTTTCACATGGTCTTTTAGAATAGTATACTAGGTTGATCCTTCTTAGGATTAAGATTTTGATACAGTAGAGGGTGAAAATGATAATGTCGACTCTAAGGATAATGAGGTTAATATTTCTCTAATTTCAAATTACTTCCTAGCTTTGCATATAACATCACATATAATGTATGACAAGATGAGGTAAATTCTGAATATACGTTTGATTTGTAATTAAGATCAATCTTTTTCTAAGTTTAATATGATTGTAATCAACACATATTTTATAAAACTTGTAGAGTTTGTTGAAAGTTATGAGTGCTCATTCACAATACAAAATGGTTTATAAATTGTGAGCTATATAACCAGATAGTTAGAGGGAGTTTGTCTACCAGTATGGTCTACATATTTAGAGTGAGCTACTGTACAAAGTGTTGTGAGCTATATAGCC
Organism: Brasenia schreberi; assembly: GCA_036023115.1. Taxonomy (NCBI): domain Eukaryota; kingdom Viridiplantae; phylum Streptophyta; class Magnoliopsida; order Nymphaeales; family Cabombaceae; genus Brasenia; species Brasenia schreberi. Next base: position 10,923,502 of record JAYKKT010000058.1, on the reverse strand, counting down.
AAAAATGTTTTTGGCTAATTGACAACTAGATAGTTAGCCAAAAACAAATTTCATATGTCTCATGTTGAGATGATTGTCACCCTCCATGATGTCCATGAGATAATTTGCCTTTGCATTCATGTATTAAATTGTGTCACAAAGGAAGTTATTTTAGCTAATCTTATGAACATGAGTATCGAGAATATGGAGGCACAAGTAAAGTTTGGATCTATGAAGATATGTGTACTCCATGAAAGATCTCGAACATATTCTTATACACCTATAGGTAGTATTATAAATTCAGGGATAGGTTGTCAGCTTCGATTGTATGGTTGTTAGTTGGCAATGTTTATAAAGCAATGAGCATGCCTGAGGTGCAACGATGCTTATTTTATATCGATAATTGTGTAAGTCGTATAAAGGCACATAAGTATTTTAATTGTTTATCACATATTGTTATGACATAATATAATAAGTTTTCTATAATATATTAATATGAATTGCAATTGTATTTCAGACATACATTTATAAGTATTTTTTGGTTTTTAGAGTAAGTATGCGCTCAGAATAGGTTGAGGGCAGCCAATAGCTTGTAAATAGATAGACAATATTACTCATAGGAACTCTTCTACATCTTGTCTTGCTTGGTATTGTAAGGAGTTGGACCTCGTGATAACATATGAGCTATGGATATATGATTGAAATTTATTTTATAACATTAATGATATTATTTGTATTTTTTGTTATAAATTAATTTTCAATCCTATTTTTGGAAAAATTATCACACATAAGTACAGGTTGTCTCGATATCATAGCTATATCCATTGCTTAGATATGGTGACATATATGTCTGATAGAGTAGTTGGTCAATTTGGTCATCTATATCACATTCCTTTTTCTCTATTGAGGTTGATGATTGTACATAGGTCAAAGAAGCCATATGCATATAGAGTGGAGTATGACTGTTGCGAGGCAATATCTCATAGGTCAATTTAGTCATCACTTTTGTTAATTTCAATTTAGCATTAATCGCTCTACTAACAAATGCATACCCTAAAATTCATCCACTTCTAAGAGGATAATCATTCATTCCATTAATAGCAGTCAACTTCTAGAACCTATCTATTTCACTAGCTCCCCGAAGTAAAAATGGGCATCTCACTTTCTTCGTACCGGTCTAACATTTTATTTCAACATCAATTGCTTTCTTGCTTCTATATTTACTACTTCTTTCACATCTAAGCTAAACTTTACCCTTTTCACTTTTCTGTTTTGGACAAACTATTATAATCACAATGTTATAGTCTATTCCAACTCTTCTTCCATATGGAATCAACTCGACTGCAAAACTTCAATGGTTTCAAATACAAATGAATGATCAATTCTATCACTTTTACACTCAATCAATGCATTTGATGTCAAACCATACATTTATTATCCATTGTTTGACATTTTGCACCAAAAGCTAAAAACATTTTCAGCAAAGAATTAAGGTGCATTGAAAAGCTAAAAGGATGTATATGGGCACACATGAGCTATGAACTAGACATGTCTGCACATGTCTAACTTGAAGCTTAGATCCATGTTGATGTGTCCAAGCTATGGCTTGGATGCACCAACACACATCTCTTCTTTGAGCTAGCTATGCATATGTGCACCAGACTTGAGCATCAGATGTGCCTAAATGTGCTTGAGCTCACAGTAGTGACTTGATGTGGACATCAATCCAAATTCATGAATAGGGTCCACTCAACCACGCACTAGGTCTATGACAAGACAAAATTCTCAATTTGTTCAATTAGGGCAAAAATATGTTAGCAAGAACAACTACATTAGAAGTAGTTAGAATCTCATTACCGAAGGTCACAAAAACATCCTTACTCTTCAGGAACCATAAGTTAAAAACTCCCAAACTGTAGAACTAATTCATAATGGTATTTTCTAGGATAATTATAGTAAGAATTCGTCCAATACCATGAGAAATGTGAGCACGGTCTAGTAAATCAGTTTTTGTGTTCTCAATATCTAGAAAAACATAATGTTGCATTTACCATCATGGGAATCTGCATCATGTGTTAATTATTGCATGAGAACTTGTGTTTTGTGTTTTCAATGCCTCGAAAAATAGAATGATGTATTTACCATCCTGGGAATCTTTAGCCAGAGTTAATTATTGCATGAAAACTTGTGTTTTGATTTATTTAATATAGCTAGCTTTGTGGCCCTTGTCTAAGCTTAAATAGAACTTTTGGTAGAATGAAGAAGGCAATATCCATTTCCTTGCAAAATTTTGTATTCTCTTATCTAATTTAGTTTAGAATTAATGGTGAGATAGATTTCTTAGTTCTCTTATTAGTCAAACCTATGGCGAGTGAACAAGAATTATCCATAGATCAACTATGCGTGAATAGTATCTCTACTCATTTAGAATTTTTGGAAGCATTTGCTGAATGAGAATGCATCATTAGTGATTTCATTCACATACTCTTCAACCATTTGAGTTAATCATACCTGCTACTAGCTGAAGAGGTGGTTCGGTTGAAATCACACATCATTTTGCTTCAAAAATGTGTAAGCTCTCTCAAGCCTTCCTAACTCTTTTTATCATCTCAAACCATGATAAACCACAAAAACACCCCCAACCAAAATTCCAGTGAGGAAACTCCCAATTTTTCGAGGGGCAAGTCTTTTGATCAAGCTAGAATTGTAGCATTGGAAAGATGACAAGAAGAAATGATAGGACAACTCCAATTTCTTGTTAGGGCCATGGAACGATTGAGTCCATCACCAACTACTCAACTCTGTACCAACCCAAGAGGCTCCCATTCACATTCACATGACCAAGAGCCCGAGGAAGAAGACATGGCACCTCCCAGATCCCACATAATGAATTGTAGGGATCGAAATGAATGCTACCTCAAAATTCAAGTCCCATCATTTAAAGGGACGAGCTCTCCAGAAGAATTCTTATAATGGGTTCAGTGGGTGGATAAAATATTTGAATATTTTAACTACTCTGAGCAAACTAAATGTCATCTTGTAGCCTTATAATTTACATATTATGCTAATATTTGGTGGAAGAATCTTAAGGACCAATGGATGAGAGTTGGGGAGGAAAAATTTGAAGTTGGAGGTTGATGAAATGTCTAATGGCAAAACAATTTATACCAAAATATTACAAACAAGAATTATATCTTAAACTTCAAAGTCTGTGGTAGAGAGGAATGAATGCTGAAGATTATATAAAGAATTTAAGACTTTAATGATTTATTGTAATGTGCAGGAGCCACAAGACAAACTATAGCTCATTTTCTTGCAGAACTTAATAAGACTATTACAAATGTTGTTGAATTACAATCATTTATTTTCTTAGAAGATGTCATAAAACTATCAATTAAAGTAGAAAGGCAACAGAAATCATCTAGCGCCAAGAACAACTCTATGTCTAAGAAATTTGGCCCTAGTCCATTTAATAAGAAAATCGATAAAAGCACACAAGGCATTGCATGATCTAATGAAAAAGGAAAATTTGTTCCTGATGGGTCTTCTACAACTCGCTCTAGAGATATTAAGTGCTTTAAATGTTTGGGCATGGGTCATATTGCCTCTTAATGCCCTAACAAAAAGATCATTTTAAAAGGTGCATTTGACAACATTTAGAGTGAAGATGAGACAGAACTTGAGCAAGATAAAGCGGAAGAATCTTATACTGAATATGCAGATTCAAGAGAACCATTGGTGATTCGTAGAATGATGGTACTCATCCACCTCTAGAGCTTGATTAGAGAGGGACATGATCTTCCATACTTGATGCACAATCAAAAGGAAGGAATGCTCTCACATTATAGATGGTAGAAGTTGTACTAATACTGATTCTACAAGAGTTGGTAAAGAAGCTACAATTGAGCCCTATAACACATCCTAGGTCATACCAACTTTAGTAGCTAAACAACTCCGGAGAGCTCCAATTAACCCAACAAGTGGAAATCCCATTCTCTATAGGAAAAATTACCAAGATATTGTTCTTTGTGATATCATTTCCATCAAAGCTAGCCACTTGTTGCTAGGACATCCCTGACAGTTCGATAGGTGAGTCCTTCATGATGGCTACCTTAACACCTATAGTTTCACTAAGGATAGAAAGAAAATCACCCTTGCACCACTCAACCCAAAACAACTTCTCCAAAGCCCCCTTCCTAAACCCACAAACCTAAAAGAAAGCCTCTTGATTTCAAAGCATTTAGTCTTGCACTCCATAACTAAGCATCACCCTTTCTTTGTTTTCTACCTAAAAGAAATCTCAACTCCATAACTCTTAGACTTCTCAGAATTCATACACAAGCTACTCCAAGAATTCTAAGATATCTTTCTTGAAAAACTACTTTCTTTTCTACCACTCATTCGAGGTATTGAACATCTAATTGATTTCATACTCAGAGCACCACTTCCCAATAGGTCACCTACAAGTGCAATACAAAGGAAACTAAGGTGTTTCATACACAGATTGAAAAATTAATGAACAAGGGTTACATCATATAATTCTTATGTCCCTACGAGGTCCTTGCATTATTAGTACCAAAAAAAGATGGAACTCTCAAAATGTGTATTGGCAACAGAGTTGTTAACAAAATTACCATTAAATATAGGTACCCCATACTCCAATTAGATGATATATTGGATGAGTTGCATGGAGCCTGTTGGTTCTCCAAAATCGTTTTGAGAAGAAGATATCATCAAATAAGGATGAAGGAGAGAGATGAATGAAAAATGACTTTCAAAACCAAGATTGGGTTATATGAATGGCTAATTATGCCATTTGGATTAACAAATGCCCCAAGCACTTTCATGAGACTTATGAATTAGGTTTTGCATGATTACATTAGGAAATTTGTAGTTGTCTATTTTGATGATATTCTAGCCTATAGTAGGGCTATGAAAGACCATGAACAATACTTGTATTTAGTCTTCTCCAAATTAAGATAACAACAACTCTTTGGCAACCTAAAGAAATATCATTTATGCCAAGAACAAGTTATCTTCTTTGGGTATGTAGTATCCTAACATGGCATCAAAGTGGACAAAGAGAAGGTAAAGGTTGTTATGGATTGGTCAGTTTCCACAAAGCTCAGCAAGATCAGAAGTTTTCATAGGCTCGCATCATATTATCAATGTTTTATCAAATATTTTAGCACTATTATGGCTCCCATCATGGATTGTATGAAAAGGAATATTTTTGATGGATGCCTTTAGCTGAAGAAAGATTCGAAGATATTAAAAGAAAACTGAGTTCTGCACCAGTTCTAGCGCTCCCAGATTTTAACAAAGCCTTTGAGGTTGAGTGTGATGCATCTGGTGTAGGTATTGGTACTGTTTTAACTCTAGAGGAAAAACCTATTGCATTTTTTAGTGAAAAGTTTAAAGGAGCCACTTTGAACTATTCAACATATGACAAATAGTTGTACGCTTTGACTCGTACCCTCGAGCATTAGCAATATTATCTCTTTCTAAAGGAATTTGTAATACATACCGATCATGCATCTCTTAGACATTTATATACCCAAGGAAAGTTGAGTCGCTAACATGCAAAATGAGTGGAATTCTTAGAGATGTTCCACTATATTATTAAATACAAGAAGGGAACCACCAACATTGTAACTAATGCTCTTTGTAGGAGGTATACTCTCATTTCATTGGCTAGAACCAAACTTATGGGCCTTAGGTTTAAAAATGTATGCCCAAGATCCACCAATGTCAAAATTTGCAATGCAAGCCCACAAGTCTTAAAAAGGTTTCTACATGTATCATGAATACTTTTTTCATTTTGGAAGACTATGTATCCATAAAGGATCCATACAAGAACTATTAATTAAAGACGCTTATGATGGAGGACTTGTTTGCCACTTTGGAAAGCAAAAAATATTAGAAATCCTTAAAGAATACTTCTACTGACCAGAAATGAGGAGACATGTCCACCACATCCTTGAACGTTGCATCCTTTGCAAGAAAGCTAAGAGTACCGAACATGCCTACTAGGGGTTATATCAGCCCCTACCAGTTCTAAATCATCCTTGGGAAGCACTTAGCATGGATTTTATTCTACGTTTACCCAACACCAAGTAAGAGAAGGATTTTATTTTTGTTATTGTTGATTGTTTCCCACGCATGGCTTATTTTATTGCTTGTCATAAAATATATGATGCTTCACACATTGTTGAGATTCTTTCAAAAAATTATGAGGTTGCATGGGATCCCACGCTCCATCGTCTCTGATCAGGATTTTAAGTTTCTGAGTCACTTCTAGAGGACTTTATGGAATAGATTGGGAACAAAGCTCATGTTCAACATTGCTTGTCACCCTCAAATAGATTGGCAAATAGATATTGTCAACCACACTCTCTCGACCTTGCTATGAACTATTCTGCCCAAGCAAAATAAATCTTGGGATGAGCAACTAGTGTGTGTCAAATTCGCATACAATAGAGCTCCCCATCGCACTACAGGACAAACTCCTTCTGAAGCTACATATGGGTACAACCCTCTTACACTTTTAGATATGTTTAGTCTCAATATAGGTCATCTAGAAGACCTGAAAGAAAAAAACTTCTAAATATATTCAAAAATTTCATCATTATATCAAGAAAAAGATAGAAGTTGGCTCTACAAAAATATGCAGAAGTTGCCAACAAGCACAAGAAACCCATTCAGTTTCAGTTGGGAGATTTGGTCTAGATACACCTCCACAATGAATGGTTTTTCCAATAGAGATCTTCTAAACTAAAGCTAAGAGTAGAAGGTTATTTCAAAGTTCTTGTCAAAATCAATGAAAATGCCTACACCATTGACCTCCCTAAACATTATATAGTGTCACCTATTTTCAACATCAAAGACCTGTCTCCTTATGTGCTAGATTTTGAAGATTAGGATGTCAACCTAGTGGGAATGATGTGGACATCAGTCCAAATTTATCAACAGGGTCCACTCGACCACCAGGTCCATGACAAGACAAATATCTCAATTCATCCAATTGGTTCAAAAATATGTTAATGAGAACAACTCCATTAGAAGTGGTTGGAATCTCACCGCCGAAGGTCCTCAAAACATCCTCACTCTTGAGGAATCACAAGCTGAAAACTATCAAACTATAGAATTAATTCATGATGGTGTTTTCTAAGATAATTATAGTAAGAATCAGTCCAATACTATGAGAAATGTGGACACAGACTAGTAAACCAGTTTTTGTGTTCTCAATGCCTGGAAAAACATAATGTTAAATTTACCATACTGGGAACCTACATCCTGTGTTAATTGTTGCATGCAAACTTATATTTTGTTTTCTCAATTCCCAAGAAAATAGAATGTTGCATTTTCCACCTTGAGAACCTGCAATCTAAGTTAATTGTTGCAAGGGATTGATTTATTTCAGTATGGTCAGCTTTGGAGCCCTTGTCCAACATTAAATAGATCTCTTGGTAGAATGAAGAAGGCAATATCTATTTCCTTGCAAATTTTGTATTCTCTTATCTAATTCAGTTTAGAATTATTGGTAAGATAGATTTCTTAGTTCTCACTTATTTGTCAAACCTTTGGTGAGTGAACAAGAATCACCCATAAACCAACTTTGCGTGAATAGTATCTCGTCTCATTCAAAATTGGGGAAAGAGTTTGCTGAACGAAAATGCACCATGACTCGTACATGTTTACGACATGTAGAGCAGGAGGGAGAAGAAAAAGAGGAAGAGGGAAAGGAGAGGAGAAGGGAGAGGGAAAGTTGAAGTAGAGACCTACCTAGCTGTGGCACTATTATGGTGGCACGGGCAAGCAAGCCATATTGAGCCTTAGTAGGTGACAAAGAGAGAGGGTTGGGGCAAGAAGAAGACAACATGAGAGAGCGATAGATTAAGAAAGTGAAAGAAACCAATAGATAGAGAGAGAGAGAAGAGAGGAGAGAAGAATAGAAGAATATTTTGAGTAGAAAGGGTATAAGAAATGTGTGAATAGTAAAAGAGGAGTGTGCGCCTAACCATTATGAAATTTTATCATGGGCTTTCCAATTGCCTGTAATGATGATTCTATCAAACGGAGCATTTTGAATTTTATATTTTGTATAATTTATGGTAAAGTTAGAGTCCTTGAGATGGTTTTATGTTGCTTCTCGTTAGTCCCATTTATGTTCTTCAAAGTGGTGTTGTCTTCTCAATTCGAGAAATTTTAGAATATGAACTTGCTTTTATTGCATATCTTTGATGTGATCGTGGAGAGATGCAAAATTTTCCTCCTAATCAAATTGCCTGTTAACATATTATAGGAGAGGCCCATTTAATTCTGTTTTTGGCTCAAAAACACAGAGCTATTCAAATAACTACCACCTATCATCCTAATTACAAAATTTGGCTAGCTAAATTATCGAATTGTGCCGAACCGAAAAATTTCGGTCTTGTCTAGTTTGGTCAATTTTAAGGTTTGGTTTGATGTTGCTTTGCAATTTAAAAGTATGGCTTTCGGTTTATTCAGTTCGATTCAATTAGAGAGCTCGAAGCCGATGCTCACTCCTAATTATCGGAGGATGATACCAATCCTCAATTTCAAACCCTCTTCTTTATCTTTTCTGTCATAATGAAAAAACCAAAGCCATACACTCCTTGCATGGAGTAACTTGACCTTCAACTTGTGAGGTGACTCCCTCTAGTCACCAGGTGAGCTATTGTTTTTTTTCATTTCAAACCCTAATTTCATGACCTGGAGTAACTCTTTCTTCTTTTTGGTTCCAAGACAAGAACAAAGCCTAACACACCACACATGCACTCTTTGAGAGTCGAACTCCCCACCATCGATAGCGGCATTAAAGCGCTCTGCCCTTGAGCTAACACTCTCAATGTGGAATAACTCATTTTAATACCATCTAGGGTATTTATTTTTTCCTTCTTTTATTACCTCGAGGGTATTTCTGAAATAAAGTTTAAGACAAATATGTTTTGCAGCCAATTTAACGTTTTTAGCATAAAAATAGTTCTTAGTCCAAAGCTTGATGATAGAAATGTTTATCCCTAAACCATATAAGGCTTTTGTACATGCCGATATTTTCCGGTTTGCACCAAGTTGCGGTATGTTCTCGACAGTAGCGTCTGCGTTAGACTTCGATTCAGACTCTTACATCAAAATCCTCGTCGGCCAGCAATACTCCGAGTATCCACAAAGCTAAAACCGAGTGCCCGAGTTATTCGAAGTTAAAAGTCAGGGTGATGGCCGTCGTGTCGGGGATGGAGGAGATGATGCTGTTCTGATACTAAAGGAAAGGAAGAGAAGCATGTGGACGCTGAGGAGTGTCCATACCATTCGCCATATTAGAAGTGTCTCTCGTCTCTGCAACAGGTGATTCTTTTCCCCACTCTATGAAATAATGAAGAAGATGCGCTCATCTCCCTTTTCCTTTACGTTTTGGTGATAGCGTTTCGCCCTGTTCGTAGTACAGGAGTTGCAGATTTCCATTTTCCGTTGCTTGTAATTGTTCTTGAGGGCGTTTCATGGTGTTGTTTTTTGTCGGCAGTTGTGCGGTGAATGATTTGGTTCCTGCATTAGCGAATGATGGGTCGTTCTCGGGAAGGGTGTCCGTTGGTGGGTGTTTTCCACCTCTCGGTTTTGTATCAAATGAGCTTTTGGAGTTTCGTCGTTGGTTTTCTTCGTCTCGTTTGACGTCGACGAAGGGGAGGAGTATGAGGAGCAAAGTGGAGAAGAGGATGAGGAGAGAAACGGGCAAAACTCTTCGTGAGATTAGGAGAGCCAAGAAATTGAGGAAGAAATTGATGACCGATGAAGAGAGGCTCATTTACAACCTTCGGAGAGTAAGCTCGTTTTGTTCACTTTCTTGGGTTTGAATTGTTATTGTTCTCGTAGTGCAATTGAAAAAATGGATACATTCTGCTTAGAAACACCCAAAATTGAATGATTCTACGGTTGTCTAATCGTTTAATACTTCTCTTGTAGCTTCAAGCAGTGTTTAGATTGTTTTATTGTATATCTTAGCAACTTTTGTTTTGTTCTCTATTATTCGTTTGTGGTTGCTACGCACTTCCCTTTTTTGTGAATAGGGGAAAGGAAACATGTCTTATCGTTCCTTCCTTTTAGCTTTTGTGAATAGGTGAGGGTTCAGTTTTACACAGAGAATCCCCAATTTAGGTAAAGGAGGATTATGACTATTAGGCAGCCGGAAGCCACTGGAAATCTTCATTACATCTAAGGGGCAATGATGTTTCCAGCACTCATATAACCGATCCGATCACAACTATGGAGTTAAGCAGAATGGCACTAGGAGCAGGATGACCTCCTAAAAAGTCTCATGTTGCACCCTCTAGCTGATTCCATTTAGAAAAAGTCTTGGTTGAGGTTAAGGAGGGTACTTCCGGTCATTGGAAATCATGCCATGACTTAAGAGTTAAGACAAGTTCAGTGTGGAAGTGCGTGATCATTCTATATGAAGATAAGCAGCATGAGTAGCCTTCGTGTTGCCTCCCTGCCTGCATTCAATAAAAGGTTAGCCTATCAGGATGACATCTTGTCACTGAACTAATTTGAATACATGGTAGACGAGAAAGGTAAGAATTGTGATTTCCATTGCAAATAGTTCAACGTTGTTGGTTTCTTGGAAGCTTTTGTGTTGGTGAAGATGACGATAATTAATTTAACATCTGGCACATGAAAGTAATGAATCTGCATAGTTTTTATGTCTCTTTTTCACTAGAAATCATTTTCAAGGTGTAAACACCCAAAAATTTTCTCAAAAGATTTTGATCTTTTAGAATTTCTACCTTTTTCAAGAAAATTTATGGTTTTGGGACTTTTAAGGGGTTTCAAATAAAGGCACCTTAAAAGAACTCATTTTTGTGCCAAAATTTTGTTGGAGCCTCAAAATAGGGTACCTTGTACCCCATAAAAAAAATACAATTTTGATAAGGAGCCAAAAAAAATGATTGCTTTGCCCACAAGGCCAAATTGGCAAAATTCTACAAAGATTTCCTTCAAATAAAGGATGGTTTCAAACAGATTTTTCAAAAGAAACAAATGAAAATGAGAAATTGGGAACCAAACCGAAAATATTTCCAAAAAGCTAAATTTACAAAATTACAAAAGCCTTTGAAATCCAAAATAAATCAAATCCAGAACCAAACCTCAAAAACTCACTCGATCGAGGATAGTCTTACTCTGGGACTCTACACCCAAGGGTTAAAGAAGATCGAGACCTTATACCCATCAAAAGGGTTAAAGTGGTCAGACACCCTACACCCAACAAAGGGTTAAAGTAGTTGAAATGGTAAAGAGTAAACTTATAGAGCGAAAGCAGGTGACCAATAGAAACAAACCCTGGGATGAGACTCAGTTGTGCTTCAAAAAGTGTTTGAAGATTTCGATAAAACTCAATGTTTTTAAATAATAAAAAATAAAATATTTGAAATGATAAATCTTAACTGAAAAGAGAATCAAGCAAAGCAGAATTTTTGAAAGCTAGGATAAAAACAGATGATCACCCAAAAGAAATGGAGTTTGAAGAAGCATAACTCCAACACCTGTAAGGAATCAAATCAAGTGGGTTGCAACTGAGGCAAGCCCAACTCAAGTCAAATTGGGCAACACATGCAGCTAGCCCAATTAAAATCAAGCCTCAAATCAATCAAGCCCATACCAAATCAAACAAGATGAGCTCAAACCCAATTCAACTCAATTCAAGATGGGCGTATAATCCAACCCATACCAAGTCAAAGATGGGTTCATGACCAACCCATTTCAAGTAAAAAATGGGCTAAGGATCAAGCCCACGCAAAAATCAAATCAGAACCGCACCAAAGGAGTTAAAGGTGCATTCGACCAAGACATATCAAGGACCAAGACTACGTCAAATTCTCAATTCAAGATGGGCTTATAATCCAACCCATACCAAGTCAAAGATGGGTTCATGACCAACCCATTCCAAGTCAAAAATGGGCTAAGGATCAAGCCCACACAAAAATCAAATCAGAACCGCACCAAAGGAGTCAAAGGTTCATTCGACCAAGACATATCAAGGAGCAAGACTACGTCAAATTGTGGGCTCGGTCAAAATGAGTCAAGTCAAGGGTTGGACTAAGATAAACAAGTCAAAGTCAAGGCAAAAGTAAGGACCTACTCATGCACCAAAGTGGCGGGTTGCACGTATCCACGAGCCACAAGCAAGACCGCACCAAATTGAGCCAAGGGAGCGGGCTGCATTAAACCTAGTCTACGGTTGCACCAAGGCTCATTCTTGACCAAAATGGGGACCATCCATGTCCTCCCATGTGAGCCATGTGACCAACACCTTCCAAAGTGGATTGGATCAAAATTATGCCAAATACAAAGCTCTATGCCCAACCCATGGAAGAGCCTAGAGACTCCCCTTGAAATCTATAAATAAGCCCCTTGGAGGCTCATTAAGGGGAGGCAAAGTGAGAAAAACCCAAAAAGAAATTAAGGGAAAAAATACTAACAAAGAGAGAGAGAAGAGGAGAGGAAGGAGGAGGAGGAGTCCCCCAAAGTTAAAGTGTTGCTCCCCCAAGCCACTGTTCTCTAAGCCATTCTAAGGTCTTTAATCAAGGTCGGTTTTCAATTTATAATTAAGGAGCATTTGTCTCCAAATACAATCATTATAATATTTGAGGGGAGGTATTACAAATTTTCATCTCAGAGTAAAGGTAAAATCGTCTATCATTTGTTTGATTTGTGGTTACTTCTATCTCAATATACATTATAAACTTATACTCTCTAATCTCTTCTATGCTTAAGCTATATGATAATTTTCCTTGATTATTGCACTTCCTCTTTTATAGAATAAAGTCATTAATCGAAAATTTCTTTAGATGATCATTTACACCATTAAATATCAATCGAATGTATTCATTAGACTCTTAAAACATAAAACTCTGTTTTTAACATTTTGTATCCATCTGATTATTGATTTTTCCAGCACGAATACATGAACAAAAAATTCTAAAAATAAGTCCACACTTCATTCACATACAGGCCAACACTTCATAAATTTTGCAAGAATTTTAGACGTAGGTAAGGTCATGAATAAAATTGGAAAAATCAAACAAAAATCAACACAAAACCTATCTGCATTGCACATCTTACAACAAAGTCTAGGAAGTCCCTTAACTCTATCTATAGTGATCCAAAAACTTTGAAAATGGTTTTGACTTTGTATCAATTTTTGTTTGATTTTTTCAATTTTATTCACGACCTTACCTATGTCTAAAATTCTTGCAAATTTTATACCTATTTTCATATTTATTTGTTCACATAAAAATCAATGATCAGACGGATGCATAATGTTGAAAATAGATTTTTCTGTTTTAAGAGTCTAATGAATGCATCCGATTGATCTTTAATGGTTTAGATGATCATTCAAAGAAAATTTTGGTTGAAGACTTTATTTTATAAGAGAGTAAGTGCAATAATAAAGAGAAATTATTATATAGCTTAAGCATAGAAGAGATGAAAGAGTATAAGTTTACAATGTATATTGAGATAGAAGCAACCACAAATCAAACAAATGGTAGACGATTTTACCTTTGCTCTTGGATGAAAATTTGCAGCATCTCTCCTAAAATATTACAATGATTTGGGGACAAATGCTCTTTAATTACAAATTGAATGGAATGAAATTGAAGAAAGGAAAGAGAAGGGAAGAAAACCGACTTTCATTGAAGACCTTTGAATGACTTGGAGACCGGTGGCTTTGGGGGGGGGCAACACCTCCACTTTTGGGGACTCCTCATTCCTCTCCCCTTCTCTCTTTCTATCTTTGTTAGGATTTTCTCCGTTAATTTTTCTTTTGGTTTCCCCTTGGGTTTTCCTCACTTTGCATCTCCTTTATCAGGCCCCCAATGGGCCTATTTATATATTTAAAGGGAAGTCTCTAAGCTCTTTCATGGGTTGGGCATGGAGCTTAGTATTTGACCCAATTTTGATCCAATCCACTTTGGAAGGTGCTAGTTACATAACTCACATGGGAGCACGTAGATGGTCCTCATTTTGGTTAAGGATGAACCTTGGTGCAACCCTAGGCTAGGTTTAGTGCAACCTGCTCCCTTACTTGGCTCGATTTGGTGCGATCTTGCTTATGGCTCGTGGCTATGTGTAACCTGCCACTTTGGTGCATGAGTATGCCCTTGACTTAGCCACTCAACCCTTACTTTTGCCTTTACTTTGACTTATTTGTCTTAACCCAACCCTCGACTTTGACTCATTTTGATTGAGCCCATGATGTAGCCTTGGTGCTTACATGTCTTGTTCGGATGCATCTTTGACTCTTTTGTTGCGGTCCTGATTTGATTTTTGTGTGGGCTTAATCCTTAGCCCATTTTTGACTTGATATGAGTTGGTCATGAGCCTATCTTTGACTTGGTATAGGTTGGATTATAAGCCCATCTTGAACTGAGTTGAATTGGATTTGAGCCCATCTTGTTTGATTTGGTATGGGCTTGATTGATTTGATTTGAGGCTTGATCTGAATTGGGCTAGCTGCATGTGTTGCCCAGTTTGACTTAAGTTGGGCTTGCCTCAATTACAACCCACTTGATTTGATTTTGAATTGATCCCCTATAAGTATTGGAGTTATGCTTCTTCAAACTCCATTTCTTTTGGGCGATCATCTCCTTTTATCGTAGCCTTCAAGAATTCTGCTTTGCTTGATTCTATGTCACACGAGTGCGGGATATGGTAAATTTCAAAAATTTTGGGTGCGGCGACACGGCTAGGGTATATAATATTATATATTATATATTATATATAATATTCAAGCTATATAAATCAATCATAATACAACTAGTATTTGTTAATTTATTGATCTGGCAATGTTCTTGGTCTTCAAATGTGTTTGGTAACAGAGATTGTTCTGTGCAGGCATACAGTATGGAGTCAAGAATCCAATCAGATTGAGAAATAAGAAACCAATTGTCCGCACCCAAAATCATTCAATCTAATATTGTATACAGCTACAATAGCAAGTACACAACTTTATATTAAAGCAAAACACATAAATGGTAAACAACTACTAATTTCATCATAATACACAAAACAATCTTCATTATCCGGACCCATTTATCTGTGAGTTAAAAAAAAATTGTGTTTTTTTTTTTGCCATGCCGCACCGACACGGTGTCGCACCAGTGTCGAGGTCGACACTCTACCCCTTAGAAGTGTCTTTGTTACTTAGGCTTGATTCTCTTTTCAGTTAAGGTTTATGGTTTCAAATATTTTCTTTTCGATTATTTAAAACCATTTCATTTGAGATATGTTGAAAATATTGAGTTTTATCAAAATTTTCAAATACTTTTTTTAGCACAACTAACTCTTATCTCCTGTGTTTGTTTGCATGGGTGACCTGCTTTTGATCCGTGAGTTTAGTCTTTACCATTTCAACCACTTTAACCCTTTATTAGGTGTAGGGTGTCAGACCACTTTAACCTTTTTTATGGGTGTAGGGTCTCGAACCTATCTATCCCTTGAGTATAGGGTCTTAGAGTAAGACTATCCTTCATCGGGCGAGTTTTTTAGGTTTGGTTTTGGATTTCAAAGGTTTTTGTAAATTTAGCTTTTTGCAAACATTTTTGGGCTTTCTCTAAATGTCTCATTTTCATTTATTTTTTTTGAAAAACTTGTTTGAAACCATCATTTCTTTAAAGGAAATCAATTGAATTTACATAATTTTGTCAATTTGGCCTTGAGTGCAAAGCAGTCATTTTTTTTGCTCTTTGTCAAAATTGATTTTTTTTCGAAGGGGTGCATAATACCCTTATTTTCAGGTTCCAACAAAATTTTGGCGCAAAAGTGAGATCGTTTAAGGTGCCTTTATTTGAAAACTCGACCCAAAACCATATTTTTTCTTAAAAAAGATGGAAATTCTAAAAGATCAAATCTTTTGAGAAAATTTTTGGGTGTTTACACAGGGGTAAAGAACTTTTAATCTACCATGGGAAGTGGTGATTGAAGCAGTAGCATGGGATGCAGAACCTCCTCGATAGCAGTCCTGGAAGAACTAGTTATTGTTAGAAACTTAGAATCATCTACCAAAAAGAAGAGCATTTCAACGAAAGTTCCAGACCAATCAATAATTAACAAACCATGTTTACAATAAAGAGATGCTGCAATAATGATTCTATTGGAATACAAGCATTGGGGTGATCTTCCAGACCGTGACATTCAATTATCAGCAGTTATTGTGAAGGATCTTCTATTGACTTTTTCACCATCTTTATTCATTAAGCATGTAAAAGTGAGTTTCTTGAGAGTCAAAAATGGGAAATGAGGACAACATAATGATATTAGTTGAACAAAATGGCTATAAGATAAAATACAGCTAGGAGTAGAAGCATTTCAGTAATTTTCACTATCCAATAGGTTGGTTGTGGCATGACATGATATTGCATTTTTCACTAAGTAGACATAAAGGGCAACATTCCTACACGAGGAACAACTATTCATGAACTGCCATCCAAAACAAGTAATCGTGAACTCCCATCCAAATATTCTCAAGATCTCAGCAATCTTAAAATGTATGGGAGGCACATAAGGCATTATTAGATGGTTCCTAGTTAAGAGAATAGATATTTCGGTATCGTCGGCTTTCCACTGGCCAAACAACATTTACTATTTGATGAGCCCAAGAATATGTGTAGAAACCCTAGTTTGGTTGACAGTGACTAATTAATTGTGGAACTTTGACATTCTTGTTGATAAGAAAGATGCTTCCTGGATAGTAACTCAACATAAATAAGCTCTAGAATTGTGCTAATCTGTATTTGTGATTCGCTATATAGCCATAAGTTTCGGATTCTTCGTGAATGTTGCAAAGATAATGAATGAGAGAGAGATTCTTGTTGACAAGAAAGATTCTTCCTGGATAGTAACTCAACATAAATAAGCTCTAGAATTGTGCTGATCTATATTTGTGATTCGCTATATTTCCATAAGTTTTTGTGTCTTCGTGAATGCTGCAAAGATAATGAGAGAGAGAGAGAGTTACAACAATCTTAAATGTGGCTGGTTGTCAGTGCAAACGACAATCTTAAATGTGGCTGATGCATGCAATATTGATTTTAAAGTAACCAGATGTAGTTTATGGAACTAACCAAATACTGTAAGTGTGACACATTCACTTGCCCACGGTTACTTGCTCTGGGATTATTTTAAGGATAATGGGATACATCATGAGTTCTCATTTACAGGTACCTTGGATTGAGAAGGTTTTTCATATTCTGACACATAGTAATCTCACAACCCAAAATGAATGGCAGATCTGCATTTAATTGCTGTCTCTAGCTGAAACCACATTTTGTACCTTAAAATAGTAAGAAGCAAAATTCCCCATGTCAAGTAGGAGCTGGAGTGACCAAATGGTGATTTAAATTTAATTAGTGCAGAAGTTTTGTATGTCAGGCACCTTGCATCTCTCTGCTTTGTTGGAGTTTTTGTTTGGATGGGTGAGGGAACTTAGATAATCAAATCATTCTTTTCTATATCAGGAAACCGTTAAAGCATGATGTTTCCCAACAAATAGAATTTCATAAGCATTTTGTTTGCAAGATGTTGAAAATTAAAAAACTGAACACTGTTGAAAATGATTTTTAAGTGGTTGATATTATGATGACTTTCTCACGCATGGTCTGTGATTAGGTACAATCATTTCATTGTTGTAGTACCTGCTTATGTCAATAAGGGGTATTAGACATGGTTGCTCATATAAATTTGTAACTGCAAACATGCATGCCCAGGGGATTGTGCCCATTTTAATACGACTTATTATTGTTGTCTTATTTTTTGTCATGTTTTGTAGCTGTATACTCTAGTTCTTTCTTCTCAATATACCTGTCAGCATAGATATGTCTTTGTAGGTACTTATCAGGATAGAGCTTAAATTTTAGCCTATTCTAATTTTGACATCAAGAAGCATCATTTGGAGCTTTCTTATCTCAGCGGCTGTAGTGTCTCCCTTTTGTATCTCCTTTTCTTTAATCTTCACCATCATTCTCCAACATAGATAGCTTATATCATGAAAAGCTCTTTATCTACTATTGTTTGGCAACTTATACATGCTCCATGCTCTCAAAACACATCTATTATCTCTGCTGCTTTTGCTGTTGTAAAATGCAGGCCAAAAAGAAAGTGGCTCTACTTCTACAAAAACTGAAGAAATATGAGCTTCCTGAGCTACCACCACCTCGGCATGATCCTGAACTGTTGACATCAGAGCAGCTTCAAGCATATAAAAAGATTGGCTTCAGAAACAGAAACTATGTACCCGTTGGAGTACGGGGGGTCTTTGGTGGTGTAGTACAAAACATGCATCTTCACTGGAAGTTTCATCAAACTGTTCAAGTGTGCTGTGATAACTTCCCCAAGGAGAAAATCAGGGAGATGGCAACCATGCTTGCAAGGTTAAGTGGAGGCATTGTAATAAATATACATGATGTGAAAACTATTATCATGTTCCGAGGCAGGAATTACCGGCAACCAAAGAATTTAATACCTTTCAATACACTTACCAAAAGAAAGGTATATTCATAAACTTTCCCATATTTTGTTGCTTCACTATTGAGGACATGAAATCTTAAAGATTGTCGTCATTTAGCCAAACACATATTGTGCAAACTACGATGAAGGGAATAACAAATAACTTATTATCTCACAGCCAATACCTGTTCTAATAAACAAGATTCTGCCACTGTGACCCTCGGCTGTTACAGCTTCTCAAGAACAAAACCAAATCTTTCGTAAAAGTGTAGATTTGTTGGCTACAGTAGAGGTTGGAAACTTGACATCATGCCTTCAATAGTGGGCTCTAGAAGGTTATTGGTTTTCCTTCTGATGAATGTCTAGTAGGGATGCTACTTGGAAGTTGACATCATCTTGTGATTTTCCTTTGTGCTTGTTCCAACTGTTTGTTGCACACGTTCCTGCTCATCTTTCCTCTTAGAATGGGGCTGCAGCTGCTTTCATCATATTATCTGATTGACCCTCTCATGGAAGCTTGTATGTTATGCCTTTTGCTGTCCATAGTATGATGTCATGTTGTTGCTCTTATGCTTGAATTTACGTGCCTAATTTTCTCAGTGTATGATTTTTGTGGGTCTACAGCCATTGCTTATATTGTTTGTACTTGCTATACAAATGATATGTTGGCTATATTGAGTCAAAAGAATATTCTTTGGTCTTGATGTGACTATTTCAATTTGCGAGAGCTTTTCTCTCATCACATTGATCTATTTTCACAGGCACTTTTCAAAGCCAGATTTGAGCAAGCTCTGGATTCACAGAAGTTAAACATAAAGAAGCTTGAGCAGCAGCTCAGGCATATGGGCGTGAATCCGGAGGATCCTATTGCAATGGCCAGTATCCAGAGAGTGGCTTCCACATTTTTCCGAGCAATTGATGAAAGCCAAGGTACACCATATGTCTTCCACGGTGATAGACAAGATCCAGGTAGACAAGATTCAGCTCAACTGGCTGAATCTGAGGAATTGGTTGTATTATCTGAAGATAGCGACCAGGAAGAGCTTGACAGATTCATCGCTGAAATAGAGGATGCTGCAGATCAGGAATGGGCAGCAGAGGAAGCTGCGGAGAAGGAAGAGCTAGGTAGAATGAGGTACTGGAACAAAGAAGATGGTGGTGGTAGAAGTCGAAAATCATTTCCAGTAGATGATGCCTCTGATAATGAGATAAATGGTCTGAAACGAGACTGGAAAAGTGGAACGGAAAAAACACGCAGGGCTGAAATTCACCGATGGGAAAGTGATGA
Source organism: Brasenia schreberi (assembly GCA_036023115.1). Taxonomy (NCBI): domain Eukaryota; kingdom Viridiplantae; phylum Streptophyta; class Magnoliopsida; order Nymphaeales; family Cabombaceae; genus Brasenia; species Brasenia schreberi. Next base: position 10,903,716 of record JAYKKT010000058.1, on the reverse strand, counting down.
TGAGGCGGAACATGTAGGCGGTGAATGGGATCCTGATGATGACATTGCAGATGAGTGTCACTTGGACAGTGATTGGGATTCCGAAGATGATAATCAAAGCATACTGGGGCCTGCAAAAAGGCGACCAAAAAGTAATCAGTTTATTAATGAAAACACTTTCAACAGAAGTAACAGCAGAACAAGAACAAGCACGACATTGGATGATTCAGATGCTGATGATGGGAAATGTGCCACTTTGCGAGGAAATTGGGAGTCTGAATCCGAAGATGAACTTGTATCTAAGAAGTCAACGGGTTGCTTTGATTACTCTAGCAGTAGCAGTGACTGTGATGACGGACACTATAAGGTAGAGAGGAAACCAGTACGTGGTAAAACTTGCGATGCTACTGAGCAAAGCAGAAGAGGAATAGTGCCGTCTGACTCAGATACTCGAGATGAGCAATACACCCAGCATTTGGGAGATGATTGGGAGTCTGATGATGATTAACTTGAATCTGGTGAACCCGAAGTGGATCTCGTTGATGATTATGACTACTTGTAATCACGAAAGTGATAGGGTAAGGGAGAATGCATGAACTGATAAACACAAATGATGCTAGCAAGGACAGATTGTCAAGCAGGTTCGTTAATTCCCATATTCATACAGTTTCCTTTTTCTATCATTTCATCAATAAAATACTTGGCTCCTCCATTATAATCTATAAGTTGCTTAGATTGAGAAGCAAATGATCTGGCAATTTCACCGGAAATCAATGTGATGGCGAACCAGGGTCATGTATTATAATCTACAGCTATCAGCATGATCATTCTACTTTAGGAGATTTTTTCTGGTATCCTATCTGAACTCTTTTTAAATTAAGGGGTCCAGCAATGTAATTCTTGAATTTTATATGAACGTTATGATTGATGAGCATCATTTTCATGCTTTTCTTCTTAATTTAATGTGTTCCCGTGGTTAAACTTTTCAAGTCATTAATCACTCGGCTCTTAGTGGTATTGACAAGCCCTTAGTTAATTTATATACAAATAAAAGATATATGCGTGCTATAGAAAGATCATTTGACTTTCCCAACTTGTTAGATTTATAGCTTAAGCATCTTCTTCACTTGCACCTAGAATACGTGATCTGTGTGCGCGCCTGATTTAGCTCCTCTGATCTAACTTGAACGTGTTCAATTAAGAAGCTTGTGAAAATAATTCTTTTATCTCGTCTTAATCGTTTTGCCTTCTGCGTTTTTTATACATATGATTTCAGTGAAGTTTTTTCTTTTAGTTTTCTAGCCTTAGCCAGCTCTTCTATCTATTTATTTTGTTGAATTTAACTTTTAATGTGATCCTTCTAACTTTTGTTTTTGCCTCAATACTTGCCCTTTGCGCTTCTGCTTGAGTTCTTGCACTTCTGCCGACTTTCATTATCTTGGCTTTTGTAGGATACTTTGTAAGACACTCTCTTCGCCTTCATTCTTTTAGTAAATTGCTTCGCTTGAGTCTCGAACATTCTTTCTCCCTCTATTTACCCTTCCGTAAATTCACTTAAACAGCAATACTATTAAACCAGTAGGCAGAGTAAACACTTGCAGTTGCATTCTTTATGATTAACAAAGAAACCTAACAACATTTGTGATTGCTATGTGAATAAGATCAATTACTTATCCCTTAGTCTATTAGTGAACCGATTTTCCTAGGATCGTCAAAATTGGTCCTCTAGAAGACTAGAACTATTCTTATTGTTGCTGAGATTCATATTTCCCAAAAAGTGGATGATGCTCTAATAGCTTTGAATAAATCAAATAGTCACGTTGAGATATGAAAATCTGTGGAGTTGAACCCTCACTTGGAATAACCTTAACTATCAACCACTTTTTCTAACAACATAATCAATTTGTGTTCTAAAAATCTACACCTACAACTAAATACTCATCTCACAAAATAACGGAGTTCAAGAAATCATTGGTCATGGAAAACTAGAAATTTTCTTATGGTCTTCATTCCTTTTACAAAACCATGGTCCCTGTATATAGTTAGGATGCTCTAGAGCCTTATTACATCTTATTACCTGATGAAAGGAATCTCCTCTTAGATAAATCATTCCTCTTTTGGGGCCTTCCTCAATCACCTCATGTAGCTTCTTTTAGAGCTCTTTTCCTGTTGCAGTCATTGCGATAGCTCACCTTATTAGGGGACTCGATGCACAAAGTTGCAGGTTGTGAGTTTGATACCTGGGGTCTGTATACCTAGCTTGGGCCTCCCATTGCAACCAAAAAGAAAAGGAACACTTCTTTTATTCCTTTTCTAATCTTGGGGTGTGTAAGCATAGATGGTATTCTGCATCTCTTTCCACACGCTTACTTAATTATTGTTATTCTGTTACTTTACGTTTGTCAGCTTCGCTATCACCTTTCTCTGTACATGGGTACTGTGATTTAAAATGTATATTTTGATCTATTTAGATTTTCTTTCATTCTTTTTGCTTCTCACAAGTATAAATTAGAAAAGAACTTTAAATGGAGTTCAGTTGAGATGATTCAAGTTGTCCTTGATATGGCAGACCTGCAACATCCTATAAGAAGAAACCTGAATCCATGTGTTGCTTTATCAAATAGCCCGTGGTTGAACTTGTGGCATAGCAGTCTATTTTAAATGAATATGCAACCGGGCACCGGATGATTATTTCATTGTATTGTATTGTATTTAACCAGCAAGCTCCGCACCTAATTGAAACCTGGCCCTGCTCATACTTCTGTTGACATTTCATTGTGTCCTTCCTGGGTGCATCTTTTTGGTTCTTTGGTGCTTGTTGACCTCAAAAGCAGAATTGAAGATTTGGCTTTTTCCTTTCAGTTTTTTTTTCTTGAAATTCAATATCACATCTTCTATTATAGCACTGTGTTCCATAAGGGTGTGTTTGAATGCAAAGGCAGTGGCTGAATAGACCTTATGCCACCCTAGGACTACGCATTTAACCAAACTTGGAGGTGACTTCTTTTCACATTGCAAACCACCACCCCAAAAAAATCAGGGATATGGAAGTATCAGATTCTAGGTAAGCATCAGCAGATGGAGCACCCGACAGGCTGACTCGAACACCCTCTTCTTTTATGGTCTCAAACAGGCATGAAAAAGCAAAAGACAGGCTAAGTGGATGAGGTGCCTCATCTTTTCTTCAGAGTCCAGGAAAGGAAAGGTAGAAGTTGATTAAGGTTGATGGATTTCCTTTTCCGGACCTTTTCTATTGGGCTCAAGGTCCACTCGTTGAGACATATACTTCATGTGTTAAGCAAACCATCTAAAAGCTACTTTGGAGATAGGTGTAGCAAACATGCTGTTCAAGTGGCTGGTCCATGGAAATGCATCGATCGGGCCTTACTAGAACCTGGACTCTTCCCTTGCTCAGAAAGCGCCTTTAAATTGATTACTTTATTTGTAAAAAAAAAGGTAGAGCGTGTTGTAAAGATTGCAAGGTAATTCCAGGAGAAAGCTTAACCACCCAACATCGACTTTTAGTTATGGATTTACAAATAAAAAAATAGACAAAGAAGAAAAGAGTGCATTAAGCTATTCAGACTAAATGGTAGAACCTCAAACATCTCCAAACCTTAAAGGAGATGTTTGGAGTTATGTTGGTACACCCTCTGATATGTGGAACAATATGACTATACATATTAGGAAAGTGGTGAAAGATGTATTAGGTATATCTAAAGGAGGTGTACCGACACAAAAAAAAGCTTGGTCGCAGAGTGAAATAGTGCAAAATAAAATCAAGGCAAAGAGGGCATGTTACAAATTACATTATGCGAAGAAAACTAGTGAAACTTTAGAGGCTTATAAGAAAGCAAAGAAGGAAGCGAAAAAGGCCGTGAGTGAAGCAAAAGCTAAAATTTGGGAGGATTTATATAAAAAAACTCAACTCAAAAGAGGGTGAAAGATATATTTTTAGGATAGCTAGGGTTAGAGATAAGAAAACTAAAGATCTTAATCAAGGACGAGGATGAAAAAATTCTAGTGGCAAATGATGATATAAGAAATAGATGAAAAAACTATTTTTATAAGCTTTTTAATGAAAATAAAGATGTTAGTATTAGCTTAGGAGAGTTAGCCAAATCAAAAAAGTATATAAACTACAATTTCTACCGACGTATTCAAAAGAATGAAGTCAAAGAGGCTCTTAAACATATGAAGGGTGGTAAATCGGTAGGATCAAATAATATTCCTATAGAAGTTTAGAAAATACTAGGAGAAATAGGAATCACTCGGCTCACAAGACTATTTAATGAAATATGGAAAAACCAAAAGATGTCCGAGAAATGAAGAGCAAGTACACTTATACCCATATATAATCACAAGGGAGACATTCAAAATTGTGTGAATTATCGAGGTATCAAGTTAATAAGTCATACTATGAAATTGTGGGAAAGAATTATCGAACGTAGGTTAAGACAAGTATCAAGTATAATAGAGAACCAATTTGGATTCATGCTAGACAGATCTACTGTTGAAGTGATTCACCTTTTCAGACGTCTTATGAAACATTTTAGAGCAAAAAAGAATGACCTTCACATGATATTTATTGATCTAGAAAAAACTTATGATAGGGTACCGAGGGAGGTTCTTTGGAGAACTTTGGAAAAAAGAGGTATCCCATTGACATACATTAACCTTATAAGAGACATGTATGATGGTGCAAAAACATGTGTGAGGACTCATGAAGGAATGACAGACTTCTTTGAAGTTAATATTGGGTTACATCAAGGATCAACTTTAAGTCCATACTTAATAATGGTGATTGATGAGTTAACAAAACATATTCAAGATGAAGTACCTTGGTGTATGTTATTTGCATATGACATTGTATTAGTGGAGGAGTCTAAAGAAAAAGTTAATAGAAAATTGGAACTATGGAGAGAAACATTAGAAAGCAAATGCCTCCGACTTAGTAGAACAAAGACAAAATATATGGAATGTAAGTTTGATCATTTGGTTACCTCGGAGGATATAGAAATTAAAATTGGCACACATTGCATCCCTCAAAAGGAAAGTTTTAAATACCTAGGGTCAATTTTTTAGAGTGATTGGAAGAATTGATGGAGATGTCATGAATATAATTAATGATGATTGGTTAAAATGGAGAGGAGCATTAGGTATTCTTTATGATAAGAAGATACCATTAAAGTTAAAAGGTAAATATTATACAGCAGCAATTAGGCTTGCCATGTTTTATGGTTCTGAGTGTTGGGCAGTTAATCATCAACATGTACAAAAGATGTCTGTGACAGAAATGAAGATGTTGAGATGGATGAGTGGTCATACAAGAAAAGACCGTATACATAATGAGGCTATTAGAAACAAATTAGGAGTGACACCAATAGAGGATAAAATGAAAGAATATCGTTTAAGATGGTTTGGACATATAGAAAGAAGATCAAAAGAAGAACGTGTAAGAAGGTATGAAAAACAAAATTTGGAAAGTATTAAAAGAGGTAGAGGACGACCACAAAAGTGTTGGAAATAAATAATAAAGAATGATCTGGCTTATTGTGAGTTAACTGCAAACATGGCACATGAAAGGGCTCTGTGGAAACAAAGAATCCATGTAGTCAACCCCGTCTAGTATGGGAAAAGGCTTTGTTGTTGTTGTTGTATAATTTATCCCATCATTTTTCGAAAATTCTTTTACAACCAACCTCGCTTTAAACTTTTGATCGATCCATTGACTTTATATTTCTTTTTAGAACCCACTTGCAACCTATGACTTTTTTTTCTTTTAGCAAATAAGCCAACTCCGAGACTTGGTTTTTCTCAATGGATTCAATTTTCTCATTCATGGCTTTCTCCGAGTTTGTTGATTCAGATGAGTCAATAGTTTATCGATTAATCAAGTTATCAGTTAGTTCATCTAAATCTACTGAATTGCACACTTCTTGAACAAGATAAGTGTAAGTAAGATGGTGTGATCATAGGCCTTTTATGTCCACATAAAGTTTTCATTGATTTAGGAAGATCTTTTATGGATTCGAATGACAATTGATCTAGATCTACTAGATCATCAACATACTCATCATTATTCTCAAGGATGTCATTATTAGTATTTTCTAAAAATTAACATCTCTACTTTCTATCAGTCCATGGTCCTTATAATAAAATTGATATCCCGTTGAGCCTTTAGGATATCCGATGAATACACATTTCAAGGACCTGATGTCTAACTTGTTTGTAAACTGATCAAGGATCTTCACATGAGCGATAGATCCCTACCTCTTGAGATGACCTAGGTTAAGTTTTCTTTCAAACCACATCTCATACGGTATAATGAATACAACTTCACATGGTACTCTATTGACTATGTACACGATCGTACTTAATGTTTCTCCCTAAAATATCTTTGGTACAGAGATATCTATTAATATTGACCTTGTCATGTTTAGTAAGGTCCTATTATATCTTTGAGCTATACCATTTTGATGAGGTATCTTAAGCATTGTGTTTTTCTTTGAAATACCAAAGTTTTTACAGAATTCTAAAAATCCTATAGATGTGTACTCACCACCTCTATTTAATCTCAATACTTTGATTGTAAGCCCTAATTAATTTTCAACTTTTTGCTTATATTTTTTGAATACTTTAAGTGCCTAAGATTTATTTGCTAAGATATATATATATATATATATATATATATATATATATATATATATATATATATATATATATCGAGTAATCATAGATAAATGTTATGAAATATACATTTTCTCGATGTGATCTTACTCTAAAAGGTCTACATAAATTAGTATAAATAACTTTCAAAGGGTTGTTGCCCTTGTTGTTTCTTTGAAAAAAAAATCATCATTTTTCCTTAAATACAAGTTTCTCACTTATCAAAAGTGTTTTCCTCAAATCTTGACAATAGGTCAAAATTGGATAATTTCCTTAACTTTTTCAAACTTATATGCCCTAGGTGTTTATTCTATATATTTACATCAATATTAAAGACACAATCAATATAAGTATAACTTTTATTTGCATTGATATTCAATTTGAGCAATCCATGTTCTTCATCAAATTTCCCAAAGAAAAACACTCTCTCATGCTTCTCCACAGTCACTTTTCAAAGAATAAACCTGACCTAAAACCCTTCTTTATCAAAGCAGGGACCAAAACCAAATTACGTCTTATAATAGACAGAATCAATACATCAGTCAGTACAACTAGTGCGTCTTGTATATAAATTCTAAATGACACAATTCTAAGAACATCTAAGAAAGTGTTATTTTTCATGTATACCCGATGTTCTCCTTGTTTATATTCCTTTATATCTATTGTCCCTTCCTTGTTTTTTGAGATGTGTCTCGTTACTTCTAAGTTAATCCATCAACTAGTCAATGGGTGATCGATGTATAAGCATTCTGATATCATGTAAATTATATATTGCTTCTCCGATTGTCCGCATTGTTAGTTGTTTTCACAATTTTTTGTTGTTGTGACAATCCTTCTTTTAGTGTCTCATTTTTTCACAATTGAAACACTTGACCCGAGAAGTGGTTTTTTGGATTGTCTTAAAAGATTGACTGCTCTTTTTATTATTTTTGTCAAACATTTTATTTGATTTGTTTCTTTTTTAGTTGGCTTTGGAGTTGGACCCTATCTCATTTTGTACTAGTAATATTTTTTCTTTTCTATTTTTGTTCATATGTTCTTGTTCAATTTTTAGTTTGAGGGGCAGTTCAAAAAGGTTTGTTTCATGCTAACATATGGGTTATATGATCTACTACATTGTCTCCTTCTTTCATCCTTTTAGTAGTAATTGAACATGTAGTTTAGTTGTAGTGTCATATTGGACTGTTATTGAATCAAACAACTCATTTGCAGTATCATATTTTTCAAAAACCCTAATCAGATCATCTTTCTTGTATGTTAATATGACAATTCTTGTTATTATATCATCTCTTAGAAATGTTTTATATACTTTATTTTGTTACTGTATGATGTCAAGGGGTGGAGGATGCACAGTTTTCCTTAATATATACTCTACACCTTCTAGTGTATGAGCCAACATGATTCTTCTTTTTTATGTTTGAAAATTTAGATCATTCAATTATTCTGTTTTTGCTAGTTCACATACTCATATCCTTGAGTTTATTTTTATATGTTTGACAAAATTAACAATCAGACGGTCTAAAAGAAAAACATTTATCAAGCAACAATCAACAAATAGCAAATATTTAATTGACAGAATGCATAATATCCAACTACTGAATTGAAAATAACTCATGGTACTTAAAATCAATTTTATACAAATTTTAACTACCATTATTGAGTTTTTAATAACTTGATTCTATTATCAAATCAAACTGGGAACAAATCTATAATGTTTCCCAAAAAATCTTACAACCGATAATTTTTCAAAACATTAGGGGTAAACCAGTAATTTTATGTGTCTGTCTAGTTTTATAATTTCTCAAAAAGATTAGGAGAAGAATAATAAACTTGGTATCTGGTTTTCTATAAAATTCAATATTGATTGAGGGTAAGGGCAAGAACTATTGATTATAACTCATAATTTTGCTCCTCAGTCCGAATTTGTAAATTTTTAAAAAGATAGGAGCAACCTTGTCTTTTAACATATTAGCAGAACTATGAATCTTTTATTGGGTAAGGGCAAGAAGGTAATTCAACCTTCATGCATTCAGTAATTTTTATAAACAACTAGAGGGCAAGATTGTTTTTTTGCCTATTTGAGTGTAAAATTGTCTTTTTACTTGAAAATATCTAGATATTTTTGTAATTTTACCTTATGGCAATTTGTAATTTTCAAAATGGTCAGGAGAAAAACGGACTTTTCAATTCGTCACTCGATGTAGTTTTCCAAAAACCAAGGGTGATTTTAGAAAACCGTTGGTTTCCGCTTAAGATTTTCTGAAACTGTTGGGCAGTTTCCTGAAGGTATAAAAGGGAATAGAGAGAGAGCATAATGAGAGAGAGGGGAAGCTCCTGCCTCCCTCCGTCTTTTGCATTCTGTCAACGGTCAATGGCCTGAGCTCTCTTTAGCTCTTGATTTTGACTGATGGACATTGGCCGTTGGCTTCCTTCTTCCTCTCTTTTCTGGCCTTTAGCAGAACTCAGCTAATCTCCTACCCCGTTCATCTGACCTTCGATAGATCTTGGTCGATCTCTCTTTTACCGATTCTGGCTGATCTTTCTGCTTTAGTCGTCTGACATTTGGTAGAACTTGACCGATCTTGCCTTGTCGGCTATCTCAAGCCACAGATTGTGGTTTTCAATAGTCGACCAACTTTTTCCTACAAAAATAGTGTGTTCCCCTTCTCGTCTTCTTCTCTCCTTTTTTTCTTTACAAAAAACGTAATTGTGTACCTTTTTTTTGTAGATAAGTTGACCCTGATACCAGTGACGGAATATGGCTATTGCTTCACTGGAGGTTTTCCATATAGCGGATGACTTCTGTGTGTTGAAGAAGAAGAGCATAAGATGTAGAATCAGGTATGTGTTTTCCGGTTTCTCATAGCCGATTTTTTCAAGGAGGTTTCTTAATTTTTTCTTGTTTTTTCTATGATTTTTTTCTATGTGTTACTTTGTATTTATAGAGCAGCACATGACTCCTCCTCCCGGATATCTAGGTTGAGCTTTCTGTTTTAGAACCCTTATCCGGCCGTTACAGAACGTATCCGTAATAGTCTGGTTGTTATGGATTTGTTCTATAACAACCTGTACGGGAAACAGTTAGATGGCCAATCTAATTATTCCCGTGAGTGAAACTGCCGAGAATAGTCAGTTTCTCGGCTTAACACCATAAAGTCTAGACTATTGAATTTTGCTACAGAAGATGAAAGAAGCAATCAGAACCCCAAGATCCAAGATCTTTTAGTTAAGATAATCCCCCAATGGCAATAATTTCATTATCTATTAGTCTAGAGGATTCTAGTTTTCTAACAAGCATGAATGAAGATTGTTGCAAGAGAAGAAAAGATTCCTCCCTGCATTGCAAGCTATCACTGCAACATGTGCTTACAAACTCCATAAGTGAAGATGAAGATTGGTTTCTTGACAATGAGATTTCGGAAAAGATAAATTTATATATAAAAGAAAAGGAGCATTACCCTATAACAACAGTTGTAGTTCAACCTTGCCGAAAGCTATGAAAATCATTATATGGGATTAAGAGGGAATCCATAGGCAATTTCAATCCTTCGCCTTATTTTGAAGTAAACAGATCTCTAGGTTGTTGTTCTCATTGAAACAAAACTTTGAGTAGAGGAATTCTCATATCTCAAAAGATTCCTCCCATAATAAAAGTATCATGAAGTTTTTCAGTTTGATCCATGTTAAATTAATAATACTAAAGTTCTATTAGATTTTTATTTAATATTTATACTACTTAAATATTAATTAAATTTGAATTTGAATTAATATTTAAAATTTTAATTTATTATTTAATTATAATGTGGTTGTTGAGTCAACAGTTATATCACCCCCTACACGTGAATCCGTCTTCCACGTCATTTGCAAGTGGTATTGTTAGTACTCATGGACCAAATTGATCACTAAAAAATCCACAAGATAGTTTAGAGCTGTTTTAAAACCACATGAACCATATTGAGAGACTCGAAAACCTCAAGGTACTTTTGTGAAGCTTTTGCAAGAAAAAATAACTTTCGTAATGGGTTAGGTATCAACGCTATAAGAAGAGGGGATATTGACATCCTACGAAAAGATGAAATACAATTGAAAATAAGATTTTAGAGTTCCTCTTTCATAGATACAAAAATGGTGGATTTCAATACAGAAAAATCACACAAATTTACATGTTTTTTGGAGCCCTTGTGGTAAGTGACAGATACAGATCATAGATGTTAATAGACATAGATCAAATGATGTTAATGAGGATCAAAGTGCTCTCTTAAGCATATGCTGGTATCAGTCATGATATAAATTAGAGCGGATAATCTGTTCAAGAGAGAGCCCTAAATTCATAGATACTTCGGAATGATAATTATTGAAAAAATCCTCTTATTGAGTATATTAAGGTAAATATCGACTATGCATAAGTGCAATGAATGAACAAGATTGGCGTGTGTCAGAAAAGATGGAGAAAGCCATATAGTTGGAAGGTACAATGGACCCTTACAGAGGAGAGCTATTAGCTATGAAAGATGGACTCATAGTTGCATGACAACATGGGTCCGATGCTCAACTAGCCATAAAAGTCAATGAAGTATAAGAAGATAAGCCATATGAAGGTGATATATTGAGGGATATATTTAATTATGCTAGTTGGTTTAATAGATTTGAAGCCAAATATGTTTTCGGACTCTGGATGCCATAGCAAACTGTTATGGGACATGAGTCGTGTTCTCTGCCCTCATTTCCTTATATCCCTGTTACAAACTGATACGAACGGAATTTGAGATGCTTTTCTATAAAAAAAAAAAATGGAAATAGTAATAGTAACAGTAATGATTAATAATAATAATAATGACCATCAACGTGTTTTCAGTTTTCCAAACAGAGCATCAACGGATATTTTCCACAGTGAAGTTTAATAGTTTATCATCCAGTAGCGTAAAGATATGAAATTTAGGGACCCCTAAGATCATTACTGTCCTACAACACGTACTTTTGAGCAATTAATGTCGAAGCAAAGAGGGCAACGGAAGTAACGCTTGGTTTGTCCAAAGTGGTTTGCACTTGTTCCCCCTTAAGCAAGGTCTGTAGTTCGAATCTTATGAATGGAGAAAACCACTGCTCCGAGAGCTTTACCCCCACAGTGGGCCGACCATTTTCGGATACCAGCGGTTTACAACAAAAGAGGGAAGGTAACAGGGTTTACATACATACCCACAGGAAAGATATCTCGATGTCCTACACAAGGTGCAACAAGCATTCTTCGACTACATGCGAGGTATAAGCTTTTCATACATGATAATGTGGATTTATATTTTGAGACAGAAGTTCCCCCCAAGTATTATACATAAACACGAAGTTCCCTAACCATCACATTCTACCTTCATTATATAAGCCAAATTTTGTTACAATTTTATCTGTGCAGTTTACACCATTATAAGATTACAGATGATCTTGAGAAGACTCAGTCAAGTTGATCTTGAGCGTCTGAACTATGCTCCAACACTAGCTTATGATCAAGGAAGTCTAATTTGATGGGAGCAAGTTCTCAAGAAAAGGGCCAAACAGTCGGATACTTCTGTAATGGCAAGTTTCAATTACACAGTTCAAGTATAGATTCTGAACCTCCCTCCCTTCCATTTTACACATTCTCTAGTCATTTCTTTTCTTTTGGGCAATCGAGAACTAAAACATCATCTATACTTCTATGACATGAATTGATTCTCAAATCCAGTCCTCTCCTTCACAAGCTTTGTTCAACAAATATCAAGAATCCAATTCGCAGAATAAAAAAGGTGAGTATACTCCATCAAAATGTAGACCAAATTGACAACTTCTCGCAACTAGTCAATTATCTAAAACCACCCTCTTTGATTCTCAAAGAAGAAAGGAAAGTTTCCTGGCAGTACACATTTAACTTTGACAGAGAAACCACGAACCCAAACAACTAATTTTGCACGAAGGAAGTCCCAAGGACCTCATTCCACAACCCTAACACACTTATCAGAAAGAAGGAAATAGAAATATAGGAGTAACCACACAAACCTTGAGAATTACTAAATACAGAATACTTATAGCTGTTATACTGCCTAGAAATTAAATATGACAATAAAAGCAAAGGGGTACGAAGATATAATGAAGGAAATAACAAACCAATGAACAAGTAATCAAGGAAATAACAAACCAATGAACAAGGTACTCACCGAACAGCACTAAATTCCCAATTTCTTCATGAATAAATATAAACAATAAAAGAAATTAGAACACAAAGTTGCAGTAATTAAAAAAGTAGTTACAAAGCCCAAAGACAGATAGCCTGGGGATTGTAACCAAGCCCAAGCATTACACAATTATGCTGATCAGTATCATACCAAGAGTTGCAACCTCGGATAGAACGGGTATCATCTTACATGCTCATTACAATCAGTATTGTACAGAGCAGGCAAAACACAAGCTTCCAACCAATAGAAAATTCTAAAACTTTCCGCATTCATGTACCTCTCTGCAAAGAATTGTCTATGCTCCAGAAGACAGGATCATTCAAGTATCTGATCCTTAACGTTTTGCCAAACCCTCTTGCACAAGCAACAAGCAATGTGGGAAAGTAATGCAAAAACCTATGGCAACCCTATCTGTAAGACTAGCCACTTTCTCTTTTACAATTACCAGGCAAGAGAAACTTGTATTTATCTGCATTTTCTATGACATAGTATGGAAGATCAACTGCTGAATATGAACTTGGTATAGGTCCCAGTTTTCCAATGATTTCCCTGAAAGTGTATTCCTCGGGCAACATGTCAAACAAGTCCGACCCTTGACAGATAACATCCTGGATTCTTGATGGGTTCAAATAGTGGGAAAATCTAACTCGATCTACATGACTATATGCCTTCATTTTGAATATGAACTGATTAATGTGGCGAAAGCAAAAGCTGCAATGCCATCCTGAATCCGCCAACATATAATCCGTCTGGCGGAAATGTGCATATCTTGTCTTACCAGATTTGTATCTGTGTATTGAGGCACGCCAGCTCTTATAATCAAGCAGAAACTCAAACGAATATAAATAATTCCGAAGCTGGAGGTGCAGAACAGAAGGAACATCATCACACCATCTCAGAAGATTGATTGTGTCTCTACTTGGGATCTCATCAACATCGGACATGATCAGAAGATCATCGTCCTCTATGCCTGCAATCCTGAGAAGTTGATCAATTGCAACCCGTTGATACGCCTCTTCCACAAAAGGATTTTCCTTCTTCCGAAATCTTCCACCGATGGTACCATAGGTTAGTCGGGATTCAACATATTTGAATTGATCACGGTTGTTTTGGAATACAAATGGTTTTGGAATTCCTGTGAAAGTGGAATTTGATTCAAGAAGGATGAAGTGCGATATATAAGGATCCAGCTCCTTCCATCTAATGGTAAGCATGTCTATTTCATTGCTGAAAAGAACTGCATCGAAGACCCGTCTTGGCGACTCACGGACTCCCCATCCATGAAGCTTGCAGAGGTGCTCCATTGATGCATTCTCATAATAATAATGGGGGATAATGTGAAATGGTTTGGGTGGAGATTCCCATATAGGCCGTAGGAAATATGTAATCTTCTGCCCGTGCAAGAAAAGCACAAACACAAATAGAGGAACACCAACAAACAGAAGGAGAATAGCTTTGAAATCCAATCCTCTGAAAATACATTTCAATCTGGACAAACTCTTTGCGGCTCGTGATGCATCCTGTCAATTAGAATTGAAACATCAGATCAGATGTTAACTAAAAACAAAGTCAAACCAACGATCATCCTCACCTTCCAAGCAGGCAGCCATGGCATGGTAAATTTTTAAAATCTCATATTATTTCAGCAACGTACCCAATTCAACAATGCAAATACAGTCATAATAACCATACAAGTAAAAGATGAATCCTAAATTACTAAGCTACAGTATCTCATAACGCAATTACGCACAAACATTAGCTTCCTATTTGTAACTGATAGAGATTGCTCCAGGGGAAGGTATCAAGAGCGTGATTCAAATGTTCTAAAAGCACTAAAAAAATTTAAAACAAATTACCAAAAATCAAATAATTTTCGAAGTAAATAACAAAGACACACAAAGGGGAAAAGCTAGATTCTTCTTCCTTTTTCTTGTTCTTCTTTTGGAGTCCCTCAATATAGTTAGTCACTATAAAGAATGGTGGATCCAAAAAAAGTCCCAAAACACCTTGAACAACAACAAAACAGACCACAGGAACTTGCTTTCCTCTTAAAATCGAACTCCCAAAGACTCCAATTTCAAAAACACAAATCCCCCCTCCGAAACAGGAAGCGGAAGACGTGTGCAGTTTCATCAATGAGTACCATAAAACCAAAAACCCACAAAAAACTTGAAAATGCCAACGAAAACAGATATAAATAACAAAGAAGGGGACGAAAGGGTAAAGAAATCCTACCTCTCCGAAAACTTCCTCGCAAATATCGTCCGTCTTCTTTGAGGCATAATACGCAGCCTCAGCCATGACAGAACGCGAAAATCCTCACTTTCAAAATCCCAAAAACCGCCCCAAGGGAAAACGCGAAACCCAAATCAGAAAACTGGAGAAAGGAAGCAGATAGTGATTTACTCAAAACCACCACCAAAACCCTCTCTCTTCCTCACCCCTAATCTCTCTCTAAAGAGAAGCCGTCAACTGACTCAGACTCCGACCACTCTCTCAACCAGCAACAGGGCACGGGGAGATCGAAGTCACCGCACAGAAATCCGCCGTCGTCGGAGGCAAAGAAATCCCAACACCCCCAATCGCTCTCTCTCTCTCTAACGTTAAACAGACAAATCCAGCCGTCCTCTCTCTCTCCCTCCGTCTCCGTCTCCGTCTCCGTCTCCCTCTCTCTCTCTCTCACTCAAATAACAAAGGGAGAGAGAAAGAGAGAGAAGAGATTACAAAATGTGGGGGTAAAAGACATTTAACGAGCCAAGGTTGTGGTGTCCCTCATTTAAAAAGCCTGTGTGCCAGTGACTTTTTTTCGTTCTAAAATGTGGAGGCCGTTTGTTCCTATTCTTTTTTATGCTCCACGGCTTGGTCACGACCTATGGATTTTATACATGAATCATTTATTTATTTTTTGAGGAAAAAATAAATAATTCCCATTATTATTATTATTATTATTATTAGAAAATACAACATCTATCTAACGAGTTGTGCAATTCGAATAAAAACTTTTTTTAATAAAAAAGAAAGACACATTTGCTAATAAGAATGGTATAAAATAAAATAGAGAGCACTCTTTCTTACCGTATGTTTCCTCTCTCAATCTTCCATCGCTCGCTTTTGTGACAATTATTTGTACTGAGACACGTCGTTTCTTCTTCTGCCCTGGCTAGGTGATGCATTTGTAGTCTTGTAGCAATACAATGACTTCCCTAACCCTGCTGAAATGAATTTTGACCTCAGGTCGGTCAAGCCCGTCTTGTTGAATGATCAAGTGCCCGACTTATTTGAATCAGTGTCTCAAAATCGGTTCTTGGATCGGACTGGTTCTTCAAGAGTTTCAGTCTCATTGATCCATTCGGATTAAAGGTACATAAAGAACATCCATAAAATGAAAACTCTATTGGTGATTAATCTTAAATGACTGAGATTTGTATTTGGAAAATTCCACTTTGAAATCTAAAGAGAGGGTCCGTGCACCTAGAGCCTTAGCTCACTTGGTAGGGCTCTCTCACTTCCACTGTTGCAGGTGGCGAGTTCCATTTGACGGGGTGGTGGAGGGCACATCTTCCACCTCAAAGGATGCTTCATTATGAGGCTTAAGATTAGGGAATGGAGTTTTCATCATAATCAAATAACCTCGTAATATAATAACAAGCACGATCTCATAATTATGGTCATCTTTTTACTCGATTATGAGAAGGCAGTTAGGGTTGGGAAAACTGATACAGGAGTTCTAGTTCCATAGTCTCGACCTTGTTTTATAGATGAAAGAAGTGGGACTAGAGTTTTAGTTTCGTATTCACGGTCTCGTAACCAAACACAGCACCCAAAGCCTTCTTGTAGGGCACATTATTGTTTTGTGTGCCGTGAAAGGAATTCACATGACAACAGAATGATTCCTTGAGAATCCATTTCACACTCCTTGGGAGAAGAATCTTTTTTTTTTTTGGGGTGAGAGAAATCATATTACTAAAGGTACTAAATCTAACATGGGATTAGGGATGGTGGGTTTGAGACAAAGTGTCGGTTCCGGTTCACCTAGAACCGGAGACCATAACGAAATTGAGACATCTTCAGTTCCGGTTTTAGAAACGCTGGTTGTATTTAGTTCTGAATCGGGCTCGGGACTTCTGCTTCCTCTATATGGTATCCTATTTCTTGTAGAAAACTATGAAGAAGTTTGAATATTAGACCATTAGAGTTCCGGTTTATTAAATAACCGAACCAAAGGGCTCTCGGTTTATGCTTGTCATGGTTTGAACGCTCGAGTTGCTTCAAAACACGGTTTTGTTACCGGGCTCCGCCAGGTACAGACCGATCATCTGTACATGAGAAAGGCAATCCGTTTGTCATGTTTATTTCTGCTGCTTAGCTTTGAGAATTTGATTTGGATTCTCTAAAGTTGACTACTTCAAGTCAAATTCATAGTGAAGAAAACGTGCCTTGTGTAGTGGTAAAGGACCAAATTCATGGACCCAGTGGCCAGGATCAAACCAAGGGACTTGTGCCCCTGTGCGATGGAGTTCATGACGACTACATGGTTGGGGTGGAAGTGGTAGAACAAGGTTCTGTAGATGTGGGCGTCACTATACCAAGAGAACTTGACTTAGGTCCTGATCCACCTTCCATGACCGGGGACCACTCAATTAGGTTCTGGTTCCACCTTTCATGCAACGGGAACCTGCGGTTCCAAACCGCTAGTTTCATATATTTTTTTTTTAATTTCAAAATTTTAGTGGTTATTTTGGGTTCCGAGTGGTCTGAGCCTCCGATTGAAACAGACGATTTTGAATCTATAACTAGAATTGGCTCTTGGCCAATTCAGTCCTTGTTTTAAAACAAGTTCTCGATAAATTGGAACCGGCCATGTCTACTCCCGTCAACTCAGATTAGACAAGTGGATTCCACTGGCCTAGGGGTGGTTGAAGGTCTACGAGAACGGCAGCCGCAGAGAGATGGATGCCAGTAAGGCGGGCTGTCGAGGAGTCATGTATGATGAAAATGGGAGGTAGACTGCTGGCTTCTCGATCTCAGCTGGGACTCACTCTCCCGTGGAGGACGGGCATCACTCAGGTGTTCCTGGAAACAGACTCAGAGAATGCAATCGCGTTGGTGATTGCTTAGCCAAAGTGAGCTTCACCAACTTGCAAGACCAGGAAGACCCTCCATTGCCTCCACCTCCACTGGCGTACCTTGTGGAGGCGGAAGCTGCCCAATTGAGTCCCAAGGGAGGATGATTTATTTACAAATTATTTGCTTGGATCTTCTTTGTCAATCAAGAAAGAAAAAAATATTTTACTATTAAATCAGATTTCACCATCGGATTCTTGGTTTGGCTATGGTTCCACGGGAGTTTTGAATCATCATTGTTTTATAAAAGGTAGAAATCAGAACTGAACCAGAGGTGTCCATAACTAGATTCTTGTTTTGCCAGTTCCAAACTGACCATTGGAGGTTGATTTCCTTTTCTCAGACCTATTTGTCCAGGTCAAGTACATGATTTTCTTTGGAAGGGTAAGTGGGATTATGCAGAATGCATACACACATATATGTATATCTGATATGAGGGCTAGGGATAGTCACTTCTTTTCATAGAAGAATAAGAAGGTCTGCCTGTGATGGCAGATCATTTATCTACTTCGGTTGGCAAGTCATCCTCACTCCTTTGACATTCCTGTGCTCCCTCTTGAACCTGACGATTCAGGTCTGGCTGGTTCCGCATTGACATCCATCCTGTCATCAACACTGATGGGGAGGGAGGGTGTGTTATTGTTCCAACTGTCAGTTTCCTGATGGGCTTTTGGTCCATCATCCGAGGCAACCCGCAGGTGGTGGGGTAGTTGGGTTTGTTTTGGTAGTAGGGGAAGAGGGTGGAGGATTTGTGTGGAGCGTGCCAACATTACTTCAGCTTCCTCCCATAGCCTACCTTGTTAGACCCATCCCGGAATCCTTTCAAATACATATACACATGCGATGAGTTTAATTTGCTTGTTATTTATATGCTTAAAAATAGTAAAAATATATATATTTGAATCAAATAAACTTATAAAAGAAGTGTATATGTATTTTTTGTTTTTTTTACTTTTAAATTCAATCTTTATCTTTCGAGATAGATAATTGATATTTTTGCTATATATATAGGAGAGAGAGAGAGAGAAAAAGAGATATTTTATCCTACTATGCATTTGAGAGACATAAATATTATTTAAAAAAGTATAAGAATGTGTGAAAAATATAAAAAACAATTTTGTTATATTCATATCCCTATACATGTGATTTAATTTTCACATATATATATATATATATATATATATATATATATATATATATATATATATATATATATATATATATATATATATATCAAGTGAGATTATCCTTTCACCATTTTTTCACTGCCAACTTGTTACTTTAACCAATATAGGACTTGAAATTACTTTTGAGATTCAGGGAACGAAAGGACACCTAAGTTTGAACATTTATGCCAATTTCTTATGTGACTCCTTCCCTCAAGAATAGAAAACTGGGAATCTAATCGGTTCTGTTACAATTTTTTCTCCCTAGATTAAAACCAACTCACCAGCTCACACCATTGGTCCAATCTCTCTCACTCTCTCTTTTCTTGTGCTTCTTTTTGCAAACCAAAAGACAAGAAAGAGAATAATGAAACATTAAGAAAGGAGGTGGGCCCACACGCACATGAGTAGGTCAACACGACCCTCTTGACTCTTTATATAAGAATTGTGGACCCCATTTCTCAATACATAAGACGAGTTCGCAGTGGCCTCTTTCCCTTCTTCGACTTTGGACAACTAAGCCAACCAGAGAAAACCAGTATAGGTCTTCTCACCTTGCTTCAATTTCGGACAGATGAAAAAAAAAGCGACACGAACACGACCCAAATAGTTCGTTTAGGGTGTCTACCGAAACTGACATAGAAAAAAAAATTCCCTTTTCGGTTAATACCTGTTTAAAACACATGAAGCAGGGACCAGTACTGAGTTGGGTTCGAATTTCAGACGAGATATGAACCTGAAAACAAACCCGACCTGAGTTTTTACACCTATTCAGGTTGACCTGTTTTCGACACAAGATGACAATCCACTACCCAAACCACAAAATAGCTGTCCTTAGACCTGGCCAATTTTGGACAAATCAGGACCGCTGGTTTTGGAAGGATGGCCTCGGTTCTATGAAATCTTGAACTGAAACCAGACCCCCTTGGTTCCGGGTCTGGTTTTTATTTTGCCAGGTACTATTCTTAGGTAAACATGCTTCATTAGGTGTTTGGATGAAATCCGTGTATTAGTTTTCGAAATATGAGCTTCTCTTAAGATCTGACAAAGTTTTACACTGATTATCAGCTACATAAAATACTACCCTCCTCCTTCATCCGGGTTTGATACCACCATGCAAAAGTAGTCCCTTACATGGGTCAAGTTTCCCTACGGTGCCAGGAAAAAAAAAAAGAAAACCAAAACAAAAGAAATGTTCTTCATGAGGACAAAGATGAACCTGATCTAAATCTTGTGTTAAGTAAACTTAGTTACATCTTAAGCCAACTTCTTAGTAAAGGTAAGAGCCAATACCAAGCATTGAGCCAATGTGTCATGGCCCCGACTGGACTCATGTTGATTTTCAAGTGGATACATTTCGTCATGTCCGGATCGTGTCAGGCCCGATTTCGTTAGTGATCCCACATTTAATACAAATCAACTGCTAATACTTGAATATTTCTTCAATTGTCAACAATTAATTAAGGATATATGAAAGCAATATTAGAGTTATTTTTAAGATAACCAAGAGGATGAACTTTTTACGTCTTTAGTATTTAATTAAGGAGGAAGGGAAGCAACTTAAAACCGAGTAATTTAATTTTTCCTGCAATAACCAGATGCATATATGGTAAAAGGATAATAAGGAGCCTTATTCTCGCTGCCTAACACAACTCTCCTCTATTATCCGGGCCTCGGGCTGGTCATGAAAAGGTCAACCCTCACCATAGTAATAGTACATCCATGCCACTTATGTAAAATAAAATTGGGTTCAACATTAGTTTGATGCAAGAGAATGAGCCTTAATACACTTCATAAATTAAACAAGAGAGTCAAGTTTAAGGTGTTCATGATTCCCGACTCCTCTTATTAATAAATTAATTTAAGTAGGAAAATATTAGATATTAAATGGCTAATATTTGCCCTCAATGTACAAATCATAGCTTTTTCTTTTCTTGGTGCAATAGGAGAGGAAAGTGAGATGCTACCTACAACTTGTTAGTCGAACCCCTAGCCAGGTCCACTCTTGCTGTTTGTGCTTACTAATTATTACTTTTATCTCATCGTTTCAGTCCAAATAGTGAAACATATATTTTTATTTTATTTTATTAAATCATATATTTAAGGTTTTCAAGATCAAAAGAAGAACCTATAAGAAGATAGAAAAACTAGATTTTGAAAGTATTAAAAGAGGTAGAGGACGACCACAAAAGTGTTAGAAAGAAACAATAAAAAATGATTTAGCTTATTGTGAGTTGATTACTAACATGACACATGATAGGGTTATGTGAAAACAAAGAATTCATGTAACCAACCCCGTCTAGTATGGGAAAAGGCTTAGTTATCGTTGTTGTTGTATATATTTAAGGTTTTCTATTGACTCCATCCCCTCGTCTCACCGACCAACAAAATATAGTATATGGGTGAATAAAATCCCCTGAAGGAAACTTCGTGTCACTTGTTTCTCCGACAATACGCTTGCATGAGAGTTGCGAAAATATAAAAACAAAGCATATGAAAATTTCTCATGTTTGTGTGATTATGAGTGGAAAGATGGGATTCCTTTTCCCATTGAAATCAGCTGGTCAAAACGCGTTTGGCTTTGATGGTTTCATGGTGACTATGTGGAGTTCCTTTCAGCCAGAGGCACGGAATTATTTTTGTAGGAAAATTGATGTTACCTGGGAAAATGCGGGTAAAACAAACTGGACCATAGCCTATGAATTAAAGGCCGTTTTGTTTCAAAGACGCGTTCTTTGTAAATGAAAAATCTACATTTTCAAACTTGCTAATTTGTGTGGACACAGACATTGATTGTTGGGTCATGTTTAGGGATGGCAATATTGAGGCGACTGAGAAGAACCCGACCCAATCCAACCCGAATGAGGCGAACAATAACCGGTTTGGTTGTACTGTGAAATCTCTGGTTTCCGGATGTTGACGTCGTGTTATGTTTATGCTTGAATTTTCTTTTCTTTTGGTTTTTTCTTGGGGGGTCATGAACATCAACTTTCCAGCTGTGTTCGTGTTGGATTTTCATCTGGCATATAAAATTGCTTTCTTTTAAAATCAGCTCTTTCTATCTATGGATGTTAATGCGGCGGGGATCCTCTACTCTCGACGAGGCCCTTGCCCCGGACAGGATAGATTCAGAGGTTAAATTTGGAACTCAGGGATGGGAGAGCTGGAAAAATCCTCTTGAGACTGGAGTGGAGAAAAAGATGGTAGGTCCCTGCCGCTAATATTCATTATTGAGGATCCTAACCAAAGTTAATTTTTTTCTATTCTCTTACTCTTAATAATTGTGAAGAGAAGTGATGAGGAAAGATGCAGAAAGAGAGGAAAGATAAGTTTATAGAATTTCTTCTCTCTTAACTTCGATGAGGTCAAGCAAGATGGTTGTGAATAGTTTCACTTTTTAGATGTATTTTTGGTTGTGAATAGTTTCACTTTTTATATGTATTTTTTTCATATAAAATCATTATGATAGTGTGAGGAAGATTCAATATAAATGTTAATGAGGTGGAATTTTCGCACCATGAGGACTCATATGGTTTGCAGAGACCCACAGGTACAGGGAGACTTTTGGTCCCGTCTGTGGACGGCAGCAAGGATGGAGAGTGGATTCCTAAACGAATCTATTTTACATCCACATCTTGATCCAAAACATAAGAAGAAGAGGAAAAGGCGCTGATGGTTTCGAGCTGCCAGTCCTGTGTCTACCATGAGTGTTAACTCGAACCATTAGACAGGAAGTAAGTCCAGGGGCATTAGCAGACTAGACCGGATGCCAATGGTAGCCCTAATCCTACCCGGTGACTAGGGCTGAGCATTATTCGGGTTAACCGAATAATTGAACTGAACCAAAATTTCTATTTCGATTAGGTTTAAGTAAAATTCAGTTCGGTTTTGGTTTTAAAAAACATTCGGTTTATCGGTTCGTTTCAGTTTTCAAGATTTGAAAACTGAATAACTGAATAATATATATATATATATATATGGAATATATGTTTATATATGTACATATTCATGTACATGTATGTTATACATACATACATGTACAAATATATATATATAGTGTGTATATATTTATTTATATATATACATACATATATATATATATGCACACATGCCTATATATAGTACATATACATATACATATAAATATGTGTATATATTTATATATATACATACACATATATGTACACATATCTATATATGTATATATATATATATATATAGAGAGAGAGAGAGAGAGAGAATTCAGGTAAACCGAATACTAGAACCGAACCGAACTGAAATAATTCAGTTCAGTTTGGTTCAGTACCTAGACAAATTGATTCAAGTTCGGTTTTCAAATTTAAAGAAATTTTGGATCAGTTATTTCGGTTTGGTTCAGTTCAGTTATTAGACTGAACTGACCGATGTACAGACCTACCAGTGACAACAGGGCACAAAATACCTGGTTTTATTAGGTTCAGTTCGGATATGGACATTGCTGAACTGCTTTGATCGAGTCTGGATTGTGGTAAGATATGTGTATATACATACATATTGTATGTATGTAATCTGGCCAGCCCTACATTTTTACAGGGTCGAACCGGGCACCCCAAACCAGGCCCATTTTCACATCTCCAATCTCCGCTCGCACACCTTTGATAGTGAGCAACTTATGCTGCTATGCAATCCCTTTACTTTTTCAGGCATAGTATAATTTAAAAATTGTACAAGTATTTGAAAAAGATAATCACATGCTCTAAAAACGAAAAGAGTAATTTCTCGATATTAGACGTGTAAAAAGAAAAAACACTTGTCATATATGTGTATATCTATACATATGTACTTAAGATATTGAATTATATTCATGAATATATGCCTTAAATCAAGGACACTTCTAATTTAATAAATATTTTGGGGTTGAAATTGGTACAATCCTCATTATCTGCAGCATAAAAACGACCCAAACTCATACCCATTCTCGTGCAGGAACATGGTGGGTTTGATTCACAAGACTGAGTTCGGTATGCTCTGTGGTCTAGGGTCATTAACAAATTTGGATCGTGGATGTATTCTTGTACCCACCGTTATTAAGGCAAGCTTTTCTGGTTAGATAATCGCCTAGGGTGATAACCGTGGATTATTCTTATTGACTACCGCTTTGACCGTCCCTCTTATACCCATGGATTCAAATAAGCTTTGTACTAATAGAATTTGCCCCAAATAAGAGGCACATCAAAGATGCATACATGAATGAGGCAATCTTCATGCTTGAGATGCATGAAAGTTTATGTAATACTCAAGGATTTTGTTTTCTTCTTCTTTTTTCGGTAATGGGAGGCCAAGGCCAGATGCATCCATGGGTATCGAGCTCATGATCTTCAACTTGTGGGTCATCCCCCTAGCACTATGTTTGTATGCTCGGCCATGTGGGACAAGGCCTATACGGCACACCTCTCAAAGTGGAACGTGCATTTATTTATTTTTTTATAAGAAGAGGCCAAAGCCTAACATACACATGCACATGCACGCCCTGATAATTGAACTCAACAGCGCTAGGTCACCCTGCCGTTGAGCTAACACTCTCGGTGCAGCGGACCCCTTTTTAGACAGAAAATAGCCTACAGTAGACGCTTCCAGGCCCGCCTACACATGCGTTTGCATCTAATGGGGACCCATCTTCGAGGGTCTGGGCCCGTGTCTTCCACGCAGGAGAACGCTCCCAAAAGTTGTCCAAGAACAAGTTCAATGGCTAAGGAGTTAAAAGAACCACCAAGGTTGAAAGGTCTGGAGTTCGATACTCAGGGAATGCGCATCATGTAGGAATCTGTTTAATCACAGCTTGCCAATTGGAAAACAAAAACTGCGAGTACCATCAAACAGATTGGTATGGGTACGGGTTCAACTGCAAACATCTAATATCCCAAACAATTCACTTGAGTTTGGCAGCCAAAACAGAATAGATATAGTTTCTTTTTATTGTCAAAATAAAACAATTTTGATTTAAATATTCAATATGCGTGTGTAATTATTTGCAAACGCAATACGAACTGATTGCCAATTCGGGTTGACTTAGTTTATCACCTAGAACCGAACCTGACTTTGCACAGTGAGATTATGTTGGATTCGGTTCGTAGGATCCAACCCGTTGACAAACCCCAAGACGATTACTTCCTTAGGAACAAGGCACCAAAGTTTCGACATAGTGATTGCAGGTTCGGAGCAAAACCTGAAACTGGGACTGAACTGGCCCCTCTCGGCATCAGTGTCTGGTTATGAAAAATGACTCAAAATCGGCAATCCGGGTGAGTCGGTTTCTATCCCAGTTTTGGTTAGGTTCGCCGATAGGTGGAACCAGAACTGAACTAGAGCTCTCCAGTTTTGGAGGCCGTTCAGGTGTAGTTTAACTCGCCAGCCTGGGTCCAAATCCCGGCGTCTAGTTACAGGTTTCTTTGAATTTCCAAGTACCTTTGTTTGGCTTGGGAACCAATGAATTCGGGGAAGAAATGAATTTCATTTCCCCACATAATAAAGCCAAAATACAAACAGGGATCCCCATGAGATCCCCGCATATTCCCATCATGTGGTTACCGCTGGTAAACGAACCGAGTTTCTCGTTGTCCTGCTCGAGTAAACTCATTTGGTATAATATACACTATTTCGTGTTTGGTTCAATGTCGGTTGGGGTGCGGAATATGCACCATTCAAATTCTAAAATATCTGCGAGCCAAATATTTTATCTATAATTTATCACCTTTATAAGAACAAGACAGATCGCTAGCGGAAATCAGAAATTTTCCGGCTTGTGGCCGAAAATATCCGGCTGTTCTAATCCTATTTAGTGGTAAAACATCAACGGGCTAATTTAAGAAACAATAATTTTGATGCATGTAGGCAAGTATCTTACGAATGCACATGGAGCCGGCGGCGGTGCAAATTTGGAGTTGCGTAGAGGACTCGTTTTTGAGTAAGACAACTACACAATTATTGAGGAACGAGATTTGAGAGGGAATCGAGTTTGGGCGAATTTCTAATGCTTAAGGCAACGCAACTAACTTTCTTTCATATTTCGACCTTTCTGCCTCTCCTGCGACAACGCCAATTGATTTGTGTTAACTGAACATGTCCCCGGTTAGGTCCTAAACCGTTTCCAACAGGAAAAGCTATTATTACAAATTATGAAATTTAGAAAAGAAAAAATATTTAAGAAATATGAATCCAAAACGTTGGTTCCTAAATGTTCCCGGTTCCATAGAAGCTGGAACCCGAACCAAACCGTGTGGTCCTTGATTCCAGATCTAGATCTGGCGATTCTAGTTCCTGAACTGGTGCAGTTTCAGTTGGAACTGTAGAGCTCACCCCCCGTCCCCCTTGAATGGTAACAAACCAGATCGTATATCTATACCCACCTGAACCTAAATTTTGTACGTCGTCCCACGTTGTTATCTGTTTTTCCCTCCAGCAATGGACCGAGTAAGGGCTGTTCAAACGAGTTAACGAGCTAAATATGAAGATTTTGAGTTGATGAATTGACCAACCGTAGTGACGACATAAGCGTATAGTTAATGAAATAAAAACACCATAAGTATTCGACAGTGTGATGCAATCACACAAGCTGGATCCAGATATCTCAATTATTTGAGCCAGATTATGAGTGAATTTGGGTAAGGTGAAATGGGCCCTAGTCCAGATCATGACAGACTGTCCATCTCGATCAATATAAAGCAACAAGTCAACGTCATGAAACCTGGATCCATATCCGCCATGGTTTTGGCTGCAAGCTGTTACCGTTAGTGTACTACACCGGGTAAGGTTAGCCAGACCCCTCCTAGTTACGTATATAAATCCTGTGATCTTCAACTTGAAAGTTTTTCTGGCTGACTCCGCAGCTGATGGAGTTGTACTTCGTTGTGTTCAGACTGCATTCTCAACAGCCAAGGACCTTTCAAATTAAGGTACCCTGCCTGGGCTGGGTTCCTTACAAAGATCAAAACAATAATCGCGGGAAAGAGACAACGAGCCACGACTCTCCTCTGCATTGTTCACCATCTAGTTTCTCAGACCTCACCGGAGCTCCAATTTGGATGTGAATAACATGAAAATTGTTCAACTCCACCAGCTAGTTGGATATTCATGGCCTTATCTCACCCATGAATTGGTCCACAGCTGCCCGTGGGACATGTTTGTTTCCTTCCACATGAAAGTGCTTGATTTCTTGTCAAAAGGGCCCTTAAGCTGTGTTTCCAGGTTTACTCTTGAATATCTAAATGCACTCACATTCTAGGATTTGTATCTTCTGTAATGCTCCCTCGAGGACTTTGCCTACCATCCATGACCTTCAGTCAGAACAAAGCATCTAATTTCTGTCGGATACTACCATATGAAAACCAGTAGATACGAAGTTAGAATTCAGGGTATACATGTTGGAAAGAATTGAGGTCCTCATATAAAAATGGATATAACAGGTTGAAGATGTCACAAACATTTCATGAAACAACATTGCAGCAACTTTTACTACTCAGTGTCAAAAAATGCACATTGCTACAAATTAAATAAATTGCTACCTCACCAGCCTAGGGTATCGACGCAAGTTGAAGATCATGAGTTCGACACCTGGGGTGTGCGTCAGACTTCTCTCTTCCCCCATTGTACCGGAAAGGAAAATCTGCAAGAATCATTAGCGCCAACAGCCTTATCCAAGAAGAAAGTCGAGGGAAACAGATATCGTCATACTAAACCTCCTTAGACCACAATAAGTGCCTCGAAATACCACTATCATGGTTGATCAGTTTCTCACACAGCAGAGGGGTACAAACAGAGGTGTTTAGCAACAGACACTCCAAGTTTGAAATATATTTGGTGCTTGGCAGCGCTGTGGATTGATAAGGATGGACACATAATACGCGCTGGTCATATACAGAAGCAGAGTATCGCCCAGGGTTCCTTACCATAATGGCTGACATATTGAATAGAGCAAATAAACAGAAAACGATAAGGTCAGCGTCCGTAACAAATATAAGGCATGATTGCACTATCATCCTCTATTTATATTGAGGGGAGCAAACCATATAATAACAAAGAACATTTACCACCAGAATCACATGAAGAAAGATCAACTTTAAAGATGCAGAATGAAGCCAGGACGGCTCAAAAGAATCTAACCCATTTCAAGTAGCTAACAGTAAAAACCAGTAAACCGAGACACATACTGTCCAACCCAGGAATTTCGTCACCATCACCAAGGACCGGGTTCAACCACAACCCAAGCGCAGAATATTTTTTAAAGGTTGAAGGAGGCCGCGCGAACGCGAGTCCCCCACTACCACAAATTATGACGTCCACTCTCCCACTTGGGGAGATGGTAAAACAACGCTCATCCAAAGTGCAATGGAAGACGTTGCCCTAAGCCATCGGCCTTATTGATCGCCGATCAACCCCGCCCAGGTAAGTATGTTGGGATAATTCCACCCCTCTCAATTTTATACTCTTCCTCGGTAGCGGTCTTTCTCTTTACCTTTCGATACGGTACTATCCTCTGCTCAACCGACCAATATCAATCTATCTACTTGAGGACCTCAGTGCGACGAAAACTATACGTTTCATCACCCAGAGCGTTAGGTCACGGTAGCCGCTCACTGGTGGCGACTCCTGAGGCGTCCTTGCCTGTGTGTGTTTGCCTTCGGCTTTCTATTTAAAAAAAGAAAGAAAGAAAACGGTATATTTCAGTATTAGTTTTAACAAAGAATCACGAAATTATGGTAATATATCTTTAACTAAAATCTGAAATTATTCAGAAAGTATGGGCGGCTCGTCTGGCTCTATTTTCACATTTTTTGAGGAAGAAGACTCGTTTATACTTGGTTGTGTATAATATGTGCTAGTGCCATCATTCATAGACATATGTACAGTTTCGGTTTTAGGTCAGTTTCTGTTTTAAACCAATGTTTTCGAACCGTTTTGGAACCATTAATTTTAGAAAAAAATAAATACAAAAGATTTTAGAAAAAATATTTAAAGCATAGAAGGCAATTGAAACCACTAGTTTTAGTTCCAGTTTCCGGAGACCGTGAATGATAATTGGACCAGAGGGTTCTTGATTCCGATTAAGATTTTGAAGCCGGTTCTGCCGATTCCAACTCTACGAGCGGTTCGGTTCTAGTTCGAATTGGCCATGTCTAACCATGTATATGCATGACGCATGTTTGAGATAGACTTCACAAATTTTTATAAGATATGATGCATATACCTTCTTTTCTCTTTTTGTTTCAATGGAGAGGCTGAAGCCATTTGGCTTTTGATTGAGAGGAAGCGATTTTTTTTTTTTGGAGGTAAGTGTTAAAATGGCAGAAGATCGAGCTCTATAGGAATCTATGTAGCCAGCCGTCCCTATATAGTGTTGCAAAGGCATGGTTGGTGTTGTTGTGGGGAGGCTGAATCACATGCACTCCGTCGGCATCAAACCCATGACCTTTAACTTGTGAATCAGCTCCTTCGCCTGGTGAGCTACTGTTGGTTGTGGTATGCCACTTTAACGTCGTGATTTTTTCTCATTCAAATACATGCAAGCTATTCTTAAGTGGATTTTATTAATTGTGTTTGAGTTCTATTAGAATAACAATAAATAGTACACAACACATTGGAGCACACAATTTTTAATGTTATTTACTTAGGAGATCATTTTCCAAGGCATTAAGTTTAAGATTCACATGAGTTATGTAAATACCTAAATTTTTCTTAAGAAAAATCTAATTTTGATTTAAAAAATTGGTTTGAAATATTTATTTTTAAAACACATGAATTGATTCTAAAAATCTTGAATATTTGAAAAAAAACACTTAAAGAAATGTGGTGGATCCAGTTGAAAAGACCCCACAGAAGTATCATCCGATCAAAGTGCATACTATCGAGCACACGCTTAGGTGGACCTTTCAAGTCTAAGTTGAGCTTCTTTGGTGTTTTATTTTATGGGTTTCGAGCCTAAACCTTGTCAATTTCATAAAATCAAGTTTAATTTATTTAGTTTGATCCATTGTTAAATATTGTTAGCCATAATTGTCTCCGCCTATTTGACTTGAAACATTATCCTAATCCTAGTGCCACCAAGTTGAATCTATATATATATATATAGTGTTGGGCTCGATCAACATATAGGAGCTAATGCAAGCTTGTGTGTGTTCGACTTATAAATATGTTTAAAAATATATTTTACAAAATTCATCTTTTTGTATATGGTAAGTTTCTAAATTTTGAAATTTTGAATTATATGTTCATATATTTGGAAAGTTATAAGCAAAATTATATGTTTATAGAGCTGAAAAGTATGCTTAATATGGAATGATCAAGTTTTCATCAAGTTCATGACAAGTTTCACATTTAATGAAAAATATGCTATGCTAGGCTCATGCCAAGGTAGAGGACATCAAGCTATTTCCCATGTCAAGAAGGGATCGGCTAGCCTAAGTGCAATAAAATCAACGTTGGCTGATCATGGTCTATGTCAAGTAGGAGTCAACCAGCCCAAAAGTATCAAAATTGATGTTGGTTGGTTATTGTTCATGTGAAGAATATCTAAAGCCCAGAAACAATGTGCTTCACTAATTAAGCTTGGCTGCAAAGTCGAGATATTTGGATCCTCGACAGAGGTGTGAATTGGTTAAGATATAAGGGGTCCAACGTCAGTTAATGGTCATAGAGATTCAGACTCCAGTCTGAACTTGGCTGAAATTTTCTGTTAGCTACGGATGTCACCTTCAGAGAGCTTTGATGATCAGAAGCTCGGTTGAATGTGAAATCATCCAGCAGCTGGACTCAACACTCGGTGCCATGAGTATGCACATCACACGTACACGTGCACGTACAGAAGCAAGCATTCATTTGCACACGCGCGCGCACACACACACACCAGGATGAGACAAACTGGGCTGAACATATTCGTAATTTCTATACATCAAAACCAAACAAAGGACCAACGTGTTCATAACATGGTGAAAGTACGTGAACAAGTGTATGAGAAACCAGATGAAGAAAACATAACAAACACAAATAAAAAGAAAATATTTGAACTCCCAAATATCACATGCGAAGCATATCACGTCTGCGTGAGTGCGTTTCAGTAATGTAGACAGTGAAGATTACAGCTACAGATCAGGCCACAATGAAAACAGAAGATTGAACGTTCCACAGGGATCACTGAAATGCATATTCGAAAAAAGGTGACCAAACACAATTGTATGAGGTCAAAAAAAATTCAGTTCTACCATTATCCATAAAGAAAGCAAAAGTGGAGGCCGTTGCTTCTGCCATAATAGATCGCTTGACTCATCAATGACTGTAAGTCTTGAGAGCATCAAATCCTTGCTGAAGATAAAAGATTAGAACCATCACTAGCCTCTATGCCCCAGCACCCAGAATTCATAAAGATTAAGGCTCCTTTTTGGACCTAACATGGACGGGAGGGATTAAACAGTTTTTCAATAATTGAGAGAAAACAAAAGCAAAACCTTAGGTGATAGGCATCCTAGAAGGAACAAGAGATGATGATAATGATTGAGTTGCTACTAGATCTCAAAATGGTTGAGGACAAATTTCCTCGTCTTGCAGACAGAATAATCACGGAAATTTTTCTTATTACGTGTTTTTTTATTGAGAGAACTACTTAATTGGTAATTATCTCTGTATTCTCTCCCACACTATAAATGGTTAATGTTATTGATTTAAATCTAAAATAGGAGTATCACTTGATAGTTGATACCATCAATTAGCAACAGAGGTAATCAATCTAGTAGCGAAGAAACAATCGTTTTCTTCCCTTCAGCCTTAATTATGTGAGTCGCTAATGAATACACACAACCCACCTGCGGTTATGCGGTCTGGGACTCTTGGAGAATATGAGAGAGAGAGAGAGAGGAGAACTAGGGCAGCAGGACATATTTTTGGTTCGGATCGGATCTTTCTAAAACTCTGATTTGAATAAATAATTAATATCATTAAAGGGTTCAAATGTTTAGCTTTTTCATGTGGATGGACAGAAACTTTACAACTTAACAAATATCCAATTTCTTTTAAAATTATGAGAGACGATGTTTCAAAATTTTTCTAAATTCAATATGCAATTCAAGTTTTTCGAAATTCTTAGGGGACGACCTTTCCCAAGACGTCATGTAAGTCCGCCACTGATTGTGTATATATTTGAGTGTATATTACATATCACACAAATATCTATATTAAACTCGATCCAAGGCCAAGGTTTTGTCTGCGTCCCATAATTCTCTTGAATTCAAAGAACCTGTAAGGCATGAACTTGTAGAGGATGCAACTTCTTTCAATCATTAATCTCTTCGACCCAAGCCTAACACATTTAGGGGTCATTCACTTAAGGATTCATCCTAAGACTATAGGGTTGAACTAGAGTTTTTAAGGAACAAACTCAAATATGCCCAACTTGAGAATCAAAATGATAACATAAAAGAGACTATATCAAAACCCAATAAAAGGCAAGGAAGTCAACTCACATCCAAATAACTTGAACCATGAACAAATTGAGGGTAGACACGAGGTGAAGATGAAGAGGATATCATTCAAAACTAAAAGAGTTGGAATTCACCACAAAAAGCTTTCTTATTTGAATTAGCCAAATAAATCACTAGAGTAGAGATTGACTCTTGTCCGATAGCATAGAAGACTTTTGTCAAAAGAACCGACATTGACCCACACTCATTTTTTAGTGATCGGATGTAAGTCTTAAAATATATTCTTGTTCCTCTCTTTTTAAGAAGGTTAGTCACTTAAGGTTCTGAAGAACCAAAATTTACATACAAGCTAGCAGATGAACTCGGTTCCATTTTCTGATCAAGATAGCGTTTGTATTATGTGGTTTCCAAGGATTTATGTGTCGATGACTACTTGGGGGAATATATGGATTAAATATGAATTAATCAAATCAGGATTAGATAATAGGGCAATCGGATTTTGAATTAGTGGAATAAGAAATACATAACCCAAATGGGTTTGAATTTGGTTTGGGTGGAGCACAAACCCACACGATTGTCATCCCCAATTGCACGTTCTTATAGAGGTGGCAGCTTAGACCTGGCTTGACAGATTGAACGGGACCTGAATTGTCACCGGAACCAAACCAGGTAAACCACAGTTCGGTTCTAGGTCCATTTATCGAGAAACCATACTAGAAATAGAACCAGCCACTGGAACCGGCAGTCTCAGGTCATTTCCTTCTTGGTCTTAAATTCATATCCATATTTCATTTCAAATGAAATCAGAACAAAACCATTTTGAAAATGGATCTAGAATTGGACCCAAACCAACAAAACCAGATCAGCACCAGAACCGAAACAGTGCACAAAATATCTTACTGCTCCAAGATGATAACATCTGCTTTAATAAGTCTTCTAAAATGTAGTCATGGTTGGATGGACAAAATTGTTTTTGTTGTATGGAGGATATGAATTGCAAGGAACTGGTTTAATAAGTCTTGTAATATGAAGATTTTAAGTTGATCAATTGACCGGCCGTAGTGACGACATAAGCATATCGGTTAGGAAATAAAAACCATAAGTATTCTACAATGTGATGCATGCGCACAAGCTGGATCCAGATATCTCATTATTTGGGCAGATTATGAGTGAATTTCGGTAAGGTGAAATGGGCCCTAGTCCAGATCATGCCAGGCTCGATCGACCTCAATCAATATAAAGCTCTAAGTCAACCTCATGAAACCTGAATCCACATGCTCATGGCTTCGGCTGCAATGCATGTTATATGAGAGAGAGAGAGAGAGATCAAAATTTGTATTTGTAGGACAAGGTCACCCACAACAACAAGCAAGTCTTTTCCTATACATAGATTCTGGTCGATTACATAGATTCTTTGTTTTCATAAAGCTAGCAATTAATTAGTTTAACATAATTAATCGAAAACAAGAAGTCTTTTCCTATACAAATTGACATAGATTCTGGTCGATTACATATATTTTTTGTTTTCATAAAGCTTGACATATGTCAAGTTAGCAATTAATTAGTTTAGCATAAGTTGTTAAATCATTATTATTTTTTTTAACATTTTCACAATCTAATATTTTGTACTTCTTACCAAAGTTTTGATCGTCTTTTTACGTACTTAAATCATCATAAATAATTTTCTCTCATTTTATTATCTATTGATGACAAAATTCTAAACAAAAAAACTGATTGGTATTTTAAAATTAAAAGCAATTGATCATTTCAGTTATTTAAACATAGCTATCGACTCACAAGTTGCATGAGTTCAATAGTGAGAGTGTGCATTTGTATTCCCAAATAACAACCGAGCCTTTTTCTCATTGGAGTCGGCCGAAACGCCTTTTCTCATTTATTAGATGGAGTGGGCTTTAGCCTCCACATTGTAACAAAAAGAAAAAAATTTCTATTTAATATCTTATAATTGAAAAAAGATACGTACCATTAGTGCCGCCTGTTGGTTAGAATTAAGAGCAAAGAAATAGAAGAACCCAAAGTGCATGTCTTGCCACAAAGACAGGGGGCTAGGTCATGCCTGCCGGCCAACATGGAAATTTTAGGGTGAGGCATACTCAACAATCATGTGAGACAACCAATGTAACTTTTAAAATTTCAAAATGCTCATATAGATTTATTGATTTTTTCGACTTTCGGGTGAGGCGGCTGCCTCAGCTCTCCCATGAACAGGTCCACCACCGCTTATGACCACCTTTTTTCTTTTTTAGGCAAGATGGGTTTTAGGGAGACCCCTCCGAGTTAGGTACTGCATCAAGCATCAATCTTATGACCTTCAGCTTGAAGGTTTTTCTTTCGACTCTGTAGCCAATGCACTTGTACTTCATTGTCTCATAGTCATGCTGCATGGTGTCCGCAACTTCTCGTGCAGCTTTTACTACTCAGTGTCGATAATGCGCATTGCTACATACATGAAACGAACAACCACCAACAGCTCACCAGGCTAGGGGGTCAACATAAGTTGAAGGTCATGAGTTCGACACATGGGGTGTGTATCTGGCTTCCTCTTCTCCACTGAACCAAAAAGGAAAATGTGTATGCACCATTAGTACCAAAAGCATATCCAAGAAGAAAGTTGAATGGAAACAGATATGACCATCCTAAACCTCCTTAGACGACACAATAAGTGCCTGGAAATACCATCGTCATGGTTGCTCTACTGCTCACAGAGCAGTAGGTCCAAACAAAGGTGTTAGGAAGCAGACACCCCATTTGAGAACTCTGGTGCTTGGCAGCGCAGTAGATTAATAAGGTTGGACACGTAAGAAACGCTGATCGTATACAGACCCGGAGTTTCACCCAGGGTTCCTTACCATAATAATGCCTGTTATGTACCACCAGAATCACATCAACAAGATCAACCTCAAAGATGCAGAATGAAGCCAGGACCATTCACAAGAATGTAGGAAATCAAAGGTATAACAATCAGTACAATACCCGTAAATTTTCAGGCAGGAGAAACTTTATCTCAAGTGCAATAGCCCGAAAAAGTCGGATTCCCCGGTGTTGAGATGCTGACACTACTTTCTCTGGCTCTGCATCTGTTAGAGTATGAGCGGTGCACCAAAATGCTTGAGCTTCACATTGTTCTCGACTTCTACACTCTACCCTCCTTTTCTTATATCCAAGTTCTCGACATTCAAATCCTTCTAGCTTCTCAATCAAGCATTATCAAGGACAATTATTTCAGCTATGCAAATGAAGCTTCGGCATTTTAAAATTGGGTACTCTACAAGAAGCAATTTTGCATAACCAGTGGTTGCATATTCTACCTTCGATCAATCAAAAGATACCATGCCCTCATCTGCCAATCCCAGTATCACCCAGACCCAGAATGTAACACGAACCCGAGCAATGGAACAGCTCAATGCAGTGAAACAGAGTCCCAACCACAGTGTTATAATCCAATCTTTTAAAAATGTCTCATATTTCAGATAATACACAAAAAAAATCAGGATGTATGGAAAGCTATCGTAGATGTTACACACCACAAACATTATAAATCTATCTTCAGCACACCAACTTCTGGCAAGTATATGTGGATATCAGATCCCATGCAAAGACGCATATCTGCAGCGTTTTATCAAACAGATTCGTGCATTCCTCATCGACCTTTGATTGACATGAGCGAACGAACATTTTGCCGTTTGTATTTTCACACTCAACACCAATTGGATCTTTCTCCACATAGTAAACCACATAATTCTTCCATCTTTCCTTCAAACCCTGCGGGAAAACTCATTTAACCGCCCCCTTCGCCTTCTTAAATATCTATTTTTCACAAAGAAAGCTAAACGCCATTCTCATGGTTGATCTGTTGCTTACAGAGCAGAAGGGCAAAGGTGTTTGGCAGCAGACACCCCAAGTTTGAAATCGCTGGTGTTTGGCAGCGCTGTAGATTGACAAGGTTGGACACATAATGCCCGCTGGTCATATACAGAATCAGAGTATCGCCCAGGGTTCCTTACCATAATGCCTGACATATCCAACAGAGCAAATAAACAGAAAACGATAAGGACACAACGTCTGTAACAAATATAAGACATGATTGCACTAACATCCTCTATTTATATTGAGAGGAGCAAACCAAATAATAACAAAGAACATGTACCATCAGAATCACATGAAGAAAGATCAACTTTAAAGATGCAGAATGAAGCCAGGACCGCTCACAAGAATCTAATCGAAGATAAAGACAATCGGCGCAATCCTATTTACAGCAGCTAACAGCAAAAAACAGTGCACCGAGCAACATACCCTTCCTCCCGGGCATTTCGTCGAACACCTGGTAACATCGACGTCGAATTAGAGCTTTAATCATGTGGTTCTAAAATTACAATAACCAGTTAGCGCATCTGGAATTTGAGTCACAACTTGAAGGGACCATATAAGTCTACAAAGATTCAAATTTATCACAAAGGCTAGGGGCTCCAAATCACAAATTCAGGGTCATGAATCTAGTTTCATCCCCATTACACCAGACCGTAAGGGAGAGACCAATCCAGATATTCAGTTCAGAGATGGAGAAGGAAGAAAACGAAATTTTAATCATGTGGTTCTAAAATTACAATAACCAGTTAGCGCATCTGGAATTTGAGCTAAAACTTGAAGGGACCATATCAATCAAGTCAACAAAGATACTAATTTATCACAAAGGCTAGGGGCTCCAAATCACAAGTTCAGGGTCATGAATCTAATTATCCCCATTACACCAAACCGTAACGGAGAGAGCAATCCAGACAACACATGGAATAGGGAGAAAACGAAAATTTAAATCGATCAATTTTCGTTTCAGACTAAAACAGTTTTTGTAACTATTACATTGACAAAGAGATTTAATTTGTGAAGAGTTGAAGGGGGCCGCGCGAACGCGAGTCCCCCACTACCACAAATTATGACGTCCACTCTCCCACTTGGGGAGATGGTAGAACAACGCTCATCCAAAGTGCAATGGAAGCCGTTGCTCTAGGCCATCGGCCTAATTGATCGCCGATCAACCCCGCCCAGGTAAGTATGGTTCAACGCCTGTACCCCTCCCTGTTTTATACTCTTCCTCCGTGGCGGTATTGCTCTTTATCCTTCGATACGGTACTATCCTCTGCTCAAACGACTAATATTACTTGAGGGCAGTGAAATTTTGAAACTCTCAGAGCAACGGAAACTGTACGTTTCATCACCTAGAGCGTTTGGCTTTTGACACCCACCCACTCACAGGTGGCCAGTTCGACTCCCGGGGTGTCCCAGTGTTAGGCTCCGGCTATACATTTCAGTGAAGAACCACGAAATTATGAATAAGTAATATGTATTAATTAAAATTTTAAAATATTAAGAAATGATATACAACTCGCATAAGCTAACAAGAAAAACTCGGTTCATGGGTCATGATCAAGATGGTGTCTATATCATATAGCTTCCAAGGATTTATCTGGTAACTACTTAGGGGTGTATATGCATTAAACATGAATTAATCAAATTGAGATTACAGAATAGCGCAACCGCATTTTGAATCTGCAATCGAATAAGTAATATATAACCCAAATGGGTTTGAATTCGGTTTGTGTTGATGTTCTTGTCGAGGTGGGTGGCTTGGCACATTGAACAGGACCTGAATGGTTACCAGAATCAAACAAAGTAAACCAAACTGGAACCTGGACCCCACAGTTCGGTTCTAGGTCCAGTTATCAGGAAACCATACTGGAAATGGAACCAGACACTGAAATCGGCAGATTCAAGTCGTTTTTTTCTTGGTTTTGAAATCTATCCTTATTTCATGGACTTTGCAAATGAAATCAGAACAAGAGCATCATGAAAATGGATCTAGAATTGGACCCAGAACCGGCTGAACCAGAACCGAAGGAGAGCATAGAATATCTAGTGGAACCGAAATGGCCCAAGTCTGTGTTGCACACAAATATAGAGGAATGATATTGTTACAAGAGCTCAATGCACCTTAGCTGAAAAGTCTAACATAAATTGCCTTTTCCGTAAAACTAACCATACCCAACAGTTATTTATTTAGGCATTCGTTTTTCTTCTTTTCAAAGATCAATCTCTTTCGAGAATGAACTCCCTC
>JAYKKT010000058.1:10630000-10862500 GCA_036023115.1 Brasenia schreberi | reverse complement strand
TTAGATCATTGAGATTTATTTAGATATCTTAAATTTACTATATATTATTTTTCCCTATATATACTGTATACCATTCTCTCTATATATATAGAGTGAGAGAGAGAGGAGGGGGGAGGGAGAGAGAGAGAGAGAGATGTTTTTTTTCTGTGAGAACCAAATGGGAACCAGGCCAGGTCTGGTTCCAGTTGTGGTTTGTGTTTCAAACTGTTAAAAATCGTATAAAAATGTAAAAAAACAAAACTAAAATTAATAAAAAATGGCTAACCGGTGCTTTGAACCATCAATTCCTATTTCAAGGTTCAACTAGTTTCGGTTGGAATGACCCATCACATTCCGAACTGAACATGTCTACACACACACATATGCATATGTGAGTGTGTACTTAACTAATCGAGGCTATACATGCCAAATATAGTTATTTTTATGTTGGCTCGTAAAGCCTAACGAACTTGCTCTTGTTTGGCTCATTAGCCGAACATGAACAAGCTCATCATGAGCTCAACCGATCTGAATTACGAGTAGCTTGGCTCATTTACCACCCCTAATGACATAGAAACAACAAGAAAATGCAGGAGACCCGCTATCTGTATCATATTCCGTGCAAGTGGAAGAGCCTTGTGTACGCTTTTATCCAAAACTTCATTAATATGCTAAACAAAATGTCAACAGGCGAAATGTGAGTGTGTACAACAATGTTATTATTTTGGATTAAAAAATGACACGCAAAATATATATTAACATATAATATATATTGAATGACTGGCCATTGCATATCTGCATGAACAAAATGTCAACAGGCGAGCAGCCTATTTTTTTGATATATATATATATATATATATATATATATATATATATATATATAAATATATATATATATATATATATATATATATATATATATATATATATATATCAAAATGTTAATTGGTCATTCGATATTGCGACCTGCCAGTTCCAAACGCTCGACTCTTCACAATTTTGGAACTTCGGTTTCAAGGTGGTTAGAACAGTCGATTCAAACATGTATGGGGCAGTTCCAAGACTGACTGATTCCAACTACGTTTTTTCGATTGGGTTCGTGAAAAGCCAGAAACGTAATAAAATATGAAGGTCTCCAGCCTGGTTTGACTGGTTACATGCACCTAGCTCTAAGGCCGGCTGGGTGGTTTTGCTGAGGTTGATTTGGCGTCCTTACTGCTTCATGTGCAAACAAGCACGGTAAGATAAAAGCATTGTGTTTTAGTTTCTTTGGTTTCCGCGGGACATGGGACTTGCTGTTGAATTTGTGGGAAATCCAAACGAAAAGATGCGAGATGGAAAAAAACTGTAACAGGGAATGTCAATGTGAAAGGGTTATGATGACAGGTACAAAACATACTTCAAGTATAGAATCAATGGACCCGTAAAAGAAAAAAGTATAAGATCAATAACATGATATTATGTATGGCGCTCCATTTGCGTTAGAAAGACCGGTTGTTGGAACCCGTCATTGAGCAACCAGCTTCTTGTGGCCCTCCCTCATCAACACCAATGTTGTTCACGAGAGACAGACAGAGGGGAGGGGCATTGGTCTCATTATTAAGCAGAAATCTCTCGTAGACATTCTTCCCGAAAAATTTTGAGAAAGGTGGTCAAATGCTACCGTTTTCTAAACTAAAAAATGGATTCATTTAGAACAAAGTACAATACTGCCAGCAGAAGCAGTAACAATTGGCTAAGTCCCATTTGTAAATTCAACCATAGCTTTTTGAAACACCTTCCACCAAGCACAGAAACTGTAAAAGGAGTGTCTAATAGCTATCAACCAGAAATACTAATAGTCTGTGTACAATTGCAGTTCAAAGAAAACATCAAGAAATAAATGAAGAATCGAGTCAAGAGCAGCAGCACCAAGGTTGCTTGCCTTGACATGGAAAAATGCAATTCTACACCGCATCAATGTAGAGAATAGACGCAATAGGTTATAATAATAAGAGGTCTGTCTATCCGAGCCAAGATCTCTTGCCACTTTCTCAATGAGAAAACACAAAAAGGTGAACAAAGGAGTTATTTAGTGCAAAAAGGAGCCGGAGGAGCTCGCACCGGCGTCTGCGTCACCATCTTTCTTTGGACCCGAACCTACAAATCCATGCAAAATAGAACGAGTTAGTTTCTTCGTTACATTGAAAACCACCAATTACCAGTGTTAAGCTCTACCCAAGGTCCGTCCAAAGCTCTGAAGATGCTCAGAGGTGGGGAGGGTAAGATACAGCGCATCTATCTACACAACAAGAATTTCAGAGATACGGCGTCTTACCTGTCCGTGTCCCTGTTGCCAAGAAATCCCCTCTCCTGGAATCCTCTCCTGTCATCGGCTCTGGTCCATACATCCAGTGCCGCCCCACGGGAACGAGACCTGTCTCCAAATTCCACGCTTGTCGAATCTTCTGAGAGGCTAGAGTGAGAAGGTGCCCTCTCCAAATGGCCAGAACCAGTTCTACCTGCCCCAGAGCCAGAACTCCCAGTACCTCTCTCCCCAAATCGGACCTTATCATCCCACTCCCGTATCAACAATTCCAGTTCCTTCTCTTTCTTTGCAACCAAATCCTGAAGGCTTGGTAGTTCGGCAGACTCTTCATCAGGTTCGACGTTCAGCTTCACCCGAGGTTCCTTCGGTAGCTTTTCCTTCAGCTGATGAATCTCATCCTTTAATAGTTTTTCCTCCATCGTCTCTGGTCTGAAAGAAATGCAGGCACGAATAAAAACAAAGAATCATGCAGACGCTACTACATGGGCAAATGTTTTCTTTCAAAAGGTAACGAAAGCGCACCATATCAATCTATCCCTATTCAGCAGATTTCTAATGGCATAGCATTGCTTTAGATTTTAACTCTTTAGCATATAAATTATTATTATACATTTAAACTTATCGGTTACCATGCTTTCTTCCTCCAAGCATGAGCATGAGCAGTTCTCAGTCTCCTACATGATTCCCCACGTTTTCATGTCTTTCTGTCTAACAGACGTTAGATTTATGATTCTATTCGGCAATTTTCGTGGTATATTTCTAGCCTTGTTCATTTCTATTAGATCTAAATACGAAGCACAAATCTGGCACAGTAAAGAAGAACCTCAAGTCTCTTGGAATGATGATCATGTAAAAGAGATAAAGCTACAGGATGGGCATTCAAAGAATGAAGATACCGACACTAACAAAAGGAAAATCACAAAACACCTCATCTGACCACTTGAGAAACAAAAAAAAAAAAAATTCAGGAGATTGCATGGTTTGCCTAGTCACCATGGACCACAAATCCAATGTTTCCTGCATGCTGCACCAATTAGCAGCTTACTCCATCATACCCACGACACCTTTGCTAACACAAGGGTACTCCTACTCTTTGTTTATGCATAATAAAAGCAGCCTCAGTACATACTCTTAACTATAAGACAAATAAAAACAGCATATATCTGAACTTCTCCATAAAAGGCTTGTGTACTGCAAAATGATGAGAGAGTTTCTTATCTTTGCTGTTTACATTTACCACAAGATATAAAACTCTAATATCTTAAGCATTTGCATTTTTCAGTAAGAAGAAGAATTACAAAGGAAAACCACATTGTGGGCAAGGGAAGTTCTCCTAGGTTGGGTAGTGTAGGAAGATTATACATTGTCATGAGGATATAAACACTCACTAAACATATTTATTTCGTTGAAACTATTTAATATACTTTTACATGTGAATCATCCTTGCATTGTTTGTACCTAATAGGAGGTGGAGTGTCGACCTCGACAAAGGTGCGACACCGGGATAAGCAAATATATATATATATATATATATATATATATTAAGGTAACTCACGGTTTTGCCGTCTATGTTGTGTTTATCCTAGAGAACTCGATCGAGGAAGGAGGGATCCGCGAAGACGACGAAACTAAAGCCTCTTAGTCGACTCGTGACTTATCTCCCATGATGACCACCTGAGTTACCTCACCGTAGTTTCTAAAATGCTCCTTCAACTTGTCTTCCGTCATCTCCCATGAAATTTCACCAATGAATAGAATAAAATATCTAACGCTGACCTTCTTCACCTCCTTTTGTGTGGATATTCCATGCTTCCAAATCTACCACCGACTTTGAAGTTTGGATCTTTTTGGATAAATGGGTTCAGATCCGTGAATATTGATTTGTCTATTATGATAAAATTAGTAGTTGTTTACCGTTTATGTGTTTTGCTTTAATATAAAGTTGTGTACTTCTATTGTCATATACTTATGTTAAGTGATGTCTCACTTGTTCTAGCTTGAATATTATATATAATATATAATATTATATACCTTAGCCCTGTCATCACACCCAAAAATTTTGAAATTTTTCGTATCTCGCACCAAAACCCGCTCCTGTGTTCACACCCGTGTGTCATAGGTTTGTACATATATGCTCAAAGTTTTCGCTTTCCACTTCTTTGTTTACCTTTAGATTCTTATCTCATAGCAGTAGCACCTTCTTAACAACGGTTTCATGCCAAGTTCATCTTTACAGTTTCATAATAGCGAGAAGACAATATGATGTTGGAACAAGAGCTGCAGCATCAGAGTAATAATACGAAAAGCAAGATGTACACGAATCAAATGACTTCAAGTTAAACCTAACGAGGAGCATGCATCTAACTGCAATTTATTGTAAGTTAATCCTCCTCCGAATTTGAAGCTACATTAACCCAAAAGCTCTCCAAAGTACCCACAAAGATGGTCAATCATGCCGAATTCAATCATCAAGTGTTTGCACTACTAGGAGTAACTTAAAAAGAAAAAGTTAGTACAAGTGCGGAAGAAAGTTCTACGAGAACAACAGCACAAGGCAAAAAAAGGAAAGACTTAACAACAGCAGAAATTAAATAACATAGGTTGCCAAGGTGCGATGGAAAAGGACGCACACGTAACACGTGATGGAAAAAGTGGCAAACAAGCATCATTAGTTGAAGGAATCAACGTAAATTAAAAGCAAAAGAAATGCACCAACATAAAACAAGAAGGCGAATGTATCAAGTTCGAAACGGAAAACCAACAAATATACGACCAAGATATTAGAAGTACAGCAGATCAGCATAAACCTAAGCAGCAAGCACAGTCTACTACCAATAGATAGTTAGCATACAAACGTCTTGATGCTTCTCCATCTGTGATGTCCCATGTTGCGGTTTATCCAATCAAGAGATAGGAAAAGAAAAAGAAACTTTGATAAGGAATCAAATAAACGATGGGAAAATAAACCTGTCTAATGCCCGATGCTCGAGTTCAAAATCAATCTTGCGCCAATCCTTCCCTTTCTCTTCCAACAACACTTCCCGAGGTTTAGCATCGCCAAAGGG
This sequence comes from Brasenia schreberi, assembly GCA_036023115.1. Taxonomy (NCBI): domain Eukaryota; kingdom Viridiplantae; phylum Streptophyta; class Magnoliopsida; order Nymphaeales; family Cabombaceae; genus Brasenia; species Brasenia schreberi. Next base: position 10,857,148 of record JAYKKT010000058.1, on the reverse strand, counting down.
GTTGATCTTCGGCTTCGGCTTCGGCTTCGACACCAACTCCGGTTGAGACCCTGGGCTCTCTGGCCGACTTGACTGAGAGCTGGAAGGCCGGCTGCTTTTCCGGCTGTCAACCTCCGAATCCGTCCTCCTCCAATCCAAGCCCTTCTCCGCCAGAACTTCCTCACGGGGCCGAGCATCTCCAAACGGACTTGGTCGCGTCCTCTGAGGCTCGACCGACGCAGAGTCTCTCCTTGGAGGATCCAAGACTATCCTCCGCCTCTCGGAATCAGGCCGTACATCCCTAAAATCCGACCCGAAAGACCCCCCCGACCTCACAGGAAAAGACTTCTTTCCAGCGTTCCAGTTGTCAAAGTCGGCTGCATTCGAACTGCTCCCGGTACCAAGAGAAGCATAGCGATCTTGGCCGCGGCTGAAATCGGTAGGAGGACCCATTGGTTTCTTCATTGTAGACCAATTATCGACCTCATCGGCGCGGGAACGCTGATCGAAATCGGAACCCATGGAAGGAGGAGGTTTCCTTTCGTCTGAGAAACCCCCATAAGAACGCGTTCCGGCACCCCGAGAGCCATTCATCTCATCACCTCTCTCTCGGCTCCATCCGCCACCGTCCATCCTCCGACCTCCGTACGACCGGAATCCTCCACCTAGGCGGCCGTAGTCCTCATCACCGGATCTTTCCCTCGGCCCGGATGGAAGCATCAGCATCTCCTCGGGCGTCAGCCCTCTCGGCTCCGGAGCCTGACCACGGCGGCTTCCCGCACCACTCTGGAATTCTCCGAGCGTCATCACCTGCTTCTTCTTCTTCGGCTGTTTCGCGGCGGCCGCCTCTTTCAGGCTGGGGAAGCTCTGCGGCTCGGCCACGGCCGAAGTAACCGGAAACGGCGGTCCGGCAGCTATTTCGCGCTCCTCGCGCTCGACGTCGGCGGCCCACGCGCCGACCGCATCCCAAGGCTTCGACATCTCAGAAACAAGACCGAATCAAACGATTCGGGAACAAAAATTAGGGTTTCGATTTGTAACCTCTGAAGATCTTAAGAGAAATCAATAATGGTCTCGCTCCCTAGTGGACCCCCATGCAAGGGCGTCCCTCCGTCGAACGCCGGCGAGAATCAGAACGGAAAAGGCAATGAAGACGACCGAACGATGCGTTTCCTCAAGAAAAGAGACCGAAGGAGACTCTGGGAACGCTTTTGGTGCTCCGGGTTCTTTCTTGGAAGAACCAAAAAAGCGTAACAACATAAACATACTAAACATCAAGTAATAAGCATATTGTAGACACGTGTGACTATACTATACTTCTTCTCATCATTACCCTTCCAAATGTCTATGTCATTAAAAGGAATGTCCCTATCATCTCGGACAATTTACTAAGGCTTGATGGTTGATTGCTCTCGAAAGACTTCAAAATAGTTGATTTTAGTGCTTTCCGTTTCTGAACTTTTCAAGTTTTCTTTAATATGCTACTTGTGGTATGAAAGGAATACTGACAAATATCTAAAGAAAATTCGAGATCAACTAAGAGTTGGTACTCCGAAAAAAGCGTTTAGAGAAATACGCGCGTGATATATACATATATAGAGAGAGAAATTTGAGTATGCAAATTAATTGTATTTAAATTAATCTAAACTATCAAAAGGTTGAAGAATATATATTTAAACTAATCTAAACCTGGTACTATAAATAAAATTTTATATATAGCATTGGATGATTGAGATGGTTTAGATAGAGTTTGCATTTTCAAATTTCTTCGATGTTGAGATTAGTTTATATATATATATATATATATATATACATATATATATATATATATAAAGAAAACTAAATTCTATCCACTATTGAGATGTTTATTTATATTTACCTATTGTTTTTTAGTAGTATAATTTAAAACTTTTTATTTAAAAAAATATGAAAGATATCTCGTACCCCTAAAAGAAAGTGAAGATAAGTGAACATCATAAAAAGGGGTGAACAAGATCCAATCAATCAAATATATATATATATATATATATATAGAGTTGAATAAAAGGCTGAAAACCTTTTCTTTATTATCACGCTCGAGATAAGAAGAAAATAATCGAAGGGGCTGCACCTCTTCGCGCTAGGAGATCAACTCGAGAACAGAGGTTAGGATCTCGATCCTTGGAATCATGCACATATGGTAGGGATATGCATAACCTCACCCTGCCATTCAAAAGAAATGTACAGGGAAATGACATTTTATATCAATCGATGGTAAGATTTTTATCCACGAAAATCAAGTATTTTATCACTTGGGTCAATTAATGGGTTTCATGTTTTATAGTATTTATCTTTTTAATTTTACTTATTATTGAAGCTATAATTTTTAAGTATTTGTTGTGTGTGACTTCTCTATCAACTTTATCCTCTCTTTTTTTTTAATAACAAAACTTTTATTTGTTTCTACATGATGATGAATGTCCATTTGAGGTTGGTCTGAATAGAAAATATAAAGCTTGCAATTTATTATTTACATCCATTTGTAAAAAAAGTTTGATATTTCAATATTTTTCCAAAATCTTTCGTCTCCTATTATCCGTCATCAAACTTAATGTTTAATTAATGTTGATTTGGCCTAATTAAATTCATGTAACATTAATTGTATTAAGTATGGCTTAATATTATATATCTTTCATAAAGTGATAATGTGTATGAAGGACTTGTGCATGTGAATATCATTAGGCATTCTTTAATACCATAGTGGTGGCCGTAAAAATACCACATCTTTTTATATAAATGGTAACTCTTTAATCTCAGTTTAAAGAGTTTGGGCAGGATATGGATGACCATACATGCACGTGCACATGTGCCAGTTTGAGCGGGATTTGGCTTCGAGAATTGTCTTTATTTCTGGTATTCTTTTTTTACAAAAAAAAAGGTTTTGGCATGTAGTCAAATCGGCCTTCTACGAAAAAGATGTCAAAATGATTATGAGGTGGATCTGAGAAGGCACGACTATTGTAGTGGTTCTTAGATTCATTGTTTTATTATAAAATTGGGATTATGGCTCCCTAATTCGTAGTGAGAGAAATCTATGTACTCTGTCTTTTCTCTATACTCATGCATGTGCATTTTTGTGGGAACTACTCGTACTCTCCAATCGGCTAGATAATGGAGACATGGTTGAAGGTGGCTTCTATCAAGGTATTTGTTCTTGCCCCGGTGATCATTTGATTCTATGAGAAAAGTATTAGTGCACTATATACTTAATAGTGGGACACTCATTTCTCTAAGACAAGTACGTGAAGACAAGTAATCAAATAAACTATTAACTTCATTCTGTTTTGATCAGTCCTTACATTATTTCTTTATGAATTTTTTGGATCCGCGGGTTGAGTATAATTTGAATAAAACTGAATGATTGAACCAGACCAAATCAAAATTTCTGATTCGATTCGGGATTAGTTTAGTAATTTCAAGAAGTTCAGTATTCGGTTTCAAGAGATCCAAAATCGAATAACTGAATAAATCGATGTACAAATAATGACTCCATCCCCCATCTCTCGATTAGGGCATAACCCCTCTCTCTCTCTCTTTTGTCATTCATTTACACATACCTACTATAGATCAAGAATGACGATTAGTGCATAACTTCTCTCTTTCGTCATTCACCTGCAACTGCCATTGAGCAATGATGATGGAAAATGTAGAGTCACCACACTCTTGATGACGATATTGGTATTGTGGGTGGGTTGCCTGGAAACTCATAATCTAAAAATTTGAAAGGGTCCTCGGTGGTGCATCTTCGGTGAGTTTTCCCTCCAGCGAGAATGCTATATTGATTTTCTCTTATTGTCATGCATGTGAAGAAGTATGTTCAACATAAGAGGGCTTGACAGGACTCTTGTTTTTTATTGAGCATATCATTCTTTGATTATGCGTGTGTATAGGCATCAGGTAAATTTGTGTTGCTTGGTTGTTATCTTTGTCGTGAATATGCACAACATTATCTACAAATAGATTTTACTTTTTCGTATTTTCCATCTTCACAAGAATGGATTTTAGTTTTCCTTATTCCTTGTCTTCGGTGAATGCTCCTTGTAAACCAAATAGCCAAACTAATTCGGTTTGTGTATCTATCGAGTTCGGTTTGGTCTATGTTTTAACATTTAGATCTATTTCGGTTTTCAGATAGTTTGGTTCAGTTTGGTTTGGTTATTGAACCGAACTAACCGATGCTCACTCCTAGATATCAACATGTTATTATTTGTTTATGTATATAGTCCTATGGTTTCTTTTCGACTTATGATTGATATGACCTTGATGTTGAAAAGTGTGAGAGTCTCACTTTACACGTTGACAATGATATATAAAATTTTGGTTGAAAATGTTAGGGTTATATACGTTTATTAAGTTGGATTGTTCCATCCTAATATTTTTTACCCTAAGAGCTAATCATCGAGCGAAATGAGAAGAACACTTTGTATTGTTATTGTATGTTATCAATGTGTATAATTCTTCTCTTTTCACAACAAAAAAATTTGTAAGCTACCTTGGATCAAAAAAGCTTGATACAAAAACCTTGATCTTGAAAAAAAAATCGTAGTTAAGTTTTTAAAATATCAAATAGTAGAGGGGAAATTTGTGCATAAACAAGTGCATGAATTTCTATTTTTGTTCATGGTCTTTAGGAAATCGAAATGAAGCTCCTATAAGTCTTGGGAGGACTTTGGTCTAGATGTAAAGTATACAAAATGTAATATGATCATTTATGATTTCATGATAAAAATAGCAATTAGAAGTGAGAAACATGTTATGCCTATTGATAGTAATCCTAAATTGAATCTAGTGGTTGGAAAGAAACATATTAGTAATCTTAAGGGAAAGCAAAAGACAAAGTATAAAACAAAAACTAAGATCTAAAAACCCACAAAACAAATCGTGTTGAATTTATTGTTAGGTTGGACATTAAGCTAGTGAGTATCCTTCTAAGAAAGCTATGAAACCTACGACTGTTGAAAAAGCAATGGTTAACATGGTGATCATTGCTTGCACCTAGCGTCAACGATGAATATCTCTCTCTTAAACCCAAAATCCTATATTTATGGGTCATATTACTAGATTGTAGATACTAGAGCAAATATGTATGTTTGTACTAATTGGTCTCTATTTATGTCTTATGAGTCCTTATGTAGTTGAACGTGACCTTTCAACTACTAAGGTTAAGGGCGAAAAATATGTTGATTTGAAGTTTCTTTAGAAAAAGGTTTTGAATCTTTAGGGAGTTAGGTATATCCTTAAAATTCTGTGAAATATCTTGAATAGTCAAGTCTTTGTTAGAGAGGGTTTAAGGCTACACTATAAAAACAATAAAGTTATAATTAAACAACACGATGTTTTTTTAGTCATGTTTAAAATTCATATTGAATTTATATGTGTTCTTTAGTGAATTTTAATGATAATAAATTATCTTTTCTTTTATTGCTTTTAATATTGAATCATCTTATAAATGACATGAAAGGTTAGGTAATGTTAATTTTGATTCCATGAAATGAATAATGAATTTAAATCATATTCCTAAGATTATTATAGATAGAAAGCACTGTGAAATATATGTGCAAGTAAAGCAACTTAGAAAACTTTTTCATATGACTAACTGAAAATCTAAAAATTTGGATTTAATGTACATTAACATTTGTGAATTAAATGGATTGACAACTAAAGATAACAAAAAATATTTTATCATGTTCATTGATCATTGTTGTAGATATTATTATACTTGTTGAAAAAGCAAAAAAAGATACAAATTTTTATAAACATAAAAAATGGTCTTTTTGAACTCTAAAAGGATTGAAAGACTAATTTCAAATATATAAAAGTGTAGGAGTATCTTTTAAAAATAATTATCCCAGAACACAAGAGAAAGAAATTGGGATATGAAACAATTAATATCATATTTTTGAGTTATGTAAAGCTAGCTACTATGCACACAAATTCTTGGTCAAGATCTGATGTACCTGAAACAGATGTCAATATATTTGTAGAAGTGAAAATAGAATATGTTATTTCTATATTAGAGGACTCTTAAAAAATAACTAAATCAATAAGGACTAGATATCTAAAACCTTTGGAAGTGAGTTGGTCACCTTCAATGTTGAGGATGGTTTAGTTACCTTCCAGCTGGTTATGATCTTATTTGAGTTTAAGTTTTAAAAGGAAGCCAATAATGATGAGATTCAATGAATTCTCTCGAATAGAACTTGAGAATATGTTGGTTTACCTCTTTCTTGTTTTAAAGTATGGTATAAATAGATCTTTAAAAAGAAAATTAATGCAAACAAAACAATCAACAAGTACAATGTCAAATTAGTTGCCAAAGGATATATACAAAAGGAAGGAATATATTACTTTAATATATATTCTCTTGTTTCTCGCATGATCACAATTTGAGTGCTTATAATACTAGCATCTACATATGATCTCATAATCGATTAAATAATATGATACCTGGGCGGTAATTATTTTATCTTGAGCGAAAAATATTGGTACTTGTGATAGCGGGGTGTTATATGGTTAATATTTGTCTCGATTTGCACCACCAACCTCTTTTCTCCTTTTCCTAGAGGAAGGTTGATCTGGCAAAGCTCCACCCAATATAACCCGCTATTGAACCCTTAACCTATAGGTAAACGACGCTATTGAAAATCCTAAGTACCTTTTTCTCTCAAATGTTGTTATCTCATCTCGCAACAAATCAAACATGAAACCATGATTCCTCGTAACCATAATTGTGAGGCCATATAGGTCTAGGCTTCCAGTTAACACACCATGAGGGTCCATTTGCGTTATGGAATTTGGTAGAACTCATGGAATTTTTGGGCCTCTATGCACTAGGAGAACAAGTTACATGGTATTAAAAGTCAAGTGTTTGCATCCCAAGCAGAAATGGTTATACTTAATTCTGAACTCATTGAGCTCGATCTCGAAGCAGAACCTAATCTATCCAATATTGGTTGCACTATCCAAACAAGCAAGCCTAATGAGCCAAGCTCGATTCATTCAACACACCTCAAGTTCAAACCTAGAAAAGGATCGAGCTTTTTCCCAACGAGTCAAGCCTTGAGCTCGACTCAATTACTGAAAATGGACAACCTTTTTAAGCTGTTATCTTAGTAGCTTTTCTTTATTCTAATCATGCACATGAAATTTATGCTTTTGATCCCGATTTACTCATGTTGCATATAAGTAATTAATTTGATGAAGGATTGTCAAAAAGTTTTCAGAATTAGAAAACGGAGGTTTCTCTTATCCATCACTATTTTTTTGCTAAACATATTAACAAGGGATTAGACACGGATTAGCGACTTATTGATGACTTTTATAACATGAAATTTTCACTAATTATGGATAGCCCTTGTCCGAAGAAAATGGACTGAATCCTTCCCCAAAGTGAATAGAGCTTTTGTTATTACCACGACGAGATCACTTCATATTGTATGTGACCAATGTGTAAGTGATATTCAGTCCTCACATCTGCGAGTCCACTCTCACATAGAACTGCCTGATCCCACAGAACCTGGAACCCGAACTGAAGCAGCCAGGTTCCGCTGGTTCCAATCCAGCTCTACAATGGTTCCTGTAACTAGTCCGGTTCAGTTCAATTTCATTTGGAAAATGTGCATTAAAGGTTGGAGTTTAGAACTTGAACCAAAATATGGTTTGGGTGAACAGCCGGTCCTGGTTAGATTTTCCTGAAGGTGAAATTGTAATGAACAAAGGAGGTCCTCAGTTTGGTTCCTATTCTGGGTCTGTTCCCCTGGTTCCATTTCCAATTGGTTCCAGAAGCAGTTTGGGTCCGTCTAAACTGGCCACCTCTAGTCTTACATACCCCAAATTACATGCCAACCAAAACCAAAATGGTTGCAAACCAAACGGGTCAGTTAAGAACCGGTGGTTCCTAGCCATACCTTTCTAGTCTCAAATCCCACATTTATTTCACGAGATTTTCAAATGAAATTGAAACATGCCTAAAAGTGGAACCTGATATGGTGAAATCGGAACCAGATCCGAAGCTAGAGAGGGCTGGTTCTTTTATAGTGTCTTTGATAAAGGCTTAAAGGAAACTGGACCTTGATTTTTGGTGCTCGCAATTGCAAGTTTCATTGTTCATCAAACTTGAAACTTGTCATTAACATGTAATTGTGGTTCCATGGTTTCAATTTAAGTCAAAAACTTCAGCAGCAGAGAAGAGGTGGAGCCATAAGATTTGGACGGGAGGCTTCATGCGATAACTCGAGTGTTTTCTCTCTCATGTTGCTACTCCTCTTCGCATGAAAATCACGGATTTTTGTACCACTTGTGAATCAAACATGAAACTATGACTCCTTGAATCCATGATTACAAGCTTATGTGAATCTAGGCCTACAATTCTAATACCAAGATTCTGGCACTACAAATCAAATGCACCCCTTTAGGTCTAATTCCTGTAGCCCCACCTCTTCCTAGTGCTAAATTTTTTTATTCAAATTCAATCTATTGGAACCACAGTTCTATGTCAATGAAAGGTTCATTATAAAACTTAAAATTGTGAGCACCAAAATCAAAGTCTAATTTCCCTAGAACCTTGTATCAAGTCCAATTTCTTTAGAATCTTGTATCAAGCACACCCTTACACTTCCACGTTTTGGTGGAACCGAAAGTCCCATTTTACCAATAGTCTACATCTAAATCTGCATTCTTCGGAGAAGCAAATTTCATAATCATAAGTTGGTTCAGCTTCCAGGATTCAGAGTTAGATTTCGTTTTATGGCTTGGGTATCATAGACGATCACGAGGCATTTGATCAAGTTGAATTCGCTTCTTCAATATCCAATCCGCTTGCATCCCTAACCAAACAGCCAAGCTCAACTCAGACAGCCGTCTTTGGCAGCTCTCAAGTTACACAAATCCCCCATCTCCCACCAAAGCTTGATCGGTTAAAATGGTTCGGCACTTCTTCCCCTTGGGCAAGGTTTTGAGTTCAAGCCTTCCAAATGTTGAAACTGGGAGAGCTTTACCCCCGTGATGCGACATCTCTGCTCAAACCTGATTAGTCAAGATACTTGGTTTCCAGCCGAAAGCAAAACCCATATCCCGGAGACCAACAGAGGTATGGATCAAAAGAAAGCTCCAGATCCCGGAGACATGAGCACTATTAACCATACAGTATAAATATTAAAGAAAATCTTAGGTCCGATATCATTCATCGAGCATAGAATATATATAGACGAAACATGGTCTTAGACCTAATACCATAAACTATCGACCCAAGAGAATGCTACTAAACAACCTACAAGGAACCTTTTTCTCAATCCAAGGAACAAATCATTCAAAAAGAGGAGGAACAGAAAACGATCATTTACTAATAAAAGAAAAACCAGTCTGACTCGATGACTTTCCTCTTGCAGGCGCCATGCACAGAGAACTTAGGCGACGGCCTGAAGGGCTCTGTCAAAATTCTCTTCGGCAGAAGATGCCCGTTTGATAAGCAGATGCTCGGGATGCGATACCTTCAACTGGCTGTTGAAACAGGGAAAAAAGAAATCGGAGTTGAGTATTCTCAAAGATGCAAGCAAATAATTCCATTAATTTCACGAATAATATAAATGATTAGACAGCTAGTGTTAGAGGTGGGTCTAGAAAATAGTTTAGGGTGCACAAATTGCCCACGAAACTGTTCAGGATGGGGCCAACTATAAAGTATAGCCCATGGTCTCAACCCTGGGGTATAGCATCTTTCCTCATTTCCGAATCTCGGGTGTGGAGAATGACGAATGACCCATCTCAGCTCACTGTAGGTGGGGTGGCACCAATAAAAGGTAGAATGAGAGATACTTTTAAGAAGGTTTAGACATTTGGAGTGAAACAGAGCAAGATCTCCAAAGTGTTAAGACTTAAAGAGTGTTGGAAAGACCCGATAAAACATGATAGTGCTTTCCTGGGTTTCCTTGGTGGAGTTTATAGCTATTAGGACACGAAGATTGAGCACAATGACAACCAAATTCATGTGGCCAACCCCACTTAGTGTGAGACAAGGCTTGGTTTTGGTTTGGTCAAGTAAAACACAGGATAACACCAAGCTGCGTAAAACCATTTCCTGCTGCACAAGATAACACCAATCAAGTGAAGTTGATAAAAGTCAAGATCGTGTGTTTGCAGTATCAATGTCGACAATAATTGCTGCAAAGTTCTCGCAGACTAGCTTACCTAAGATACCGAGATGATGGTTTCCCGAGGTGAAGACAGCAGACAATAAGGTTGGCAAGAGTTTCTGCATCATTGGCGTCCTGAACCGGCCACCAAATTTCTTTAGTATAAGGTTGAAATAGAGGTTACATCAGGTTTCTCTGAAAACCATTCATCAAAATCTGAAGACAAACCTTGTTTAGAGCTTCAAGTAGATGTGTTTCAGCTTCACTGAAGCGTCCCATATGCATGCAGCAGACAGCCTTTCCATTCAAGATTAAGCTGGTCAGTTGATACTTCTCTGCGAAATCCTGATAAATCAGGTATGCCTCCTGTATCTTAGAACCCCCCTGCGGTAACAAGTATAGACTGTGTTTAAACATTTTAGCTGGACAGACACGAGTTATGTTGCATGGGAGCGGGTGCTGTGATAGGTACACAGGTCCAAGCACGGAACACAACAATTTTTGAAAATCATGAATGTGGGACACGCGCTATATATAAGTATGATGTAAGTATATTATTATATCTAATTGACAATATCTCAAAAATTATTGACAACTACCAAATGCATGTTATGTGAATCAATTCAGATTATCATCTTTATGGGTTAATTCACTAACAAGGTAATATTCTGTCATTATTCATGAGGTGACTTCACAAATAGCACTAAAAAATATTCAACATACTGGTACCGGGTTGAACATGGGAGAAGCACGGGTGTTTTGCATTGGAGTGTCCAACATAAGTGTGAAACCCTCGTAGAAGTGTCCATGTGACATAATTTATGAGGTTTAAAGACCTTGATGAGAACCCAAAACCAAACTGACGTACAAGTAATCCAAGAAGATTAGGGAACCCACCTACTTATGGATCAAGGTTCAAGTCAAACACACAGAATTAGAGACGCATTGGAGAACCAAAGGGACAAGGAAATACTGCTGGTTGGCTCATCGATAATCTAAACGACCACTCCTGTATGGAGCGTAAAGCTTAGCTTTCTCTCCGAGCTCTTTTGGTAATTGCTAGGATTTTATCGTGTAAATGAGATTTGATGACATATCACAACATCAAGTTTAAAATCTGCAGTTCTCTTTTAATCACAACGTTTTGAAGCTGTCACCAGACACCATCTTAATTTTCTGTCCTAGGTGAAGGTGCAGCGATCTGACACATCCAAGAGAAGGCCTTCTACTATTTAATATAGTTTTAACAGTATCTTAGTCAACCGTCACCTTTCCTTAAAACTCACTTTTTATGTACTAAATATGAGAACTATTTTTCAATGACAATAAATCCCCGTCTCATCCCACCCCCAGTGGATATCTTCCAATTTCAAAAACAAAAGCCCAAATCCTATCCCAAAGGCAAGACACGCCTACATACTCTTCCAAGTCAAAATGAATTAATTTGGAATTAATTTGCACTAATATTTTGCATTTGTAAGCACACAAGTGTAATCACATATATACGTGCATGCACAAGCACATACATTTTGAGATCTTTTTTTCAGAAGAGAAAACTATAAGCATGATAAAAACTGTCATGAGATTCTCATCCCATACGGCCACCTTCGGCTAATAAAAGCCTCATGGAACAGCAAAGATAAGCACATATATTTTGACAGAACCAGATTTTACCACTGCTAAATTTAACCATGCATTAGCAAGCTGGGTAAGCGTGTGATCTTCATCAATTTGTTGCATGATCTTCAACTGTTTCTCAGCATGGTCAGATCTGTGCATCTTGAGGTACAATTGAACATTCAAAGCATGCCTGCACAACAACAGCTTTCTTCAAACTGGTGGAACACAAATACCTTGAGATAAGACTTCACAGACCACAGGGACAAATCTTTGTCATATGTGGCAATCATGTCATGACAAAATTCCAAAGGAATAAAATCTATATATTTATATGCTAGATGAAAGAATTGGAGAAGAATGACACTCGCAGAATCTTAATGAACGTAGAGTTATTATCTCAGCATATTTAAAAGAATTAACATATTTGGAAGAACCAAGAAGAAAACTGTCACTGAGAATACAACAAACAACAACAACTAAGCCTTTTTCCATACTAGACGGGGTCGGCTACATGGATTCTTTGTTTCCACAGAGCCCTATCATGTGCCATGTTAGCAGTTAACTCACAATAAGCTAGATCATTCTAAAAAACTGTTACTGAGAATACAAAAGGAAAAAAAGAGAGCCTTTTTGCTCTCTTTTACTAAGTATTTGATTTTGTGAGAGAAAAGTGAGGGTGACCCACAGATCCATAGTGCCTCCAGAGTGGGTATGCTTCAGGGCCTCATTGTAGTCTTGCTCATGCATGTATATGATTCCAGCAATTAACCGTAGGACAGGGTTGTTTCCTATGGCAGAATCATTTAACCACTCTTGAAGACTTGATATTGCACTTTCCTGCAGATATTAGAATGTCAATTAGAAACAGAATGTAAATACAATAAAGAAAAAGGATCAAAAGAAACCATAGTTGGAAATAAACTACATGGAAGCAACACTTTCTACCTCACACTCAATAGATAAACATCTTCCTACAGAAAAATGAATTGTTTTCAACCTCCCATAATGATTACCATTTCCTTTTTCCTCATCAGTTGAAGTAAAATGAAGAATGGATCATATGCTAAAGCAGGGAGGAGGTATATGTTACTAACAAATTATCTGAAAAAGGAGACCAGAGGGAGATCAGTGCAACCACAATCTAGTTGACAACAAAATAAGGATGTGGGAGAGACACAGAATGGTCTAACCCGGCACACATCAAGCATATAACAACAAAATACAGGAAAAAGAAAATTGGTCTCCCCACTGCTTCAGCAGCAGCTATGTTTCCGTAAAGAAGTATTGGGCAACAGGTTGTGTGGCACCTATAGTTTAGCATGGAATACAAAAGGCAGAATGTTAACTGAGTGAAACCCAAACAACTCAGAGAACAGGTAAAATCCACCTTGCTTGTTATCCTGCTTTCTTGCGGAAACTGGCAAGTGGTCGCAATTCGATGCTACACAAGTTTGAATTAATTGAAATTGTTTGAGACTTTCCTCAAATTGTTCTGACATAATCCATAAAGGATATAATTGACAGCTCTGACACAAATTACCCTTTCCTTCCAAAATATCCCAGGGATACCTTTATTAGATTTATCCCATCAATTGGTAAGTGTGCAATTGTTGAAAGGGATTGATGCTAGTCAGCTCAACAAATTTGTGGCCTCAAATTATCCCATGCTTTATTTTAATATGCTTGTGTGCCCTAAGGAATGCCTTGTAGATTTAATTGAGCAGCAGGATCAAACCACGCCATTCAAGAAATAGAATCAAGAAAATTTTGAACCATAGAAAGACAAAAGGAGTCACAAACTCTTTTACATGAATTACAAATAGATGAATAATGTGCAGTTTTGCTTGCCTCACAGCGGAGTCCATATACATTTTCTTTGCTTATAAATGAATTAGTATATTACATTCAACATTGGTCTTAGATATCTTAGTGTGTGATATTCACAACAATTTCCCATTGGAGGACACCAGAAAACTTGCAGCTCTGGAGAAAAACCCTATAATTTTAAATCAACTTAGTAGAACAAAAGGTGAATATATAGTGTAAGAGCAGTACGTTATGGTGGGTGACACGGGAAAAAATGAAAACATATTGTATATCGGGAAAGGATATTTTTAATTACTTAGGTTTAGTGTCTTAGCAAGATGGGAAGACTGATGGAGATGTTTTACATATAATTAGTACATATCATATACAATGAACAGCTGAGCTGGTTATTATTTATACAAAAGGCTACCACTTAAATTAAGATGAAATACTATTGCAGTGATAAGATTATCAATATTAGGTAATATCCAGTTTTTTTAAGTTAACCATCAACATAGCAGAGTTAACTATGAGAGATATAAGATATAGGGAGATGCTGATGTGGATGTATAATTCCACAAAAAAGAATCGCATTCATAATCAGATTATTAGAGGAAAAAGCTGTTGACACCAATAGAATACAAACTGACAGAGAGACAATCAAGATGGTTTTGACATATAGAGAAAGACCGTGTAAAGACGTAAGAGGGTGAAGGATGCACGTGACAAAAGAGACAAAGAGGCCAAAAGAGTAAGAAACCATGAAACATGATTTTGCTCTTTTTCAGATGCAGGCATGATCCAAGATAGATCACAACAGCGATAAAGAATATGGTTTGGCGGTCATATTTTGTGTAAGGTATACTGAACTGACAAGGACAACTTAGGTCGCTTATAGATGCTATTCCACCGTAGCCTTCCGAATGTCTGATAGAAGCCCCAATTTACCAGGAGATAAATGTACATGCATTTGAGTTATACTCATAAAGAATGAATCTGTAACAACAGGAGGCATGCCAACTCTCTCTAAAGAATACAAACAATTTACCATACCCAAGGAATAGAAATGTACTACACGGAAAAGATTAATAAGTCGAAAATAGAATGTTTTTCCAACCGAAAAATGTGCAAGGGTTTGTTTCAGAATCACTGACGACATTGCATCTATACCATTTTCTATTGTTTCACATGTCGATTCAATGTGATTGTAGAACCAATTTATCCGTCCTTATAATAAATTAAAACAAAACTGTAATCCGGCATGAGAAATGAACCTACTCCACCTCGATTTCGATTTGCCGCCAAATGCAACAGGCACAAAAAAACATCGTGTATTGTTCAGATCAAATCGTGTATAAGATTCATGATTTATAAATACCAAAAGAAACGCATCAGAACCCGAAAACATCGCAAAAGAAGTGTAGATCCGGCAAATTACCTTTTGCTGCGGTCCGGACAGATAAATTGCCAAGAGTTTCACCGCCTGAACTGCCGTCGGCGCGGAGTCATCCACCTCGTCAATCACTAACTGAGCACGAGATTCCAACCAAACCGAAATCAATAGGTCAACACAAAAGAAAGCATACTCGGATCGCAATTTCGCAAAACAGGAACACAAGACAAAAAAGGGAGCATCGAAACGTATTAACGAACCCTGAATTTCCCTTGGGCAATGTAAGATCTGTAGACGATGCAATCTCTCTCGATTGATTCCTCTTGAGAGAGGCCACGCAGATCGCTGTTATTGATCGCGGCCTGATACGCCCCGAGGTAGAAATTGTTCCTGAGCGAGAAGAGGTTGTCCGGATTCGACATCTCCACCGCAACCGCGGTAACTTCTGCGGTGATTCGACCGGTAAGACTGTAAGAAGCAAAATATCAGATCCACGACAAAGAAGGCAGAGAAGAAGAAAGGGCGAGGAGAACCAGGCATAAATCCTTACCCAGCACTTCTTCGAAAACTACCGGTTTGTCCCTTTTCCGAGTTTTGCCCAGAGAAGTCAGTGGGTGTATTATGTGTGAAATTTCAGACCCGACCTAGAAAGAACGGATCTGATTCGACCCGACAAAGGCCGTGCCTTCCTCGGGCCACCTGACCCGTGTTTGTATGTGAGTGCGTGAATATACCGAAGAGAGATTACTTTTGACATCACCCTTTTACTATCCTCAGTCTTTTAATTTCGAAAACATTTAAATTATTTTTGTAATATTTTTTCTCCTTTCTCCACGATTTCCTTCTCTTTACTCCCACGAGCATCATTTCATTTGTTTTACACTATTATTACTATTATTGTTATTTTTGCAGCCGAAGAATATACGAGTATAATCTTACAAGCTTTACTAGATATTTATGAAACAAAAAAGAAAAAAAAAACTATTGGTTTTGAATTTTTAAAGATTTAAAAAAAATTATTCTTTCAAATATTTTTTGATTTTTATAAATTTGTGTTAGATTTCTGTTTTTTAGTTGTTCTGCCTCATTAACCTTCAACTTCTGGACAAAAGGCTACCTCATGAACCCTAAGAGAGCTTGGCCCCTCACTCGGGTTTCCATCAAGTCGCTCGTTTTGGTTAACATTTCATTGTTTTTGGTCGAAAGATCAACTCACTAGATTTTCGATTTGAGATATGGTACAAATGTATCTCTTTTAAAGGTGAGATGCGGTGGAATACGTTTTTCTCTAAAGTTGAGACACTGTTGAGTTGTATCTCTCCTCAATGATAGAAGTGTATTGGTCGCATTTCTCATGTTATATCATGTTATATATATATATATATGCTTCAAACCTTCTATTATGATGAAATAGATTCTAAAAAATTATATAACTAACGAAAAATATTCATTATGCCCCCACAAATACAACAACAACAACAATAAAGTCTTTTCTCATACTAGACGGGGTTGGCTACATGGATTCTTTGTTTCCACGGATCCCTATCGTGTGTCATGTTAGTATTTAACTCACAATAAGCTAGATCATTCTTTATTGTTTCTTTCCAATACTTTTGTAGTCGTCCTCTACCTCTTTTAATACTTTCTAAATTTAGTTTTTCATACATTCGTATAGGTTCTTCTTTTAATCTTCTTTCTATATATCTAAACTATCTTAAACGATATTGTCTCATTTTATCCTCTATTGGTGCCACTCCTAATTTGTTTCTAATAACCTCATTATGCATATGGTCTTTTCTTGTATGACCACTCATCAATCTCAACATCTTCATTTCTGTCACAGACATCTTTTGTACATGTTGATGATTAACTGCCCAACACTCAAAACCATAAAACATGGCAAGCCTAATTGCTGCTCTATAATATTTACCTTTTAACTTTAATGGTATCTTCTTATCATAAAGAATACTTGATGCTTCTCTCCATTTTAACCAACGAGCATTAATTCTATACGTAACATCTCCAACATCACTCTGAAAAATTGACCCTAGGTATTTAAAACTTTCCTTTTGAGGGATGTAATGTGTGCCAATTTTAATTTCTATGTCCTCTAAGGTAACCAAATGATCAAACTTACATTCTATATATTCTGTCTTTGTTCTACTAAGTCAGAGGCCTTTTCTTTCTAATGTTTCTCTCCATAGTTCTAATTTTATATTAACTTTTTCCTTAGACTCCTCCACTAATACAATGTCATATGCAAATAACATACACCAAGGTACTTCATCTTGAATATGTTTTGTTAACTCATCAATCACCATTATAAATAAGTATGGACTTAAAGTTGATCCTTGATGTAACCCAATATTAACTTCAAAGAAGTATGTCATAACTTCATGAGTCCTCACACATGTTACCATCATACATGTCTCTTATAAGGTTAATATATGTCAATAGGATACCTCATTTTTCCAAACTTCTCTAAAGAACCTCCCTCAGTACTCTATCATAAGCTTTTTCTAAATCAATAGATATCATGTGAAGGTCTTTCTTTTTTGCTCTAAAATGTTTCATAAGACGTCTCAAAAGGTAAATCGCTTCAACAGTAGATTTGTCTGGCATGAATCGAAATTGGTTCTCTATTGTACTTAATACTTGTCTTAATCTACGTTCGATAATTCTTTCTCATAATTTCATAGTATGACTCATTAACTTGATACATCGATAATTCACACAATTTTGAATGTTTCTCTTGTTCTTATATGTGGGTATAAGTGTACTCACTCTCCATTCCTCACGCATCTTTTGGTTTCTCCATATTTCATTAAATAGTCTTGTGATCTAAGTGATTTCCATTTCTCTTAGTATTTTCTAAACTTCTATAGGAATATTGTCTCGTCCAACCGATTTACCACCCTTCATATGTTTAGAAGCCTCTTTTACTCCGTTACGTCAGTAGAAATTGTGGTTTATATACTTTTGTGAATTGGCTAACTCTCTTAAGCTAATACTAACATTATTATTTTCATTAAAAAACTTATAAAAATAGTTTTTTCATCTATTTCTTATATCATCATTTGCCACTAGAATTTTTTCATCCTCGTCCTTGATTCATCTAACATAATTAAGATCTTTAGTTTTCTTATCTGTAGCCCTAGCTATCTTAAAAATATCTCTTTCGCCCTCTTTTGAGTCGGGTTTTTTATATAAATCCTCCCAAATTTTAGCTTTTGTTTCATTGACGGCATTTTTTCACTTCCTTCTTTGCTTTCTTATAAGCTTCTAAAGTTTTCCTAGTTTTCTTAGCATAATGTAATTTGTAACGTGCCCTCTTTGCCTTGATTTTATTTTGCACTACTTCAATCCATCACCAAGCTCCTTTCTGTGTCAATACACCTCCCTTAGATATACCTAACACATCTTTCACCACTTTCCTAATATGTATAGCTATATTGTTTCACATATCACAAGATATACCAACATAATTCCAAACATCTCCTTGAAGGACTTTTTGTTTAAATATATCTTCTTTCTTGCTTTTGAGGTTAAACCATTTAGTTTGAATAGCTCAATGCACTCTTTTCTTCTTTGTCCATTTTTTAATTTGTAAATTCATAACTAAAAGTCGATGTTGGGTGGTTAAGCTTTCTCCTTGAATTACCTTACAATCTTTACAACACACTCTATCTTTTTTTTTACAAATAAAGTAATCAATTTGTGTTTGTGATAAGCCACTCTTATAATTAATTAAATGTTCATCTCATTTTTTGAAGATTGTATTGACTATAAAGAGATCAAATGGCATAACAAAATTTAAAATCTTCATACCTTCCTCATTTATATCCTTAAAACCAAAGTTTCCATGAATACCTTGATATCCTAATGCCTCTTTACCGACATGTTCATTTAAGTCTCCTACTAAACAAATCATCTCCCTTTGTGAAATCTTTTGAATCACCTTATCTAACTCTTCCCAAAAAGTCATACTATCTTCTAGTCCTATTTGGGGTGCATAAGAACAAACTATATTCAAAACCTTTGCTCCTAACACTAATTTCAACGTCATGATTTGGTCACCATACTATATCGTTGAATGCCTACTACACTATCCTTTAAATCTTTATTTATGATAATATCAACTTCATTTCAAGCCTTTTTTTTACCAGAGTACCATAATTTAAAACATGTATCCTCTATCTCCTTCGCTTTTTCTTCAACCCATTTTGTCTCTTGTAAATATAGAATATGAATCTTTCTCCAAATCATAGTATCTACCACCTCCATTAGCTTACCGGACAATGTTTCGATATTCCAAGAACCAATACGAATCTTATTATTTATGAGTAGCTTCCTTACCTCCCCCATCCATTCATATTCAAAATGCAGAGACTATGCCCCCACAAATAAAAGACTAAATGTTTTTTTTGTTGAGAAATGGGGTGCCTGCCCAAAAATTCAACTGGTTACATTCAGTTCGAAAAGTACTTACCCAGACTTGTCTTCCATAGCTTCTTTTGTAAACAAATCATAGGATCCTTTAGGCTCTGTTTGGCCAACCAATGTGCACAAAAGTTTTCATCTCTTGATACATGCTTAATTCTCACTTACCATTCTTTCCGTAACCACCACCGAATTCTGTTTAGGAGATTGCCTCTCCCGCCATGCCCTGGTTGATGTTGAGAAAGTTCACAACTTCTAATTCATCATTTTTTAGTATAACTTTTCTGTATCGTAGTTGTCATACGGTCTCTAGTCTCATTAGTATGCTCCAAAGCTCTGTGTTGAAGGCTGAACAATCTCCTAAAAAGTGTGTAAATCTGTATATCCAGTTTTGCACATGATCTTGTACTAATCCACCATAGTCGCTTTCCTTGGAGATCCTTTAGCACAGACAAATGTGTTCAGCTTCACCCAACCATTGCCTTGAGTTGTCCACTTCCGATTTCTAGGCTGCAGTGATTTGTTTGATGCAATCTTTCTATGATGCATTGTATTTGATATCTGTTTTGCAAAACTACTAATATTGGCCAGCTTATTTGTTAGCACTTTGTGTTCTTCCTCAAACATATTCTTATTTCTCCATTGTCATGATATTCAAGTCGTAACTCTGGTTTCCCATTTCACTTCATTAATCACTCCCAATTCACCAGTTAGATTTAATCTCAGCCATTCGTATAGGTTCCCTGTGAAGAAATTGGGAAGTCGTTCGTGTTTCTCTCAATATGTGCAGAACAGATTCCACATAGTTACTACAGAATTCACAGTTATCATTACCGGACAGTCGGACTCTCCATTCTTTGGTGAGTAGGCGACTATGCACCACTTGTCATTGGAAGGTTTGGAACTTTGGATGCATGTTGGGCCTCTCCATTTCCACACTCGTTTCTATATACTATGCTCTTCTGCTTGAGATTCAGACCCATTTGTCAAATAACAACTGGCTATCGAGAGCTTACCAGAGTTTGTAAGTTTCCATGCAAGGTGATCTTCTCCATCAGGGGGCAGTACCACATTAAGTTTATTCAATATAGCGCCATCCACCATGGTTTGAAGTACATCAAAATTCCATTTCTTGTTTGTTCCCACGTAATCCTTCACGTTCCATTGTAGTTCGCATTCATCAATGCTTGATAAAAGATGTTACTCTAAACAACCAATTTCGCTCATCTAATCATCCTTCCAAAATTTAACAAATCTACCATTTCCTAATTTCCATTTCATGCTTTGGATCATCCATGGTCATACTTTGACAATTTCTTTTCAAAATTAAATGAGATATATTAGATGATGTATTTTTTGATTGGTTAGTCGATGATATAGAAGATACTCTTGATTGCAGGGATAATGGACTTAAATTATTCACTTGTGTTTGTGACATATAATATGTTTTTTAGTCGGAAGGAGCTTATTAAGTATGTAAGAAATGTTGAAAGAAAATATATTATTATTATTATTATTATTATTATTCGTTTGAAGAGTAAAGACATAACAAGGAAGTGACAAATATAGTATAAGTAAAAATATTGATATTGAAATTAGTAGGTGGATGGATACTAAGAAGTTAGAATGCTTATTTTTACTCGTAGGAGAGAGGACAATCAATGGTTTTTGGAAGTTGAATATAGTGAATGGGTCACATAACCATCTTGTAGACTTCTACCTTAAAGATAATGTTTTTGCAAAAAAAAAAATGAGCTCAACTAAGTATAGTGTGACAAAGGACCTCACAAAAAGTCATTAAAACCTCAAGCATATTTTATCGTATTTGAAGTGAGTTAATGAGTTAAATATTAATACAACAAGACATATTTACAATACAATGATACAAAATTAGTAAGGAAGATAGGGGTTTTCTCCAATATGTATTATATGACCTAAATGCTCACTGTTATCATACATGACATCATAAGATACTCAATACAGATATTATCAATAATATTGTATTTTCACGTCCTCATTTTCTGTAATTATTACATGCATTTTCATGAGTATTGGAGTTTTAAAGCACATATAAAAAAAAAGTAAGAGTTTTTCAATTCATATGATAACGTAGGATGGTATTTATGTTATTATTTGTCATATTACATACATAAAGAATGTCTCATGTCCCACTAATTATTGGATATTCATGCGAGATATGAGTTCAGTCATTGCTACTCAATTGAGCATGTTATTGATACTACTTTCTATGAAAAGATTGATGATATTTTTATCATTATTATGATATGATCAACATCTAACAGTGAGGTGTTATTATTATGCAGTAAGATATTTTCTAGTGATAATCACAAGATAAATATGGTTGATGGCTCCTTCCAATCTTTTCATCTTATAAATAATACTGAAACGAAAGAGAGATTGGACCCTGCAACCTCTAACACATGCTTACTCGTACGAACCTTTCATGTTTGAGAGACATGAGTGCAACAAAGATGTCCTTTCCCTGGAATTGCTAGTTTCCAAGGCCCGGTCCGGCAACCTCTTTAACAAATGCTTACTCACGATCAATCATTTGCTTTTGAGGGATATAAGTGCAAGAAGCAAGAAAGACCCTTATAATTTTACAAATAACGCTTGTGCTTCTTAGAAACAAAACATGGAGAAGAAGATTTACTTGTCATGATCAACATATGTATGGATTATGTATGTTACCTTTGAAAGCTCAATGATGGATATGCGCAAACCATGAATGACCCCACTTTGCTTTCCATTAAGGAAATATACGTATGGAATACATATACCCTTGATTTAAGAAGAATCCACTCTTGGGTTATCTTATTGTATAACAAATTAAGGAACTTATAAGGTTTATATGGAGAGAAAAAAGAAAAGAAAACTTTGAGATCTGACTTTATTAGATCTAGACGGCTTGGAAGTAAGTAGTTCAGAGCTAGTGGTAGCTGCTTCGACTTTTCATATATAAAAATTAATTTCAACTTTATTCAAACAAGTAGACATGTTTACCATAACTTGTACACAAACATGCGCACCCATTAAGAATAAGCTTAGAGGCACTTATAATACTTGACAGCAAATCCAAGTTTTCTCGAGTTGACCGGTACGGCTCGATCAATTGATCCATAAGAACCAGGAGGCCCGAACCAATACCGCCGCCGGAAAATTTATTTGGCCAGGCATTGCTAATTCACGGTTACATGCAATTAGGTGAAAGGTCCTTATAAGGAAGAGGCATATTTATGTGACAGAAGAGATACTAGAGATCAATCCTAATAGTGATGGTTCGGACCTTGTGGCCGGCATCGAGAACCTGATTTTCGAGATAGCTTGGACCAAGCACACGATAATACCGGATAGTGATGGGGTTGTAAGTGCACATTTACGTGAAGAGGGTTTAACCTTCCACCTAGGGATAGAAGGGTCTGAGTGTAAGAAAATATGTGGCCATTTTCGGCAATCCCAGCATAGAAACGACTGGACTGACAATCCATCCGTTATATGTGGAAGAGATGCGGGAAATGATGGTTGTAATGGCTATCAAAGGCCGAAACTATCGAGCAGTTATGGAGCTTATCCATAACCAACCGGATAAGGAGCTCTAGGAAAGAAAAACTCAGTAGAAAATCCTAGAGGAAAGAGGAGCATGCGTTGCTAAATAAATAGAGAGCAGCGCATGAGAGAGAAATAGGGAAAAATATACAGAGAATCATTAAGAAACTGAGCATTCCTCCTAGGCAAAACCTACTGAGTCGAAGGGTAGAGAACACTGGAGGGTTGCAGGCTATGTTATCAATAGCGGTTACGGTCGACCCTGATATAGCGGTAGCGGAGATATAACAGATTTAGCGGTACACTTTTATTTATGATTAAAAAATTATATATATAATGGGTTCTCTAATTTCTATAAGTGTAGGGGTATAAAAATAGAATTTCCACAACATCAACTATAGTAGATCTAATTAGCCTGAATAGAAGTTCAAAAGTTGAATGAAACTCACTAAACTCACTCCTAAAGGGGACACCTCATTCTGCCATCACCGTATATTGTACAAAAGTGAAAAGACACAAGAAACATGGTTAAATACCTAGGTTATCAAAGAAACTAAAATAATCGAGATTTAATAAATAAGACACAACATGAATAAAGATAGTCATAGCCACAGAAACAGGACCCTTCAGCAAAAGTAATAAGCAAATATAAAGAAAAATACAAAAAGCATATGAGCATCATGATTGTTTTGTAGCAAACAAAAGAGTTTAATTTGTTACCATAAAAAATAAACTTACATATATGAAAGGGTCATTGAACTTGAACAACTTCTCCCTAGTTGCATATGTGTGTTTTTGTGTTCACTGAACTTCGGCATAGTTTTGTCCAAATACTGGTTGTCACTGATACCTCAGCAAAACTAGTTGGAAATAACAAAGCTTTTAAACCCATTAGATATGAAGAGTCCATAAGATATGTACCAACGAAATAAGTACAATGAGCTTCAGGAGTAGATTGTTGCCATCCATCCATTTCCATTTCAGGTGGCAGATTACAAAACTCAGAGACAAAAAGAAACATGCATTTAACAATTTGAATTTTCATTTGAAGAGCATAATACATGATTTACGGATCATGAAGTGTATGTCATCCGATCATTCAAGCAGCAGACAATAGGAACAATTATACAGAATACCATATGCACCTGATCCTCACAAGCACTTGACAAGTTATTGGAATAGCAACATATATTGTTATTATGCAACATGTACTATTATTAAGTATACGTATGTCTTTTGGACAAGCTTCATGTCAGCGGAATATGCATTCAAGGCTCTTATTCAATGTCGCACCTGCATCACCTGCGAGGTTTCATTGCTGGAGAACTTTTCTGGGATCCAAACTTATGTTGTCAGGTTAAGGATAAGAAGTTTTTGGAGCGGGAGTTTTGTGACTCGTGATATTCACGTTCCCCTTGGGGTTCACCCCTTGGCACAATCTACATTCGACAGTGAAGTGTGTTTGGTTTGACATACGAGGCTCAATTCATCTAAGCAACATGGTTGACTCCAACATTTGTTCATCGAAGGGCCAATGCCACTTCTCTCTTGTCACACCATTGGTCCTACATAGCCCAAGCACACCAAGTGTGCCTCAATCAAGTTTGAAGGCATTGAAGGTTGGGGTTGCAAGCGGGTTTCTCAATCTCATTTTGGAAAAGCAAGCAGAGCAAGAGGAGGCATTGGGCAATGTTTGGGTAGGGAGGAGTAAAATGCCTTTGGTCATGGGTACTAGATAAAGTAGCAAGGAAGTGAACCAATGGTGCGAAGAGAGAGACAGAGCAAGGGCAACGGTGGAGATAGGCAGCGGAGGCGGAGAAAAAGAGAGACAGGAAGAGAGTGGAGAGAAAGGGGAGAGAGAAGAGAGAAAGCAAGATAACTTACATGCGACATGGACACCAGTGACGGATGATGGAGGTGGTGGTAGCGACCGTTAACATTTGTGCGACTCATGATGGAGGAGGGAGCAGCGGCAAGAGGCTGATAACGAAGGTGGTGGTGGCGATTGTCAACATCTGTGTGACTCATGATGGAGGAGGGAGATGCGACGAGAGGCGAGAGAGAGAGAGAGACAAGAGATGCTGGAAAGAGACATCGATGCTTTTGGTTTTATATACTTCGAATCAGATCCAGTGGATTGACCCGATCCAAACTCATTTGTACGCTAACAGTGATATAGCTGTTAGTGATGCTAATTGCACCCAAACAAGTCGCCCGTTATTCAATGAGCGCTATAGTGGTTCGAGGTCTGCTAAAACGCTATAGCAATTGCTATAGCGCGCTATTGATAACATAGCTCATAGAAAACGCCACTTCTGGTATAAGAGCTTGGTTTTGTCCTTATAAACAGGTACGCATTAGTATAAACAAAAAAAAAGGGAAGAAGAGAGAGAACTTCCTATAACTTTTGAAAGTGAGAGAGAATTTTGCCTAAGTCGAAGACAGGGAACGAGGGAAAACCTTGCTTGAATCAAGATAGGGTAGAGGGCAAACCTTACCTTAGTCAAGACAGGACAGAGGGCAAACCTTGCTTGAGTCAAGACAGGGCACAAGCCGATAAAATCTCAACCACTAGGACAGAGATTGACCGTAAGACAAAAAGCGGGCCGGCAAAACCTTGTCCAGGAGACTAGAGGTCAGTCATAAGACAAAGAGCAGACCGATAAAACCTTGACCAGGAGGTCAGAGGTTGGCCGCAGAACAAGAGTGGACCAACATAACCTCGGCCAGGAGGCTAGAGGAAGGCCAAAGTTGAACCAGTGATAGGAGGCCGAGGGTGACCGTAGGCCAGGAGGCAGTCGGTTGCCCTCCCTCTCTCTCTCCTCCAAATTTTTAACGCGCCAAAAAACCGTCTTGGATAGTGGACTAAAAAGTTCATTCTGTCCCAATCGATTTTTGAAAATTACGAACTGTCACTACATAAAATTAGTAAAATATCCAGATATTTTCGGGTAAAAAGATTGTTATTGCCCTTATCTTGGCAAAAAGTCAATTTTGCCCTCTAGGAGTTTATGAAAATTATGAAAACCCAAAATATTGATTTACTTTCTCGATTAAATTTATTACAGTATTGCCACTATGTCAAAAGATATATTTGTTCTTGTCATTTTTAAAAAATTACATATTTAGATTGACAAAATTATAAATTTACCCCCAATTAGTGACAAATTACCAAACACCAAGTTTACTATTGTGTCCTTGACTTTCTGAAAAATTATAAAACCGAACAAACAAATATAATTATTATTTTACCCTGATGTTTTTGGAAAATTAACAAAGGCAATAATTTTTTAGAAAAATTATGGATTTATCCTAGCTTGTTTTTTATATTAAAATGAGTTTTTATCAGCTTATTTTCATGATATTCTGCATCGTGCTAATTAGAGTTATGCTGTTTGTGTTTTGTTGGTTGATAAATATTTTTTTTAGACCGTCTATTTGTTATAATTGTCAAATACATAAAAATGAACTTTAGAATGTGTGTCAAAACTAACAAAGATAGAAAAGTTAAACGATATAAACTTTCAAACATGGAAGAGAAGGATACCACTCGCTCTAACACTTGAAGGTTTAGAGTATGTCCTAAAGAAAATTGTGCGTTCGTCACCACCAGACGCAACAGAGGAACAAATAGAAATGTATACAATATTTCTTAAAGATGACACAATAGCAAAAACCGTCATGTTGACGTATATGGAAGATGACTTGATTAGGGTTTTCAAGAAATTTGAGATTATGAAAGAGTTGTTTGATTCTATAATAGTCACAACTGTCGAGTTCCACGTCTAGTTGCTACTACAAAAATATAATTCTTTCAAAATGAAAGAAGGAGATAATGTAGTAAAACATGTAAATCATATGTTGGTAATGGCAAGATACCTGGCTATGGTAAAATCAGCCATCCTAGAACCGATGCAAATATTCATAATATTAAACAATCTTCCTCCATCATGGAGCATGGTTACCACTGCCCTTAGACTAGGTCCAGAAAGCAACCTCTCTGAATTGCCCCTAAAACTAATAATTGAGCAAAAACATATGAGTTAAAACAAAAAAAATTTGCTAGTAATACAAGATGAGATAGGGTTTAACTCCAAACCCAACCAAAGAAGAAATAAACCAAACAAAAAGTTTGACAAAAATAACAAAAAGGATGATCAATCTTTTAAGAAAATGCAGGAAACCATTTTTCGGGTCAAGTGTTTCAATTGTGAAAAGATGAAACACTATAAGAGAGATTGCCGCAATAAGAAGAATGGAGGAAACAATCCACAACGTAGACAATCAGAGAAGCATGTTATAATTTGCGTGATATCAAAATATCTCTACATGGATCACCCAGTAACTGGTTGGTGGATTAATTCAAGAGCAATCAGACATATTTCAAATACCAAAGAAAGAGAAATGGATCTAAAGGAGTACAAATCAGGAGAACATCAGATGTATATGAGAAATAATACTTTCTTAGATATTCTCGGTATTGAGTCTTTTAAAATATTTTTAAAGGCATACTAGTTATATTGACTGATGTGTTGATTATACCATCTATAAGGTGCAATCCATTTCGGTCCCTACCTTAGTGAATAAAGGTTTTGAGGTGAGGTTTGTTCATTGCAATGTAACTGTGGGAAAATGTGGGAAAATATTTTTTCTAGGAAATTTGATGTAGAACATAGAGTGTTTAAATTGAAAGTTAATGAGAATGAAAATCCTTCTGTTTATATTGATTGTGCCTTTAATGTTGATATGAATGTATGACATAAATGCCTTTGGCATATAAGTTACGAAAAGTTGAGAAAATTATCCAACTTTAACTTACTGTTAAGGTTTGAGCAAAATGCTTTCAACAAGTGTGAAGCTTGTATACAAGGAAAAATGACAATAAAAGTTTTTTTTAACGAGACAACAAGGGTAACAACCCTATTGGAGGTCATTTACATGTATTTATGTGGACCTTTTAGAGTAAGGTCACATCGTAAAAATATTTATTTTATAACCTTTATCGATGATTACTTGAAATATACGTATTTATATCTCCTAACACATAAATTTGAGGCACTTGAAACTTTTAAAGAATATAAGCAGAAAGTTGAAAATCAATTGGGGCATTCAATCAAAGTCTTAAGATTAAATAAAGGTGGTGAATATACCTCTCCAGAATTTCTAGAATTCTGTAAAAAAATTGGTATTTCAAAGCAAAATACAATGTGTATGATAACTCAACAAAATAGTATAGCTGAAAGATATAAGAGGACCTTAGTGAACATGACAAGGTCAATGTTAATTGATACCTCTCTACCAAAGATTTTTTGGGGAGAACCAGTAAGTAAAACATCGCACATACTCAATAGAATACCGTGAAGGTTGTATTCACTATATCATATGAGATATGATTTAGAAGAAAACTAAACCTAGGTCATCTTAGGAGGTGGAGATCTATTGCTCATGTAAAGATCGTTGATGAGTATAGAGATAAGCTAGACAATAGGTCATTGGGATATATATTCATATATCCTAAAGACTCAAAGGGATATCAATTTTACTATAAGGACCATAGTTTGATAGATAGCATAGATGTTGAATTTTTAGGAGATATTAATAATGACATCTTGAAAAATAATGATGAGGATGGTGACGATCTAGTAGACATAGATCAATCATCATTTAAACTCATAGAAGACTTTCCTATATATTTTCAATATTATATTTTATATTGCTAACATTGCATTGTTTTTAAACTTGAAGATATTAAAAAGCTAAAGCCTCCTATAATCTCAACCACTGAGTGATAGAACTCGGCGATGAAGAAAAAAAATCTCCAGTTTGAGTTTTTTTTTTTAGTTACAAGAGGGGGCCACAGCCTAACACACACCCTATGCACCTCTCGGAGGTCGAACTCCCCACTAACAATACAGGCGTCAATACGACCTGCCAGTTGAGCTAACGCTCTGGGTGCAGAAACTCCACTTTGAGCAATTCGTACCTTGCCCGAACCAGTGAAACTTAGGTTTTCATAAGAACAAGTCCTATAATTTATTTCATGCCACGTATACGGGTGACTAACTCTATTCCGATATTACTAAACCTTTTCGGTAATTGCCTCCGAAAGCAAACGGCCATTTCCTTCGTGTGGCAATGCCGCGCGAGCCGGTAGGGTTTTAGAGAGAGAGAGAGATGGAGGAGAAATCGCAGGAGAAGAGGATTCGATTGGCGTTCACGGCGCGTCATCTCCTCAACAAGGTGCAGAGATCGGACGGCCTGAGGCGTTGCTGGGTCATCATCCAGCCATCCATCTATACCATCTCCGATCTCGCCCGCCACATCCACCGTTCATTTCACTTCGACGATGTCAGCCCAGACGCCCTCGTGTTCTCGGTATCCCTCTCTCCCTCTGAACTTGGCCGTTCAATGATCATCATGTTGAATTTCTCATGCTTTTTGTTGCAGATGGATGGATTTGTGTTGCCGTTTTTTGAATCGGTTCGCATACTAAGAGATGGTGATATGATCAGGTTTGATTTCTTTGTTCGGATTATTTAAATATATCTAGGAGTGAAGTTTCGAGATAGAAAATAAAATCTATTCTGAATAGTTGAAGGTGATACTCAACTGTGTCACGAATCAGAAACTAATGCATGCACAAACCTTTTGGCACATCTCTTATTTTGCAGTATGAGTCATCTAAATGCTGGATCAGTGAACATAGTAGTTCCTGGTAATCCCAAGTCGTTTGCCTTTTAAGAACTCAGATTTCTTCTTTTATTGCTTAGATTTAAACGTAACCGTTTTAGAACTTCCAAATAGTTTACGGCACGGGAAATAACAAAGTATGCGTGTAGCACTACGATTCTGGTCTGTTCTCTTGTCAAACACTTCTTTGGTGTGAAGGTAGTACTTATGAATAAAAACTGACTCGAGGAAGAGATACAATAATGGTACCTATTAGGCGGAGTCTCTTTCTCTGCGTCTGTACATGTATTGGTACATGTACACAAGTAAACACTCAATCATGCGTACATGTCTACGTGGTCAGGATTTATGCTTTTCTCTGCTTGGGGCAGCATTAGGTTCGTTTGGGAACACAGTAACGTCAAACGGTCTTTCTAGCCATGCATTGTTCTGTCAAAGAGCAGTTTCTGTTGCTCGGTTGCATGGGGATGGCTTTTGAATTGCAAAATGATTTCAAATTTGTGATTTCCACCATCTTACAAAAGCAATCCTTGCGGAAACAAGGACTCGGTTGCAGAATTTTACTTGGGCATCAGTGGTGTAACAACGGTGTTTTAAAGGGCTAAAGCCATGATGACACTAGCAAGCGAGACTGCTTTGTTACCCGCGTTGCATCCTAAAAATAAGCTTAAACATAGAGCACTTCAGCACCTACCACTGAAGGAAAATGTCAACAATAAATTTAGTATCTATATAACTAAAGTGTCCAACTTGCACAAGGTTCTTTCTGTTGACTTATTCTTTGTATGGACTGCTCATTGTTCTTGTCATCAAACTTGTGCACACGCACATCTGCCTATATGCACAGACATAGAGTTATGGCTTGTTCTAAGACAATCTTCAATCGATGGTGCATAGGTAAACGTGGGTTGCTTCTATGGGAGCATGACATGAAATATGTGCTTAAGAAAACATCATCTACTTAGCATAAAATCAGGCTAAGAAGTTAGCAACATTGACACACACATTTAGATTTTTTGTTGCTGCCCTTCCATTGTGTGCTGCTTGGTGGCCTTGTACGTTTAGGGTTATTCTTCTGATCTGCTGCCGCCACTCCACTAATAATGGGCCACATAGCTTTAGAGGATTTATTGGGTGGTTAAAACTCTAGGTGCATCTTAGAAATTCCTTTTGCAGTGCGTTTGAATGGAATAACCAATACCATCATTTATCTAAAGCTAATGCTGGTTTGCGCATATAAGCACCTTAGTTTTGGTGCCGTTGATAGATTTCGTGGTCAAACACTTTATCTTTCCTAAATCTTGTTTGGTTATGTTACCTGAGAACTTCTGCCCTTGTGCAACTTATATCGGCAACACAATGATTCAAGATGGAGGAACATTTACCAACTTACATCAGAAATGCATATACTGTAAAAGATAGTAGCATGTTCCTATGGGTGTCTGAAGGCTTTATTTGTTGACGTACAGCTAAACTTTCCATGACAGTAAAATTTTATCATAACCTGTGACTTGGAAAAGATCGTATCCACCTTCCTCTGCATTGGCATTCTCATAGAAGTTCTATGCCTTTTCCTTTTGGTACTTAAAATTGTGTAGGACATCAATATGCTGTTATCATTACGAGCATTCTCCATTGGAGTTAGATCAGTCATACTTGGCTATGATTCACCTCATTTCTTTTAACGTTTACAACTAACTAATATTACAGGTGACTTTATGCATGTGCAGTTAGGTTGTGTTGCAATTTGCATTCAGCTTTCTTTTGTTCCCCCATCAAACTTTCTCCTTTTTCTTATGATAGGGTGAACAAGAAGGATGATCTGCCAATTGCTATAGAAAATCAAAATGAGATGAAGCAAATTGAGGATTCTCAAATTGTAGAAAAGCACCCTTTTCTGTCTGACTTGAAGCTTCTGGAATATGGTAATTTTGAGAGTGATGCTGCAGGATTCCAGAGTGAGCATGGAAGTGAATCAGACCATGATGTGGATGCTTTGAACTCTGGACGACCAGCAGTTATGAAGAAAAGGAAAAGGCCAAATGGAAAACAAGATGCAAGGTGTTGAATCTTGCTCATTTACTGTTCCACATGCTAATAATGCTGTCATTAAACGGTTGTGTGCGGTATCTGGACTTCCCTCTGGACTAACTTATTGAGCACCTCATGTAATTCTTATCTATGAACTTGCCCTTCACGTAATCCTTACAACTTCTGGGCTCTTGAACTGAGATATGGTTGCTAATGTCTCTGTCATTTTTATTGTCATTCATACAATTTGGGTCTGCCTTCTACTTTTCCTTTTGGATATGGTTGTTTTAGACATATGGTGGAAAGGGAGAAATGGAAATAAACTGAAACATCTGACCTTCACATATTGCACTGGCAAATTGAAGTGGGTCATACTGAATTATAGTTGCAGTCCTAAGGGAAGCGTATATTTGTCATGTTTTCACGTCTGATTCTGCTCTGTTGCTGTTTTAGGAATTAAACATATTTTTCATTGGCAAATTAAGCTCATGTTAAGATAGTACTTTTTAATGTTTCCTATTCTTCATGCGTTTTTGTGTACTTTGGTCACTTCCTGTCACCACTCTATTCTCAAATAACCTTGTTTACAAGGCTTCAATATAAGATATATTTACCTAATGAAGGCCAGAAATTTTGGAAACTTCATGTTTCAGTTAAGATCTTGAGATGCAATAGATTTTGATTTCAGTTATTTAAGGGTATTAAACATAATTAATCTGCTTTGACAACTTGTGCATTTATAGATAGTCTCTCCTTCAGCTTTTTGTGGATTTCTATTTTGTTCATATTAGAAGCAACTGCATCATTCATTGTAAACTATGTCAGATCAGTTCTGTTGATTAAAGTATTCATGTGTGAATGGTTACTTTTATCATTAAAGCATGATCATTCTTTTTGTGTGCTGCAGGAAGAAGAAAACTAAAAGAAATGCCACAGAAGAAACGACTACTAAGAAGATTGATGGACATGGAAACACCATGGGCAAGGAAGCAAGCGATGAGGAAGACCTTGCATTGAAGAAACATTATTCTGCTGGAAGGTCTGCTCAAGTCAAGGTTGTTTTCCTGTTTAAGTTCATGTAGGGATTTGGGAAAATACTGTGGATTTGGTGATGTAATCGATGATTATGCTCAATGTCAAGAATACAGGTACTCATGTCTGTTTGGTCTGCAATGTAGGGAGTGGATGCCCATCCTTCGCAGGGTGCAAAGAATCATAACCTAGGAAGGTATTAGAAGCAATAGTTGGTCTGCTTTGCGTATTTAGTTTTTGTCATCTTGAACGTGTCTTTGCCTCTCTGATGTACTTTATTTTGGTGTGTGAAGAGATAAATTTATGGTGTGTGTGTGCACTGTATGTGCACTTTTATCTGATTTTGAAGCATCTAGATTCCTCCGGAAACTTATTGCAAAAAAAAAAGGCTTGTTGAACATAATAATTTTGTTCTGGAAATAAAGAACCGTTGGGTATGAAGATTTTTTTCAATTTTACAGTTAGTAGTACAAGGGGCTTTAGAAGTGATATTCCTTGACGGGAGTGTTTTTTTTGTTTAAGCAGTTCCACTTCCAACTTCCAGGAATCCAAATATGAGGGTTTATATGGTGGGTGCTGTTGCATTATCTGTAACAACTGCACTATGATCTTCCTTTTGTTGACTAGAACAATAGGTGTTGTGTTATCCTTAGGTTCCCTATAGACTTGTGCAAGTTCATGAAATATTGGTAGCCGCTGCCTTCTTTCAGAGAATGGAACCTTGCAAGATCCATCGTCTCTGTCTGTAAGCACATCCATATGTGTATGCATATATTCGCCCACACATGCGAATATTCTGATTTCTTTCACTGTCAGTTGTTTTATGTGCTTTTCAATGATCTTATCTTCGAGCATGACGTAATAGATAGGATTCCAGTGACAAGTTATGTTCATAAAATTACAACAACAAAAAGACATGTTTAGTTTTTTAGTTGTTTCTGTTGCACGGTGTTCTAAGGTTGCCTCTAAAGTTCCATTGACCACATGAGATCTATTTAACAGAGAGTCGTTTTGGATAAAATTGCATTCCTCAAAATATCATATGTACAATGTGATGTTCTACTATCTCATCAGTTTACAGGTACTGATGCTAATAAACTTGATTCTGGCTTATGAGAATGATTTTGAGTTGAAATTACCCTAATGACCCTTGAATTTGTTATTATGTGCGCAGTAGACCAATATTTGCTTGTAGTTTAAGTGAATACCTCTCAGCTAAGTGGGGAAGTCACCACCAAACAAATTTATTTCATGTGTGCTTATCAATTTTGTTTTCATTAGGCATGACGAGCTTCACAATAATGTAGAAGAGCAAAATGGAACTTTGACTGCATCAAGTGGTGCTAAGAAGGTACTCTACGGTCCATATCTTGTTTCATCTCTTCTTGTTTTGTTCCTTTGTACTCTTCTCATTAGCGCCAGTAAAAATGAAAGTAATGAAAGGTATCGTCTAAGACTTTAAAATTCCGAGTCCATAGTAGCTGCAATCATCCGTGACATCTCCTCAGGAGCCTTGTTCCTCGGTAATGATTAATTGGGTAATTTTTTTTTTGAACCTTGAATAGTCACCTTTTCTACTGACAATGATTAATCAGCAAATTAAATTAACTGTGATCGATTGCCATTGCTCCATTCAACCATTTGTAGCCTTCATACAAATTATTCCAAACCTGAACGATTAAGTTATCATTTGAATAATTTGTTAAACCTTCAAATGGATCGTCTAAGACTTGGTTATGTCTGCATAGGCATAAAAGATATATGCTTTCTGATTCTATGAAATGAAATTGCTGCCGTAACCTTTTAGAAATTATCGACAGGAGAGGAAAATTACCGTAGCACACATAATTTTTTTTCTAATATCCACAACACAGCTACGTGTAAAGTTGGTGGGTCCATCAGCCGCATGCTAGAGCCTATTCTCTTATTGATACCTTACACAGAATGAATAATGATAGATAGCTATTTATTGGGGATAAATTATTCACCAACTCTTATGGAAAGTGGCAGCTGTTTCCTCTTGAGAAATGCCCACTTGTCATTCATCACTGATTTGTGTGATGGATTTCTGAGTTTGGCTTCTTGGTGAATGATCTTAGATCATGCACTGATGGAACATTACAGTTCCAGTGATCTTTACTTGTTAAACTGCTCTTGTTAGAGAGGGAATACATATGCCAGTAGGAGCAGTTTTGTTCAGGTTACGAGGTCCAATGAATAGTTATCATTTTATACTGTTGATTTGTGTATGTGATTCTATTGAATATACTCACAAACGCTATGGGGTTTGACTTGTAGTTTTATGTATAACTGCTAGAGACTCGTCATATTATATTCTCAGTAGAATTCATAGGGACAACATTCTTTTTTAAGAAGTTACCAGAAATAGATTCCTTTGCGGCCAGAACTAAATAAGATGGTTATACTGTGGTCAAGACCAAGCAAAGAGCAGTTGACATGTACAGACCAGATTCTGAATTTTGCAGTTATTGGTTGGACGATAGGAGCACATCCAGACAACATGGTAGACCAGAAACAAAACTAAACAGAAAGAAAGAACTGGACTGCTAGATCTTTACATATATTTGTGATTGTTATGTTGCTACCTTTACTTTTCTTGGTTAAATTTTAGAGTTTACTTTATGCTGTTTGTTATTTGCATCCTCTTGTGTGGCATGTTTTTAATGTACTTGAAACTTTTGTAAGATCCCTAGCAGAAGTGCTCGTCGTAAGAAGGCCAAAAGGCAGTGGCTACGGGAAATGGCTTGTTCTCGAAACACAGAGGTAATTCATGTCGTAGGATTAATGAGTGCTCTACATAATATGGATTCTTGTTTGGTCTAAGGCTGACAACCTTTCTTTAGGCGGATAGTGTTTTCAGAATTCATTATTTACATTCGCCTTGTCAAGAACTATCGAAAATCTCTGGCCTTATTGATTCGTAATTGGGGTATATTCTTTTAAAAACCTTTGCGTCTTTGTTGTCTTGTCAGCCATTTAAGGATCCGTTGCCTGATAAGGATTTCCAAAAGGACTTGTCGACCTCAGCTGAGGAACATGATCAGCAGAATGATGATGAACTTGTGCCTGTAGTCTTAAAGCCTGGACATATTCGATTTGAACCTGTTGGAAAGGGTATTCAATTTTAATTTATTCTCTCAAAAGTAGAGAAAGTTTGCATGTTTTCTATGTTGTTTGAAATACTCAATTTGAATTTATTGGCTTTTGAAAATGATGTTCAGAAGATTGGCAATCAGAGGACCTCCATGATTTCATGTCTACGTGTCCTCATTTGTGTGAATATCAAGGGTTCTTTGTGAGAACCACTGATGTTTAAGCGACAAATCTAATCATAAGATGATCTTATAGTTTCTAATTTTTTTTGTAGCTTAATAAGAAACAACTATTTATAGGTTAAGGCGGTGCTTTCTTTAGTGGGAAATACAGAGTCATAATAGCTGATATTATTAAATAACACCGGTTAGTGTTCTTTTACCATTACTTCTGCAGTATACAATTTGCAATGTTAGTTACATGGTGATGTGGTAGCGCCTTTGCCTTGTTATCTCATATTCTTGTATGCACATGATAGACCTTCAACATTGTCAGTGTACTTACCGTGAAATGCTTTCTCACACTTCTGTTTATTCCATAAATTGGGGTTCTTTGGTCTAATAGTTGATGATGTCTGTTATACTCTTTTAGAAATGGACTAACATTTTTGGATTCAAGAAAAATCATTGGAAATCACTGACAGTAGAAACAGTGGTACACTGAGAGAAACAGCTCTATTAGGGCTAAGTTTGTAATGCTTGACCTATTCAAGGGCCACAAGCATGGATGTCAAATATTGCTTTATTGGCCATTCAAACAACAACTGCCTTTCCCCATATTAGATGGGTTGGCTACATGAATTCTTTGTTTCCATAGAGCTCGATCATGTGCCATACTAATTGTTAACCAAACATAAGCTAAATCATGCTTTATTGTTTCCTTCTAAAACTTTTGTGGTCTTTTTCTTCCTCTTTTAACATTTTCACAATCTATTTTCTCATACCTTCTTGCTGGAGCTTCCTTTTGGTCAGCTTTCTACGTGTCCAAAGTCCAAACCATCTTATGGGATTTTTTCTCATTTAGTCATCTATTGGTGCTACTTCAAATTTATTTTTAATAACTTCATCATGTATACGGCCGACCTCATCTAGTATGGGAAAAGGCTTAGTTGTTGTAGTAGTTGTTGTTCTTGTAACCTCATTATGTATACGGTCTTTCCTTGTATGACCACTCATCCATCTTCATTTCTACCATAGACATTTTTTATATATGTTGATGATTATCTGCCCCAACACAAAACCATAGAATATAACAAGTCTAATTGTTGCTCTATAATATTTACCATTCAACTTTAATGGTATTTTCTTGTCACATATATAAATTCTCTCAAATTTTAGCTTTTGCTTCACTGACGACTTTTCTCACTTATTTTTTTGCTTTCTTATATATAAGCCTCTCAAGTTTCGTTAATCCTGTTGACATAATACAATTTTTGACATGACCTTTTGCCTTGATCTTATCTTACACCACTTTACTCTA
Organism: Brasenia schreberi; assembly: GCA_036023115.1. Taxonomy (NCBI): domain Eukaryota; kingdom Viridiplantae; phylum Streptophyta; class Magnoliopsida; order Nymphaeales; family Cabombaceae; genus Brasenia; species Brasenia schreberi. Next base: position 10,819,828 of record JAYKKT010000058.1, on the reverse strand, counting down.
CCATAAAGCTTTCTTTTGTACCGATTCGTCTCTCTTAGATTCATCTAATAAATATTTATCATTTTCTTAATATGGTTAGTCATATTGTTCCACATATCAGGTGTACTTACATTATTCTAAGCATCTCCTTGAATTTTTTTTTGTTTAATATTATCTTCTTTCTCATTTTTTAGGTTTCATCATTTAGTTCGAGGAGCTCTATGTACTCTTTGCCTTTTGTCTACTTTTGTTTTTGTCTACTTTTGTTACCTTTAAATCCATAACTAAAAGTCAATATTGGGAAGTTAAGCTTTTTTGAATTACCTTTCAAATTCAATCCTTACAACATGAACTATCTTTTCTTCTATAAGCAAAATAATAAATTTTTGTGTATCACAAACAAACCACTCTTATAAGTAATTAAATGCTCTTCTTGTTTTTTGAATATTGTATTGGCTAAAAGGAGATCATATGTCATATCAAAATTTGAACTTTTCTTATCTTCCTCGTTTAAATCCCTAAAACCATAGTTTTCATGAATACCTTGATATCTTAATGCCTTTTTACCGATATATCCATTTAGATCACCTCCCAAACAAATCATCTCTTTTTGTGAAACTTTTTGAATGACCTTATCTAATTCCTCCCAAAAGGCTTTGTTTCTTTATGTTATCTTCTAGTCATACTTAGGGTGCATAAACACAAGCTATATTTTGGAGCCTCTACTCCTAAAATTAATTTCACCATCATAATTCGGTCACTATGCCATTGTATGTCTACTACATTATCCTTTAAATCTTTATTTATAATAACACCAACTCCATTTCGAGATTTTTACTTTCCGGAGTACCATAATTTAAAACCTTTTTTCTCAATAATCTTTTTTTCTTTGTTTTTTCAATCTACTTTGTCTCCTAAATATTGAATGTGAATGTTTGTCCTAATCATAGTATCTACCAATGTTATAAAAATCGTATCGTATGGTACAATACCATTTTATCGTGTATCATACAAGAATATGGTTTTTATTTTTTATGATTTTATGAAATTTTTAATGATTTTTCAATATTTTAATGTACCATATATGGTATGATTATCGCGTATCGGTGCCCTATACATTACGGGCATTGATATGCTAATTACAACATTGGTATCTACCACTTTCATTAGTTTGCGAGTATCAATACAAATTTTATTATCTAGGACTAGCTTCCTTACCCTCCACAAAATACAATACAATTTATTTACTACATTCGAACGACAATATGGTGGGACTAACTTCTTTATCCACGCCCGTCCATAATTTAGAAATTTTCTCTGTAATTGATTCACTACATCGAGACATAGACGAGGCTCATGCTTACTTTTCATTTCATTTGCACTTTGCAGTGCAGACTGCAGAGCTAAGAGAGAGGACACCCCAACACAATGTTCATGATATCTAGAATTCATTGTAGATAAATATGACAAAGTTTTATGCAGGCTCTCGGAAGCTTAACACAACATTCCTCCTTTGTTGGCGATTATGTTCTTTAAATTGTTGTCCAGCATTACATTTTTCCGTGCCTCTTATGACATCTTTGTTGGCCATTATGCTCTTTAAACTGTTGTCCTGCATATTACATTTTTTGGCGCCTCTCGGATGGCATTGTAATTGTTGCCCTGCATATTACGTTCTTTCCACCCTCTCTGATGACATTGCCTTAAACTATTTATATGTTGTCTGAGCAACTCAATAACTTGCTGCTTGCGCAAGGCTAAACTGAAATTTGTGATCCCTTTCGTTATTCTGATCTCTTCTGTTGTATTTTGGACTTTGTGGCCTCTGCTTTTCCCATAGTGACTTGAATTATCTTTTAATATTCCTCACTATAGTTTCTGCTGCCGAGCAAGATAATATGGGACATGAGGATCCAGAGGTATGTACATGCGAAACTGCTTTTATTTTTTTCTTCTTTTGGTGATATGAGGTGAGGGTGGGCTTGCTGCACGTTTGGTAGATGATGTTTTTTTACTATCATCGAAGAGTCACGTGAATGAAAGTTTAAGGGACTAGAGTTGTTAAGACCAAAAATTCTTCCATAATTCTTGGGCTTCCATTAAAGGGTTTGAAGAAATGAATTCAATTGAAGAACATCTTAATCTTTACAGTCATAAGGACATAATTGCTTCACTAACTGCATTTGAGAAGTGAATATGTTATAGAAGGAAGTGGGGAATGTTCCAGAAGGTTGTTGACCCTATATGTGTGGGTGTCAAAATTGTTGATATAAAAGAACGAATCAGCATTGTTAACTTCAATGCAAGTGCCGTGAAATATGTCTCAATTATCTAACTGCTAAAGTTGAATAGGATATGCAGATTACTGCAAAACTTAAATAGAACATGCAACTTGAAAATTTCTGTAACTATTGACACAGTTTAACCCAATGTACAACAACGACAACAACAACTATGCCTTTTCCCATACTAGATGCGGTTGGTTACATGGATTCTTTGTTTCCATTGAGCCATAACCCAAATGGCATTGTAAAAGCCAAAAGATGGTCAAGTTCATTAGAAGCTATAGATGAAATTACAGTTGAAATGTTGTCCATTCCTCATGTAGGTTTGAGGTAGCTATGAAGTGTCATGGATGTTTACGATTGTATTGATGTGGGATATGCATGCCAAGTGATCATAGTCTCTTATGGTTCTTTGGAATTCCCTATATTACAGTATATACATTTACATGTATGTGTATGCATTTATGTATATATATTACATATATATATATGTATGTGTGTGTGTATATATATATATATATATATATGTTTTCATGTTTCTATTTCATTAGTTCTTCATTCATTTTCAGTTATTTATGTACATATCTATGCATGTACATTTAACATATTTGTGAAGCCTTTTAGAAGCATGTTAATGAATTGAGAAGTAAAAGAAATTTGAAACTTAGTCTGCCTTTCCACTAAGTGAGGCGTTTCTCTTGATAGGGTATAAACCCAAGGCAGTGAAACTTTAATCAGTCTAAAGGCTTCATTCAACTAGCGTAGATGTGTGTTATTAACCTTAAAATAGCTCGACTAAAAAATTGATATAAAGTCCTCAGAGGCTGTTTTTGCCGTATAGTTTAGATTCTTTAGAAACTATCATATCCTTAGATCCAAGGAATTTAGGAATAGAAAATGGCCTTTCAGCTGAGGAAATGACATAGGTAAGGAGGAAATTGATATAAAGTCCTCAGAGGCTGTTTTTGCCGTATAGTTTAGATTCTTTAGAAACTATCATATCCTTAGATCCAAGGAATTTAGGAATAGAAAATGGCCTTTCAGCTGAGGAAATGACATAGTTAAGGAGGATGTCTGCAAAAAGATGAGTGGAAAACCAACAAGTGCAAAAAGGTAGAATTTCACTAGTATAAAACCATAGGTCACAATCATAACTTACCGACATATGAACTGGGACGCTAACAGTAATCAAGCATGAATGCTGGTCATGATGTAAATATTGATCAGTTGCTAATAGCTCATTGAGTACCAAGTGCATTTGCGCATCCCATGGCCCATAGCTAGATAGTAACATGTTTTTCCTTCTTGCACTTTCTTTTTTTGCTTTATCTGCAGCACTTTATTCATTTTCACATGTTAGGAAACTATTACATGGAAGGGAACTACTTGCAAGAGAAAAGGTCAGAAGTGGGGAATGGAGAAGAGTTCTGTGCACAAGCTAAGTAGTTCCACATCATGTGAGAAGAAAGATTTGATCGTTGAGAAGGAAGTTGTGGCAAATGAACCTGTTGATTTTGAAAAGCTTCCATGCTTATCTGGGCAGCCAGAGGTTTGGTTCTCCTATTATGTTATCAAGTTCCTATCTTTCGATGTTGGAGGAACTTTCTTCTAGATTAGGTAGCAGGTGCAGGGTTCCTAATCTACATTTATGACTCGTGCTTGTTTGGTATGTTTTACTGTTGATCCTATCAATTTCTAGAATCAGTAACTAAGAGAAGTAGTTTACAATTTACATATCTAACGGCCTTTCAACCTTAAGTATGTTCAGTTGTTTTACCTTCTGTGCTGTTATATTCCTGAATGTCATTTATAATATTCAAACATGTCCAAGTATGGTAAATGATGCCCACAAGTGAAACTTATTTCTTTTGCAAAAGAAAATGTGGAAGAATTTCCCTGAACCTTGAAGATAAAGTAATGGCATGCACAGTACTTTTAATATTAAGTCAAATGAATTCATTATATTTGGAAACGTTTAGGTAGGTACTGGCTCACAAAATGTCAAACAAAGATTACAGAACTGCTTTTTATTATTGTTGAGGTTTTTTGGTTTGTGAATACGGGCTTTCTTTTAGACTATAGTATTCTAATGGTCAAAGCTGAAGGATATTAGTCTAGCTCTCCTTGTTTGATCCTTCAACATTATGAATTTAAATGATGAGTTGTTGACAGCACTAAACAATACGAGTTTGGGCTTTAGTGGTACGAACAAATTGTTAGAAGCTATCCTTTGAGATACATATGTTTTTGTTGGAGCATGTTTGTTGGTAGTCAGCAGCTGGAACATTTTTAGAAGGAACTTATGCATGTGCTTTTGGAGAGATCTATGGTTGATGTGCGTGAAGTTAGTTCTCCGCATACTATGGTGTGAAAACAATTGGCAGATACCCCAAATAACGGTAGCGCTAGTGGAATCTGAATGTGGGCAGTTGACTCCCATACTCTCTCCTTTGCTTCTTCATTTTCATTCTTAACTTTAAGTAATAGTGGTTTCTAATAATCTGTTTGATGTAGGACGGTGATGTTATTGCATATCGATTGATAGAACTGTCTTCTTCATGGTGCCCTGATCTGTCTCCTTTCCGGGTACATTTTTTTACTGAAGTTATTATTCATGTCAATTGGACATTTTGGTATCTGTAAGAACAATGATTATTATTTTTATCGTTATAGGTAGGAAAAGTGTCATCTTACAGCCCAGAGTCGACAGTCATTACATTGGTCCCTGTTTTAGACTATCCTCTCACCTTTCATCAAGAGCAACAGGAGGACATAGAAGAATACTCTACAAGCACCTCCCTTTATAAAGAAGATGGCTCATTGGAGGTACCTGATTTCATTGTTTTCATGTTGACTTGGTAGTCAGGGTGTATTTAACACGTCTGCTTCATTTTCCAGATAGAATTCACATCACTGATTGATGTCCGACTCCTCAACCGTGAGAAGGGAAATCAATTGCCAGCATTCACTGCCGATAAAACTATAGTAAATAGCAATGTGGCTACAACATGTATCCAGCAAGGGGTTTCACTCAGTGGTTCCAATTCCGGAGATGAAAAGATGCAGACTTCTCCACAAGGTGCTTGGACTATCCAAATTCCATTAGTGTCTGTTTCATTAAGTCGTTTGAGCTTAAATGAAGTTCTGTTATATGTATTGAATTTTTAGAAACATGCATCAATAATTTGTTTTTGTTCAAGTTCTCCAAGTATTAATTTTTGTAATCCATGTTGTAGAAATCCGACGAAGTTTTACGCTGGTTGTCGGAAGCCTAACACAACCCTCCTCGTTTGTGCCAATTTTAATTATTGAACGTAGGTTAAGACAAGTATCAAGTACAACAGAGAACCAATTTGGATTTATGCCTGGTAGATCTACTATTGAAGCGATTCACCTTTTGAGACGTCTTATGGAACATTTTAGAGCAAAAAAGAAAGACCTTTACATGATATTTATTGATCTAGAAAAAGCTTATGATAGGGCACCGAGGGAGGTTCTTTGGAGAACTTTGGAAAAAAGAGGTATCCCATTGACATATATTAACCTTGTAAGAGACATGTATGATGGTGCAAAAACATGTGTGAGGACTCATGAAGGAACGACCGACTTCTTTGAAGTTAATATTGGGTTACATCAAGGATCAACTTTAAGTCCATACTTATTTATAATGGTGATGGATGAGTTAACAAAACATATTCAAGATGAAGTACCTTGGTGTATGTTATTTGCTGATGACATTGTATTAGTGGAGGAGTCTAAGGAAAAAGTTAATAGAAAATTGGAACCATGGAGAGAAACATTAGAAAACAAAGGCCTCCGACTTAGTAGAACAAAGACAGAATATATGGAATGTAAGTTTGATCATTTGGCTACTTCAGAGGACATAGAAATTAAAATTGTCACACATTGCATTCCCCAAAAGGAAGGTTTTAAATACCTAGGGTCAATTTTTCAAAGTGATGGAAGAATTGATGGAGATGTTACACATAGAATTAATGCTGGTTGGTTAAAATGGAGAGGAGCATCAGGTATTCTTTGTGATAAGAAGATACCATTAAAATTAAAAGGTAAATATTATAGAGCAGCAATTAGGCCTGCCATGTTTTATGGTTCTGAGTGTTGGGCAGTTAATCATCAACATGTACAAAAGATGTCTGTGACAGAAATGAAGATGTTGAGATGGATGAGTGGTCATACAAGAAAAGACCGTATACATAATGAGGTTATTAGAAACAAATTAGGAGTGGCACCAATAGAGGATAAAATGAGAGAACATCGTTTAAGATGATTTGGACATATAGAAAGAAGATCAAAAGAAGAACCTGTAAGAAGGTTAGAAAAACTAAATTTGGAAAGTATTAAAAGAGGTAGAGGACGACCACAAAAGTGTTGGAAAGAAACAATAAAGAATGATCTAGCTTATTGGGAGTTAACTGCTAACATGGCACACGATAGGGATCTGTGGAAACAAAGAATCCATGTAGCCGACCCCGTCTAGTATGGGAAAAGGCTTAGTTGTTGTTGTTGTTGTTGTTGTTGTCTCCAAGTATTAATTTTAAGGCTACTTTGATAACTGGCTGCTAAGGCATGCAGTCCAGGACACCTATATGCTCGTCTATGTTACAGACTTTATAGTGCTTGCATGGATGCATCTCTCCGATCAATAATTTTGAAAGTTGTGATGTTAACTCCTTGACCATCTTTCTGGGCTTACTTTTAAGGGCCTGTTATTTTATGACATATAAACATTCTTTTATTTTTGTGTGGTGCAGCTAATTCTTATTTCATCGTGTCTTGATGACTAAGTTTATTTCTATCATGCAGAAAATAGACATACGCCATTCTGGTATGAGATTACTCAGGCTTTGGATGAGAAAAAGGCCAAGTTATCTAAGCATGTTGATGTTTGCACTAAGAAGGGAGACTCAGCGAAAGGTTCAAGCTCATATAAGGCCTTGAGAAGAAGCGCATTAGGCCCCACGATTGCCCTCCTAAGAGCAGAGAACAGCCTCTGATGGATGTAAACATAATCGGTATAAATCCTACGAGGCATCTTTAAATCAACTCATGAATGACTTATTTGCTTCCCTATTGTGGTTTACATGTTTATCGATCATCTTTGTGGGATTGCCCATACCAAAATTGGATATGGAGGATTGCCCCTACCAAAATTGGTGAGTATTGCAAATGGAAGCAAGTACATTTTCATTTGTCCGGTGAAATTTATGTATAATTTGGAGCTAGGTGTTAGCAGGTGCTATAGTTCAATTGGTTGGGTGGGAGATGGGGTTTCGATGTTCATTTTCTGTGGTGAACTTCTTTGCTCACTTGTGTTTGTTGTGGTTGGTGATTTTGATCCGTGATTTAGGATTTGATCCAAGATCCTTTGCTCCACAATGTAACCAAAGTTTGGAATCCGGGGAGTTGACTTACAGCTTCATTGTATCCATGCCAAACACACTTGGAATGCACGAAAGGAAGTTAATGAGAAATACTTTTAGAATTGATGTTAGACCGGTGGATAACCTATAGCCCGTAGCCGATATGAAACTTTGTGAACATATTTTTAGCTGGAGGATGTAGTCTTTTTCACCACTAATGCCCTAGATTATGCTTGAGTTGCGCCCGTTATGTGACTCCACCTGGCTTGGGAGTCTTGGTTAAGGTATCTGTGCATTTGCTTGGACATAAGTTTATTGATACAGTTCTTTATGAATGCATGCAGGCGACCTGACCTGGCTTGGGGAAGACTTGTTTAAGGTATCTGTTTATTTGCTTGGACATGGGTTTATTGATACGAGAGAGAGAGAGAGAGAGAGAGAGAGAGAGAGAGAGAGAGAGAGAGAGAGAGAGAGAGAGAGAGAGGCCTGCAGCAGCAGCTTCGGCAGGGTTTAGGGTCGCCTGCGTGCATACCCACCTTCTCTAAGTTAAAGCAATGCACAGCGTAACGTTTTGTTATACTTTTCATTTCATCTGCAGAGCACCAACCGTATCCCATATTGGCTTGCTCCTTTTCTTGAACATGCCTTCAACTAGCCAATTTCTGAAACTGTTGACATTACAGTCCCCATTCTATCATGGTTCCTTGCATAGTTATCTTCTTTTTTGAGTAGCCATCCCCGTAGCGTCTGCCGTGTGCATCATTCGCTCGTTACCCTGCTTTGGCACCACTGGCTGCAACTGTCATGGCGTGAGTGCTTATTGTAACAAGATTTACGTGTTGCATGCACAAAGGGCAATAGCTCACCTTGCTACTAAGTATAAGGTCATGCTGGCTTTGGCCTCTCCATATTACCCAACAAGAAGATTTATTTGTTGCCCTTCATTGGGGCCACTATGAAAAACCCTTCTTCCCTCCGCCCATGGTTGGTGGGTGCAGGTGGTAACGACATTTCTCCTAGTGTTCCTTATCTTTCTTTTCTCTTTTGGTTACAAGAGACCGAAGTCTCACACCCACACCAGCAGCAACAGTGTTAGAGTGCTTTGCTGTTGAGCTAACACTCTCGGTGCTGAATGGTTTAATTGGATGAATCTATGTACGAGTGAGCCAAATGAAACAGACCCATTACTTCTGGGATTTGCACTCCGCATTCCACACTGCTCACAATTCAGGCAAAAACAACCGCCAAAAAACCAAGTGTACAACAAAAAAATTACCAAGAGATATGAAATGTATTGCCGAGGCTTAATACATGGTCCCGTCAGTGCCATATAATTCTTATTGCGAGATCAAATACTACACCAACACCACCTTTGGCGTTGGTTGCGCCTACCAAAGAGTCTGGTATATGTAACAGAATGATATTTCCTTACATATTCTGACTCCATCTTCCAACCGGCATTGTTCGGACCAAGTTCAGCAGCTCTCGTGGAAGAAAGCATGTTGTACGTGAGACTGTTTATCAGAAATAAGGAGCTGAGTAAATCGATTCTCTGAGCAAATGAGCCTATGGTTCCATTCTGATTTCTATTTAACATACAGCTTTATCTTTCGGTGTTGCCCACCCTGTGATGACGGTGATGTTGTTTGTCTGTTGGCATGGGGAGTATGTACCATGAAGAAGATCTGACTCTGGTCTACTTCGTGAAGACATTATTTGTATGATAGCAGCATATCACTCTTCCTCGTCTTTGGCGGTCACCTCCCATGTGGTATGGCGGAATAGACTTAAGGCAGTCCAGAAATTCTTCTGGCTGATCTTTCTCTCTAATCACCTGTTCGTACAAGAAATGATATCTTTATTAGAGCATCACTAGAAGAATATCACAATACAAAACTGAAAAAGAGGAAACAAGAAAACACACACACACACAATGGTGCGTTATACCAGCAACAAAGTTCAGTAGGATTCTCATCTAGGATGGCGAGAATCCTGTTTGAAAGATTCCAGTTTAAGTTCTAGAGTGCCAAGATGGTATGCAATTATCATGGAAATAGAAAAGAACTCCATGATCCAAAATATGTTGATAGATAAACTGCCACTTATGGTCATCAGCAGATAATGTATCTATCTATTTTTGGAAGACCAAAGACCACGATTCATTTACGAACAGATCCAAAGATTTTTAATCTTTCAGGCTTACATGTGACTTGCCATATATCTATCATAAGAAGCCCATAAGCATGCCCCTAGTCATCTACTACAGTTATGGCCATCAAATAAAATTCAAATGCCTCTGCTGAAACGATTAGAGCACAGTGCTTGCACAATGCAGTGCCGCGATATGCAGGCACACCCATCCCATGACCCGTGCCAATATAGTGTAATTAGACATCTCCAGTTCTGGTTAGCCCAGAACCTAAAACCATCAGTTTTAGGGTGGTTCTGTCTTAAGTTCGGAAATACTGAGAACAAGTATTTTTATTGATTTTTTTAAAAAATATAAGAAAAAAATTGAGAAAATACCAGAATTGGCGGTTTGGAACCGCTGGTTCCAGTTTTATAAGGGGTGAAACTGGAACTCAACCAGGTGGTCCCTGATTTTGGGCCCGACCAGTTCCACTGGTTCTTGACCCCACTCAGTTTCGGTTGAAACCGCCGAACCGGCCATGTCTAAGTGGAACAGTTTATGCGACATCTCCGAGACAATATAGTGTAACAGTTTATGAACTCTTTAGTATATAAAGGAACTTTAAAATAGTTGATAAACAAGAACTTCATTGAGGTGCAGACGATAAAGAAAGTACAAAAGTTGTAGTGCGAGAAGGAAGGCCCACTTAGAATCTGAGAAGAAAGTTATTTTCTGAACCAGGAGGCTACATAACAACATGAGCGTAACACACGGAACCATCGGTCTCCTGGCTATGGGGGTTGACTGAGAATCATCAAGTTGAAGGTCTAGAGGTCGACACTCACGGCAGGCAAATCTGTCAAGGGTCTGCCCAACTCTAGCTTGCCAATAAAGAAAAAACCCAACATGAGCCTCAACCATGCCCATCCTAAACTTGAACCTTAGTTGCAACCCTAGCTTGAACATTATTAGGAAAAGATCCAACCTCTACTTGGAACTGTTTACTCTATCGTATCGAACTTAAATGGCCAATGTCCACATGCCATTTTACCTGATGCTTTCTGAATCCTGAATCTGATACAAAAGGTTAAATGAGCGTAATCTTAAAATCTTTTAGGCACGAATAACTCTAACATATTGCGCCTCTTTTTCTTCACAAATATGTGAAACTTGACGTACATGATCTCCGACTTAGTAACAGAGTTTGTACTCGCAGGGGTGCCTGTCAGTACACTATGCATTTCCATCTAACTTCTGTTTGAATTTCTTCATGCAGAGATTCAGCTGGATAGGCGCCAACATCTGAGGATTGCAAATGTGCATTACTATATTTGTGTTATGCTATGCCATGTATTAATCTTCTGCAGTTCTATGTTCCTCAATCATTTAACTGAAAGCTGTTTAGCCCTATGTGCTTTCCTAAATTACCTGCTGCAACATAGAAGAAAAATAAACCTTTTCTTTTGATGATCGTTTAGACAAATTAAGAGAAAGATAAGCTAAACCTGAATCATCAGAAATCTGTGATGTAGGTTTTGAGGAAAGATCTTAAATCCTGACGTGGTCCAACCACAGTCTCGGTAACGACTTCACTTTTGTAGTTTTTGTTTATTACGCAATTGTTGAAGATAGCATGCTTTGAGCTCTAACTTATTTTAGAACCTAAAAGAGTTTTGTACAGACCCATTTGAACCAAAATCCTTAGCCAAGCCTTCACATATGTCGGCATCATTCTCTTATGCCGTTGCTTCTTTTCATCAACTTCCCTCTTTCTAAAAACTTTTCAAAGAGACAAACTCAGGGTGGGTTCTGAAATGTGTCATGGTGCAACGCATGGACATTACTCTCCCTGTCCAGAGCTACGAATTAAGGATTCATAGACTTTACATGCTCCTTGTTCAGGTGACAGCATTCAGGAACATGCACATATGCACTCATTAGATCGAAATGTGCATGATTTAAAAGTAATCATAGATTTCAAATGTATGGTCGACAGTTTAACGTGGATTTTGAGAGGAGGGTGCAGATAGAAAAGGGCAAGTCTGACACAGATCATTTGCAGTTCAAGCAGATATGTTAATAACGGTATGACTAAGACATCTTATATAAATTAAGAGCAGAGTTGGATTTCACAAGGAACAACCACCACCACCTAATTTTACTCCTATCATAACAATTTTGCAACACAGGAAGAAACAACTGGAAGAACCAGATGAGAAGGATTGATAGACAAGAAAAGAGACGGCTAAACTAAACAACAACAACAACAACAACAACAACAACAACAACAACAACAACAACTAAGCCTTTTCCCATACTAGACGGGGTCGGCTAAGACGGCTAAACTAAACGGCATGTTAAAATTAGGGGAAGAGCAGGAAAAGAGATTCTATAAGAAAATAAGCTTATGCGCAGAAGAGATCGCTGCACAACTGTCTGGCGAAGCACCTGTATTACAACCTTCATGGACCTGATGTTACAACTCAAATAAGGAATAGAAGATTGTCACTTCATGTTACTCAAGACACAAGTCTGGAATGCATTCAATGAACATAGAGAATGGTAGGATAGAAGTAAAATCCAGACAAACTGTTCTGTAAGGCTAAGATCAATCTTCATCTATATAGAAAGAGCATTACTTCCAAGAAAATAAAATGTGAAGAAAAAATTTTACGAGTTGGTTTGATACGCTAGAAGATAAAATGAGTGGGTGGAGGGAAGGGGGGAATCCAAGGGCAATGGTTCATTACATGCCTTTTGCATCAAAGAAAATCCTAGTTCCTCTTGGCCATAACTATGTCATGCCCCCCCACAAGAATAAAAATCCTGGCTCCACCTTTCAGTCTGGGTGTTAAAAGATGTAAAGAGGGAGAGGAAGATCACGAAAGTGTAGAAGGACTGTACAAAATGTAAACTAGAAATAACAAGTTGCAATAACTAAAAAAATACCTGCACATGCATGTCATATGGCAGGCCCATTTCCTTAAGAAATTCTCTACCAAGCTTCTCCCAATATAATCCTTCATCGATGCCCGTATTGCCATTGCTGTTCACTCTATCACTGCCATCAAGTTCCACACCTCCCCCAACCCAGACATACAAGACTTTGAGTTCTCCCTGCTTTAAGGAGAAAGCAGGCAGTAGAAAAACTGAACTGGAGTCCAGAGGAAGAGTACCAGGCACTTCAACTCTTTGAAAATCAGGCCAGCGGAACAAAAGCTGGTTTAGCTAGATCTGTTCACTGCTCCAGGGACGTTAGGAGTAGGAAACCTTTCGCCTTTAACCAATGCATCAGTTACACTAGGATGAGTACAATAATCATTATTTTTATCCGAAATGCTCGATTTCAGATTAAGTTCCTCAGAAATTAATCTCTCGACTTGTCTTTCACTCTCAGGCGTAGCAGTAACTTCTACTCTGTGCCCCATATCTGTGGCATCAAGCGAACGACTCTTTGTACCCAAGCTGTTTGGGTATTTCCTTTCACCTGAAAGAGGAAGAGAAAGGGATCGCGACCTCATCACTGAAGCCTGAGAAGGATGAACTAATGAAGGCAGCATTAGTGACAAACTTCCCCTCCGCTCTGCAAGAGATAAAGGATGTCCTCCGCAAGGGGAAGAAACAACTTTTGCTGCAGGCTCCAAGAGATTCTTAACTGGAAATGCTTTGTCAGGTGGTGCAGTTGGAGATGGTGACCGAGAAGGCATGAATGTATGCTGATGCAGCAGGGGAAGGTGTCGATGAACTAGAGAAATCTGATGGTGACAATGATGGTGAAAAGGAACTAGAGTTCAAGCTGGTATACGAATCAGACGAAACCGATCCACGCGATAGTGGAATCCATGACGGATCAAAAGAAGCAAGAGGACCATCCTCTTTACAAGAATCTGAATCCTTAACTATTGGACTCTTGGCGTGAGGATCACTACATTCTGTCATCCTAGACGCTACTATCAGCCCTTTCATATACCCATTGCTGAACTTCTGCCGAAGTAACCCCCACCCGTTTTCCCTTGCAGGAAGCTCAGTGTCGGTCTCAACGGGAGGGACGAGACCACTGGAAACCACCTTCTGAAAGATCTCATAGTCCAAATCATAAGCGTGTACCCTCTTGTTACCAACTCCGACCTTAACTGCTACTGCCACTGCCACTGCCACTGCCACTGCCACCTGATCTTTTGCACTTAGCTTAGTTGTGATAGTTCCATCTCTTTTCTGTTTTATATCATCCACAGGCAGAGGAGCTCCGCAAAGGACGTCCCAAAAATCTTCCATTTCTCTACCTTCGTCCACCATAATCACTGGACCCTGAGCTTTTTCATATCGAATGACCTGAAACGCAACTGAATTAGCGTCTTTCGCCATCACCGGATGGCAATGCTTGCCAATCCATACATAAATTGCAGAAGGAACACGCACGACAAATGCACCCCGGGAATCCAGAGCCATGGCACCAGGATTAGTGAGAAACTTTGGAACTAAGTGAAGTGGATCATATGGTGAATGAGGGGCAACTCTATACATTCTAAGGGTGGAACTCGGGATGAGGAGTGCGGCATGAACTCTTTTCTGGCATTGAAGCAATTGACAGGTGAATCCCACATTCGGATTCGTCGTCGCCCGGACGGATTTCACAAATCGAAAAGCTTCGTCGAAGCTTCGGCTGTCTCTCCACATGAGATAAGCAATCAACAATGAAGTAGACCGAGATACTCCCTGGCAGCAATGAACAAGAACCCTTCCTCCTTGCTGTCTAACGTCTTCGAAATAATCAAACACATCATAAAGAATGCTTGTGATGTCCTCGGACGGATTGTCCTGCAACCAAATAGTTTTATACACCAAATCCTTCTTGAAATACTCGGGACAAACAAATCCGACGCAATTCAGGACATGGGTGATTCCATTCCGCTGCAAAATCTCTCTATTATTAGAGACGGCGTCGCTGCCGAGATAGATATGATCGGCAATTCGACTGCATTCCTTCTCGAAGAAGGAGAGCTTGTCCTTTCTAAGCTGGAACTCGTGGTGACGGCCGGAATTGAGGTTGAGATTCGGGTCGGATGGATTAGTACGGGGGGTAGGAAGGTGCGGCCACTCTCCAAGGTCGTCGGAGCCGGCTTTCGGCCATTCATCGACGCTCCGGCGGGAGATGAAGAGGGATTGCAGCGGTGGGAGCGAGGATCGTGCTTTGGAGCTCTGGTGGGAAGAGCGGGGGGTCAGCGGCCCCGCCGGAAACGCGCCGGAGATAGGGGATTTTATCGTGTCCGTGGAACTCGACGGCGAATCACGAGACGACCAGGAAGCCGATCTCCAATACGTCTTCCTCTGAGAAGTGAGCGCCCTTCACGGAACTCTCTTCTCCATCATCCTGAATCATTGCTTCTCCACCATTCGATCCCTTCTCTCTCGCTCTATCAAAATCAAAACCTCATCAACCACTAACCGAAGAATCCCATACTCCCCTCCGAAACAGAAAAACTGAAGAATCGCATAGAAACTGCACAAAATACAAAAACTGAAGGATCTCTCTCTCTCTCTCTGAACCCCTTCCTTCAGAAACTCCTGAAACTACAAACAGAAGAGCCTCATATTCATCTCCATGTATCGAAAACAAAAAATCCCACAAACTGTTGTATTCGCCGTGTACCTGATTCTCCTCTTTGTTGCAGGGAATGGCCTCTGCATGCTTCTCAAGATGCACCGGAATGATTCCGGTGAGGACACGAGGCACACAGGGCTCGCACCGACGAATACGTGTGTTTCACACTCTTTTCACTCTGTTTCACAGTTGTGTACGTGCCTTCCTTTATAGGAGCTCACCTCTAGATTTTTCGATGGTCGTTCGTTGGCTTATCGTGAGGTAAAGTTTGAACTGGCCATAGCATATACTCTAACATCTCTCACTTAGTGGCCATTCACTCCGTTACCTTCCATCTATTCCATCCAGTCCATTAGCCGAGAGTGATCACATAGTGTAACAATTTCATTTAAACATTCGAGTTAAGTGTATCGATATACTGGTTTTCCTTC
The DNA here is from genome assembly GCA_036023115.1 of Brasenia schreberi. Taxonomy (NCBI): domain Eukaryota; kingdom Viridiplantae; phylum Streptophyta; class Magnoliopsida; order Nymphaeales; family Cabombaceae; genus Brasenia; species Brasenia schreberi. The sequence goes on along the minus strand of JAYKKT010000058.1, from coordinate 10,804,019 downwards.
CATTTTTCAAGAGTTTTCCATAGTTACGTCGATTTCTGATTACTATTGTAATCAGAACCTGTTGTGTGGTTATTTTCCTACACAACAAATTATCCGTTGTATGATTATTTACCTATACAACAATGTATATCCGTTGTATGGTTATTTACCTATACAACAATCAAACATATCTCAAACCCATGTTTCTAACATGTTTTGAGACGAGTTCCTCTGTTATGCCTTTTGTTAAAGGGTCTGCCAACATATCTTCCATTAGTATTTTTGAGATAGATATTTCCTTTCTCATAACCATATCATGAACATAGTGGTATTTTACCATTATATGATTGCTTTTCGAGTAATCTACTTCACTTTTAATAAAAGTAATTGCGGCATTGTTATCACAATAGATAACCATTGACTCGTTTGTTATCTCCAGCTTCAAATATCGTATGAAACACTTATCCAAACAACACTTATTGCAGCCATACAGCAAGCAACATACTCAGCTTCCTGTATATGTAATGCTACACAGTCCTGTTTCTTACATGCCCAAGAAACAATACCACCTTCAAATAAGAATATTTGTCCCGATGTTGATTTGCTATTATCTTTGCTCTCATCAAAGTCAACATCTGAGTATCCTATCACTTTCAGTTCATCTGCTTGAAAACACAATTTCAAGTCATTTGTTCCTTTTAGATATCTTAGAATCCTTTTCACAGCTACCCAATGCTGCTAACCAGGATTGCTTTGATATCTACTGACAAGACCAACAACAAAGCTGATATCAGACCTTGTACACAATATAACATACATCAAGCTGCCAACAACTTATGCATAAGGAACATTAGGCTTATCGTCTCCTTCATCGGGACAATCAACCTTACTCAATTTAACTCCTTTTGCAACTGGTGTATCTGCATACTTGCAGTGATCCATTTTGAACTTCTTGAGGATATAGTCAATATATCTCTCTGAACTCAGGTATATGAGTCTAGATCCTCTATCTCGAGAGATCTTTATACTCAGGATATAGGATGCTTCTCCCATATCCTTCATTTCAAACTTGGAGTTTAACCATGACTTGGTTTTGACAATCATCTCATTGTCGTTTCCAGTCAACAATATGTCATCTACATACAATGACAAGATGACAAAGTGACTCCTATTGTTCCAAACATATACACAGTGATCAAGTTTGTTAGCCACAAACCCAAGTTCTATAATGGTATTTTGAAAAGTTAAATACCATTGGCGAGGTGACTATTTTAGGCCATATAGGGATTTTTTCAACCTATATACTTTATCTTCTTGGTCTTCAACCACAAATCCTTCAGGCTGTTGCATGTATATGATTTCTTCCAAATCACCATTTAGAAAGGTTGTCTTTATATCTAACTGATGTAAATCCAAATCATAGTATGCAAATATTGTCAGGATTATCCGTATGAATGAAAATTTTGCAACTGAGGAATATGTCTCAACATAATCTATCCCTTCTTTTTACGAAAACCCTTTGCATTCAACCTCGCTTTAAACTTGTCGATTGTACCATCGACTTTGTATTTCTTTTTCAGAACCCATTTACAACGTATAACTTTCCTTTCTTTTGGCAAATCAACCAAGACTTGGTTTTTCTCAATAGATTCAATTTTCTCATCCATGGCTTTTTCCCAATCCGTTGCTTCCGATGAGTTCATTGCTTGCTGATAAGTAAAGTTATTAGTCAACTCATTTAAATCTACCGAATTACACACTTCTTTTGCAAGATAAGTGTGACAATCCTTTAAGTAGGACAGAGTGACTCTTGGCTTCTTATGTCCACTTAAGGTATTGGTAGTTTAAGGAAGATCTTCTATGGGCTCAAAAGATGGTTGGTCTAAATCTACCAAATCATCAACACATTCCTCACTATTTTCCAGGATGCCATTCTTAATATCTTCTAAGAATTCAACATCTCTGCTTTCAATGAGTTCGTGGTCCTTATGATAAAACCGATATCCTTTTGAACCTTTTGGATATCCAATGAATATACATCTTACGGACATGTTGTCTAGCTTATCTCTAGACTAATCAAGGATCTTGACATATGCAAGTGATCCCCACCTCTTGAGATGACCTAAGTTGGGTTTTCTTCCAAACCACATCTCATATGGTGTAGTGAATACAGCTTTACAAGGTATTCTTTTGAGTACGTAAACAACTGTACTTACTGCTTCTCCCCAAAATATCCTTCGAAGAGAGGCATCAATCAACATAGACCTTATCATGTTCAGCAAGGTTCTGTTGTATCTTTCAGCTACACCATTTTGCTGAGGTGTCTTGGGCATTGTATTTTGTTTAGCAATACCAAAGTCTTTGCAAAATTCCAAGAATTTTGCCGAGGTATATTCACCTCCTCTGTCTCATCTCAAGACTTTGATCAAATGCTCCAATTGATTTTTCACTTCTTGCTTATATTCTTTAAAAGCATCAAGTATCTCTGATTTATGTGCCAAAAGATAGATATATATATATATACATATATATAGAGTAATCATCAATAAAGGTTATAAAATAACCCTTTTCCCGATGTATTTTTACTCTAAATGATCCACATAAATCAGCGTGAATAATTTTCAACAGAGTTGTTGCCCTTGTTGTTTTCTTGGAAAAGACTTTTCTTATCATTTTTCCTTTTATACAAGCTTCATACTTGTTGAAAGTTTTTTCTTCAAATCCGGGCAATAAGTCAAAGTTGGATAATTTCCTCAACTTTTCCAGACTTATATGCCCTAGGCGGAAAATACACTTTCAATATAAGCAGAAGATGGATGACTTTTATTATCTCATAACTTAAACAATCCTTATTCTACATCAAATTCTCCTGAGAACAAGATTCTTCCATATTTGTCCACAATCACCTTGTTAGGTATAAACCTAACTTCAAAACCCTTCTTAATTAAGGCAGGGACTGAGACCAGATTGCGTCTTATAGATGACACAATTAACACATCGGTCAGTACAATTGGTTTGACTTGTACAAATATTCGAAATGATCCAATATCTAGAACATCTGAGAAAGTATTGTTTCCCAAATACACACGATGTTCTCCGGGTTGATATTCCTTCAGGTCCATTGCTCCTTTCCTTGGTCTTCGAGATGTGTCTTGTACCTCCTGAGTCTATCCACCAACCTGTCGCTGGGCGGTCTAGGTATAGGCATTTTGAAATCACGCACATTATTTCCTGCTTCTCTAATTGTTCGCACTGTGGGTTGTTTCCTGCACCTTTCTTTTGCGCAGTCACTTGACACATGAAAATTTGGAGCATTTGGTAACGATGGAGAGGGTGTTAAGTCCGATACCGCAGAAATGTAAGAAAGTGGAGTAAGTTTGTTGATTGCTTTGTTCTCCTTTACCTTATATCGGCTGAAAGTTGCTACATAACCTCGGGCTGCAGCCGTCATGGTGAAAAATATTTGAGGCGCGGCACACGGTTGGACTGGCCGGAAGGAGAGACGTCACGGGAGAGCATCAAAGCGATGTCAAAACTGCCGCGGCTCCAGGTATTTACAGTTTACATGTCTTTGTGATGGCGGTACAGGTTATGGGTTCGACAACTGAGAGCGTTCGTTTTTGCTTGCAGAATTTGGTGATGCTTCACGTGGATCACTCAGCCGGTAACTTGATCGGGCTGTTGCAGGGCCTTGTAAAGTATGATCCGGTTGAGCGGCTTACAGCGCGGGAGGCACTCAGGCATCCCTTCTTCAGCAGGGAACGCAGAAGGCTATAGCGCTAGTAGGGCCGTTGATGATCTCTCCCGCTTAAGTTTACAAGCATTTCGTGCCTGGGATCCAGCTCCGGCATTCTGCCCGTATTGTATATACGGGGACACTCTGTTTTCTACAATTGATTGGAACGCAACAAAGAAAGAGCTGACTTTGTTCTCGTTCCTACGGTTGATGGCTCGGTGCTATAAACTCTCAATTTTTTTCTGGCGATCTCCATTTCTGGATGTAAAAGTTATGTAGATTTTGTAAATGGAGCTTCCAAGAAACGCCTTTTTTTCTTCTTTTCGGTGTTATTTTGTGTTTCGTACCGAGTAAACCTGGTAAGGATATGTTGAATCAAAATTTTGCTTGGAAGCTTGGCGACTGTTGGCTTATGTGCTACACAAGAGGATAGCGGTGGGAGTAATCTTTTAGCACGTTGATTCTTTTGAGGCAGCAGAGAAGTGGGGATGAACGGAAAAATTGGGTTATTATTTTCTAGCAGGTGAGATTGATACAGTGATTGGCAACTTAGATGCGATAAGCTCTTAGACCTGTGAGGCGCGAAGCATTTATTCTGGTGGCTTTTCTGGAGAGGGATTGTATATGAGGAAAGATGTATTCTGGGAAGGGGAGCGCTGTCCTGCCGAAGTACTACTGTGTGTGGAGGAACAGTACGCGGCCATGGTTAAGCAGATTCTGAGTTGAGGCATGGCGTGGGACAGGAAATAGCATGTGAAACTTGGGTCTTGTAAGAATATTACAATATGCCTTCGGCAAGCCAGGTCAACTAACCAAGCCGACAACGCGCGAGCAAAATATAACGCCAATGATGGACCGGGTGATATACTCACAGAAGAGACTGCACTAGCCAATAAGCTGGCCAATTACGGTCGGAATTTATCCCAGGACTTCACGTCTGGAGTGACACACCGGCGCTCATCAACTTATATCCAATAGCAGATCACCTAAGAATATATATAGCATGTTTATGTCATGCGCTCGCATGGGCTGTGCCCCCAAAAATTGTTGGAGAGAGAGAGAGAGAGAGAGAGAAGTTGTTGGTGTTGGACCATTCCACATTATGTCTCAACGAGATACGTATAGAAGAGAGCAAGTGAGAAAAGAACAACAAAAATATAATGCACATTGTCTTAAAGGCATGCAAGATGCAACAATTTCCTTTAAGCTTAATTCACTAATGATAGATTCAATTTTACAAATGCAAGCGGCTATCAACGAATTTCATTCCGGATATATTGAAGACTATTCTATGATGCAGCATGGAGGGATAATGTTCTACTGTTCTTCCTGTGCACAACAAAATTATAAACAGGAACTTGTATTTCGTTAAAATGAGGGAACTTAAACCACATAATCCATACTCAACTCTTAGCATGATTTCATATGATGTATCATAAGCTCTCATTTTGTAGCCACGATATCTATTGGACCATCTATGTAGGAGGGCTTTGAAAGAGATATAACACTTTATATGTATGTCACGACTCCTTAGTGCGCTGTTGGAATCTTTCGTGGTCGGCTGCCGGATTTCGACTTTTGGCAAGCTTCAGATTCTCTGCCTTTGGTCTCCTCAGGTACGTTTGTAGCGGAACAAAATGTGAGTCTTTTTTATTTGAGGTTTTCACACAATGAAGTTTTCTGGGGAAAGTTGTATTTGTTGTTATATATTTCCCGTATACATTGCTCTGTATTTATAGAGCAGTGTGTGTGCTCCCTCTATTCTGGATAATCCTACTACGGCTTCCCTCATCTGGAGTGGTGATCTTATCCGGACTGTTACTTGAAAATCCGGTAACGGTCTGGCGGTTACAGGTCTCAACTGTAACTCCTGTCATGGTAATGGTCTAAATGACCAGTCCAGCCGTTACCGGGCTGAGTTGCCGAGAATGGCCATTGTAATGTCTGTAACATCTCCCACTTGGCCATTCGAGCAAAGTGTACTAACATACTGATTTTTCTCTCACTTTTCCAGGGTTTACCTAGTAATGTCAATTCTTGATTGTTGCTGCAATCGATACCTGTTGTGTGATTATTTTCCTACATAACAACCTGCCCGTTGTGTGGTTATTTTCCTACACAACACTTTATCCATTGTGTGGTTATTTCCCTACACCATAATCAAACATACCTCAAACCCATGTTTGTAACATGTTTTGAGAAAAGTTTCTCTGTTATGCCTTTAGTCAAGGGGTCTGTCAACATATCATTTGTTGGCATGTATGAGATGGATATTTCCTTTCTCATAACCATATCATAAACATAGTAGTATTTAACCATTATATGCTTACTTTTGGAGCTATCAACTCCACTCTTGATAAGAGTAATTGCTGCATTGTTGTTATAGTAAATGACAACTGACTCATCACAATCTTCAGCTTCAAATCTTGTATGAAGCAGCTTATCCAAATGGCACTCGTTGCAACCATTAAGCAAGCCATATACTAATCTTCCTATGTATGCAATGCTACACAACTCTATTTCTTCCATGCCCAAGAAATAACACCACCTCCAAATAAGAATATTTGTCCCGAGGTAGAATTGCTGTCATCTTTGCTCCCAGCAAAGTCAGCATCTGAGTATCCTACTACTTTCAGTTCATCTGCTTAAAAACACAGTTTAAAGTCTCTTGTTTCTTTAAGATATCTTAAAATCCTTTTTACAACTATCCAGTGTTGTCATCTAGGATTACTTTGATACCTACTTACAAGACTAACAGTAAAACTGATATAAGGTCTTGTACACAACATAACATACATCAAGCTACCCACAACTTGTGCATAAGAAACATTAGGCTTATCGTCTCCTTCACTGGGACAATCAACCTTACTAATTTTGACCCCTTTTACAACATGTGTAACAACAGACTTACATTCACCCATTTTGAACTTCTTGAGGATATAGTCAATATATCTCTCTTGACTCAGGCATAAGAGTCTAGATTTTCTATCTCGAGAGATCTTTATTCCCAGAATATAGGATGCTTTTCCATATCCTTCATTTCGAACCTTGAGTTTAACCATGATTTGGTTTTGACAATCATTTCGTTGTCGTTTCCAGTCAACAATATATCAACTACATATAATGATAAGATAACAAAGTGGCTCCCACTATTCCAGACATATACACAATGATCAAGTTTATTAGCCATAAACCCAAGTTCTATAACGATATTTTGAAAAGTCAAATACGAATGACGTGGTGACTGTTTCAGGCCATATAGGGATTTTCTCAACCTATATACTTTATCTTCTATAATGGATGCAAATTTCACAACTGGAGAATATGTCTCAACATAATCTATCCCCTCTTTTTGTGAAAAACCCTTTGCAAACAACCTCACTTTAAACTTGTTGATTGAACCATCGACCTTGTATTTCTTTTTCATAACCCATTTACAGCCTATAGCTTTCATTCCTTTTAGCAAATCAGTCAATTCTCAAACTTAGTTTTTCTCAATGGATTCAATTTTCTCATCCATGGCTTTCTCCCAGCCTGATGCTTTCGATGAGTTCATAGCTTGCTGATAAATCAAGTTATTAGTCAACTCATCTAAATCTTGCGAATTATACACTTCTTTTGCAAGATAAGTGTGATAATCCTTTAAATAGGACGGAGTGACCCTTGGCCTTTTATGTCTACTTAAGGTTTTGGTTGTTTAAGGAAGATCTTCTATGGGCTCAAAAGATTATTGATCTAAATCTACTAGTTCATAACACATTCATCATTGTTTTTCAGGATGTCATTCTTAGTATCTTCTAAGAATTCAACATCTTTGCTTTTAATTAGTCTGTGGTCCTTATGATAAAACCAATATCCTTTTCAACCTTTCAGATATCCAATGAATATACATCTTAAGGACCTACTGTTTAACTTATCTCTAGACTGATTAAGGATCTTTACATGTGCAACAGATCCCCACCTCCTGAGATGACCAAGGTTGGGTTTTCTTCCAAACCACATCTCGTATGTTGTAGTGAATACAACTTTACATAGTACTCTATTGAGTATATAAACTGCTATATTTACTGATTATCCCCAAAATATCCTTCGTAAAGAGGCATCGATCAACATTGACCTTGTTATATTTAACAAGATTTTGTTGTATCTTTCAGCTACACCATTTTATTGAGGTATCCTGTGCATTATATTTTTCTTTGCATTACCAAAGTCTTTATAGAATTCAAGAAATTCTGAAGAAGTATATTCACCACCACTATCTAATCTTTAGACTTTAATTGAATGCCCTAATTGGTTTTCTACTTCTTCCTTATATTCTTTAAAAGCATCCAGTGCCTCAGATTTATGTACGAAAAGATATAAATACATATATCTAGAGTAATCATCGATAAAGGTTACAAAATAACCCTTTCTACGATGTAACTTTATTCTAAAAGGTATACATAAATCCGTATAAATAACTTCCAACAGGGTTGTTGCCCTTTTTGATTCATTGGAAAAAACTTTCCTTGTCATCTTTCCTTGTATACAATCTTCGTACTTGTTGAAAGTATTTTCCTCAAATCTAGGCAGTAAGTCAAAGTTGAATAATTTCCTCAACTTTTCCAGACTTATGCCCAAGGCGTTTATGCCACATATTCACATCAACAGTAAAGGCATAATCAATAAAAGTAGAAGAAGCACCAATTTCATTATCACAAAATTTAAACAATCCATGCTCTACATCGAATTTTTCAAAAAATAATATTGTTCATGCTTTTCCACAGTCACCTTACCAAGAAAACCTTACTTCAAAACCTTCCTTTACTAAGGTAGGGACCGAGACCTGATTGTGTCTTATAGATGACATAATTAATACATCAGTTAATACAATCGGTTTGCCTTGTACATAAATTCTAAAGGACCAGTACCTAAAACATCCGAGAAGATATTGTTACCCATGTAGACTCGATGTTCGCTTGGGTTGTATTCCTTTAGATTCATTGCCTCTTTCTTGATCTTTAAGACGTGTCGTGTAGATCTAGAGTCTATCCACCAACTTGTCACCGAGCGATCCATGTATAAACACTCTGAAATCACACATATTATATTATGCTTTTCTCACTATCTATGTTGTGGGTTGTTTCCTCCACCTCTCTTGTTATGACAGTTCCTCTTCAAGTGTCCTATATTTCCATATTTGAAGCACTTGACCAGAGAAGCGGTTTCGTGTGATTTCTTAAAATTTTGACCGATTTTCTTGTTATTCTTGCCAAACTTCTTGTTTGGTTTATTTTTCTTTTGGTTGGATTTAGAGTTAGAGCCTCTCTCATCTTGTGCCACTAACAATTTTTCTTTTTTGTTTTTTTCATATGTTCTTGCTATATTGCTAGTTCCAAGGGCAATTTAGAAAGGTTAATCTCTGGTCCTAATCTGAGGACAGTGGTGACCATGTTCCATTAAAGGAGTAGACTGTTTAATATAGTTGATATCTGTATCGGTTCTACGATGACTGATTTCGCCACGGCTAAGTCCCTAGCCATTACTAACATATGATTTACATGTTCTATTACATTATCTCCTTCTCTCATTTTGAAGGAGTTGTACTTTTGTAGTATCAACTACACATGTAATTTGACAGTTGTATCATACTTAGTTGTTATTGGATCAAACAGCTCTTTGACGGTCTCGTATTCTTCGAAGATCCTAATCAAATCATCCTCCATATAGGTCAACATGACTATCATTGCTATGGTGTAATCTTTTAGAAATGTTTTATACATTTCTATTTGTTGCTCACTTGCATCTGGTGGTGGCGGACGCATGGTTTCCTTTAGTACGTACTCAATACTCTCAACTGTTAGGGCAAGCGGGATTCTCTTCTTCCATGTTTGAAAGTTCAAACTGTTTAGTTTATCAGTTTTTGCCAATTCAGACATACATATTCTTGAACTCATTTTTATGTGTTTGGTAATTATAACAATCAGATGGTATAAAAAAGAAATAAATAATAAGCAACAAACACACATAACGGGGACCATATTAAAACGATACATAATATCATAAAAACAAACTAAAGACATTTTATAAGTAACTTGGGATAAATTTGCAATTTTTCTAAAAATTTCTGCCTTTAGTATTTTTTAAACATTACCAAGAGTAAAACTATAATTTTAAGTAACCGTCACTTTTAAAATTTTCTAAAAAGCCTAAGGACAGACTTATAAAATTACTCTTTGGTATTTCTGTAAAATTTGTAACTGATTGGGGTTAAAACTATAATTTTAACCCTCAACCCAAATGTGTATTTTTCTCAAAAGCATAGGGGCAAGCCTATCTTTTGACTGATTGACAGAAATGTAATAATTTAAACCAAGAAGGGCAATAATGTAAAACAATAACCCGATATTTCTTAATTTTCACAAACTACTAGAGGGTAAAACAAACTTTTCACTCAATAAGGGCAAAACAGTCTTTTTACCTAAAAATATCTGGATATTTTCATAATTTTGTCTAGTGGTAGTTTTGTAATAACTGAAAATCGATCGGGACAGAATGAACTTTTCAATCCGCTGCTTGAGGCAGTTTCTAAGAAACTGCTAGCGATTTTCTAAAACCGTGAGCAATTTCAGAAAAGCACCGGTTTCGGCCTATAGTTTTCGAAGGATATAAAATCCTGAGGAGAGAGAAATGTGGGAGGGAGAGAGAGAGAGTGAGCCGTGGCGGAGTTGGGCTCCACGCCTAGCTTGCGGTACTCCGCGCCTTTCTCGGCTTTTTCGATTTTCGGCCTTTGCCTTTCACGGTCCTTTTTTTTTCTTCCCCCTCCTCTCTCTCTTTTTTGAGAATAGTAAGCATACCTTTTTTTTTGCGAGGTCAACAACAAACGAGAAAGTGATACCAAATGTTGGAATCTTTCATGGTCGGCTGTTGGATTTCGACTTCTAGCAAGCTTTAGGTTCTCTGCCTTTGGTCTCCTCAGGTACGTCTATAGCGGAACAGAATGTGAGTCTTTTTGATTTGAGGTTTCCACAGAGTGGAGTTTTTCGGGGAAAATTGTATTTGTTGTTGTATATTTCTCGTATACACTGCTCTGTATTTATAGAGCAGTGTGTGTGCTCCCTCTTTCCCGGTTAATCCTACTGCAGCTTCCCTCATATGGAGCGGTGATCTTATCCGGACTGTTACCAGAAAATCCGGTAATGGTCCGACGGTTACAGGCCTCAATTGTAACTCCTGCCACGGTAACTGTCTGGATGGCCAGTTGAGCCGTTACCAGGCTGAATTGCCGAGAATGGCCACTGTAACATCTGTAACATGCGCTTTATGATATGAAGAGACGTTCTTTGTTATATTTATACTTCGAAGGCACATGACTCTTTGACATGTGTTATACTCGAAGTATTGCAATGCTTTGATAATTAGACTGAAAATTTTTCCATTACTTTGGAAATTATCCATAAAAAATGGCATTGTCCTCGCGCCTTAAGCGCCTGCTGCATAGGTGGTTACATTGATTTTATGTAAGCCCATGTCCCGGTCCGGCTACGCCTTGCGTGGGCTGCAAGTGTAAATGCATCCCTGATGTGTGATAAGGCTTGGTTTAGATTTTGGTTACAAAAGAAGTTCGGTACCTGTAGATACTGGTCTAACATAATTCTTTTTCTTTGTACAAATATTTGTATAGATGTATGCATTTAGAGTAGAAAGTTTAAAAAAGTTTTTTTTTTCAGCAAAACACATCGCATTCCCCTTCAATGATAAAAGACGACAAAGTAAAACGGTTAGACTCGAGATGTACTGTGTAGATGTATTATTTTGATGAGAAAGCAAACAAAAAGGTTATGCTCATAGTGACCTTTAGGGTGTGTTTGATACAAGGTTATAGGGAAACTAGATCTTTATTTTTGGTTATTGCAATTCTGATTTGTGTTGTGCATCAAAAGTGGAACCCATTGTTAGCGTCAAACTCTGTTTTTATAGGCGCAATTTGAGTAAAAAACTTTGGTATTATGAGGGAGGTGATCTATAAGTGCCTTATTCTCTCTTGTGTTGCTATCAAGGCTCACATAAAAAAGAGTCAAGCATAGTATCACTTATGAATCAAATACGAAACCATGGTTGCAAACCCATGAGTCTTTACATGCAATTCTAATAGTGGGGGTCTGACACCACGAAACAAACACTCTTAAGTCCTAAGTTATGCATTCTATATTTTAGGAATGCATAGCCTATAGAATTTGGGAAGAAACCACTGTTGATCCCATGGGCTCTATATTGCCCATTGCATGACCGTGAGTAAGAATACATGGCCCATGGTGCAAACGTGGGTTATGACACAGTAATTTTGAACTGGTAATGCCTTTTCAACTTTACTAATATAGGCACCCAGAGCGTCGGGGTTGGGGGCTGGAGGGGCAGGGTTGGGTGCGTGCTCGTGTGTGTGTTAGGCTCTGGCCTTTCATTGTAACAAAAAGAAAATACAAAAGATGTTTACAAGTATAAGGGCTCTCACGGGCCTAAGTGAGACATAATTATAAGGGAATCCTCCCTTCTTTGGCAGGATTCATGGATCGGGCCGAAGAGTTTTTGTTTCGAATCTAACCATCTTGAATCAAATCTTGAGTTTTTTTGGTTAGAGGGAGGCCGAAGCCTAACGCACACACACAAGTGCACCCTCGGAAGTCGAATCAAATGGGTTTTTTGTTTCAAATCTAACTATCTTGAATCAAATATTGAGTATTGTTTTTGTTTTTTGTTACAAGAGGAGGCCGAATCCTAACACACACACATGCACCCCCTCGGAGTTGAACTCCCCACAAGCAGCATCAGCGCCGAGGCATGCTGTGGGTGCAAATCTTGAGTATTTGATCTGACTACCCAAATGTACAACGAATGAATTATTTATTACTTTGCACTTTTTCAACCAAGTATGGGGTTGGTGAAGAAGTTGGTCACCAACATGCCAATTTCATGCAATTCTCATATAAATAATAAGCCTATCAGGCTTCCTTATATGCACTAGATCCAAAGAGATACCAAACCTGACCGGAACAGGTGGGTCGGTTCCAGACCCAATTAACTCCCCCATTCACGGGCCTGATTTGCAGACAGTTGCACCACATTAAGGGTGGCACCGTAGTATGAAAATGGGCCATCTCGTTCAACACGCTTAACCAATCGTCTGAAAAGGCAGGTGAAGCCCAGCTACTGTGGTAATTTCGTGTTTTGGGTTATTTTCGTGTCTTGTCAAAGGCATTGTACCACATTAAGGGCGACCCTCTTATGAAATTGGGCCATCTCCTTCAACACGCTTAACCAATCATCTGAAAAGGCAGGTGAAGCTCAGCAACTGTGGCAATTTCGTGTTTTGGGTTATTTTCGTGTCTTGTCAAGGGCAGGTCAACACAGTAAACAAGAAACTGTTTTCGTAATGTACCCGATGAACGTGAAGATGGACTTTCCGGGTAGAAGACTGGTTAGAGCCGAGCCTTTGTTTTGGTCTCAGTTTTAGTTTTTTATAGCCTTTTTGGGGTAGACAACAACACGGACTTTTCAGGTTGTGTTCCTTTCCTCTAAAATTGACAATTTTGTTTTTCATATCATGTCATCTCGTGTTCGGGTTAAAATCGGTACGTGCATACACAACACGACTTTTTCATGTCCACTTTAAGTGGACACGAGTAAGGACTTTTGTGGATGTTGAGTTTCTGTGTTCATGTCGGCTTTCCGTTTAGTTGCAGCTAGTCATTTCGTGTGGACACGTCCAAGCACATTTTGGGGAGTGTTCAATGTCAAATGGAAATTTGCAGGCCTGTTTCGTGTCAAAATACATGAACTTGAAAACAACTCTATTTTTCCCTCATCTTTTTTGGGTGGATATGAATATGGTTTTTTCGTGTCGTGTACGCATTCGTGTCGTGTCCCCACCGCAACCTTAATCTCAGCCATCCAGGTGGACGATTTTGGACGGTAGAATCAATCAACAGTCGTGGCCATTCACTTGTATTCAATTGAACGGCTAGGATCCAACGTAGGACGCCATCCTGAGAATGGTAAAAGTGTGGGTCAGCACGATTAGCGCCCGGTTATCACGCAGTGATCACCAAAACGAGTACCCGAAGTCGTTGGATTCATCTGGTTTAACTCTCTCTCTCTCTCTCACACACACACACACACACACACACAAACACAGACGCTCGCGCGCACACATGACACATACAGGAAATAAGAAGACATGACTACAATCCCAAACGTGACGCGAAATCCCGATATGAACACGACTTAAATAGCCTATGATCCAACCTAAAGTGGCACTAAAAGTCGTCTTGTTTTGACAGGAAAGTTGATATAACACGATACAAGCACGACCCGAAATACAAAGTAGCAGCCTCTATCGCTCACGCATAGAGTAAATACACTGACACACTCGTATTGCCCCCTCTCTCGCCATGAACAGCGCGCACGCACACAATTTGGTAAATACTTTTCAGTGAACCAAACCCACCACCGCAATCCACGCCAAATTTAAGGGACATTCTTTAACTACGGGCCCATGATTCTCATTATTGTTTTACCAGAAACTCGTCCTTCCTTTGTATTTTCTTTCTTCAATCAATTTCAGAAAAAGAAGCATGCTGCATAGCATGAATAGTTAGTAACCATGATTATTTGCTAAAAGTTCATTCATTTTTAATTATGAATGCCATGAGGCGGAAGGCGAGGGGAGGTAATGGCCTCACCTGAGTTCCACCCAAATGAAGTTGGTTCATCCCAGAAAATTTCTAGGTACGTCGTTGTCACGACATGCCAATAAGTGTGGTCTAGTTCATCATGCCGGGTTCACGAGTCTAACCAACAACAAGTGTATCGTTCCAAAGCCCTTGACATACTGGCAACACTATGAATAAGGGTCATTTCATGCAAATGTGGGGCATTCATAAAGCAATAACTTAAGCCACATTTCTCTCTTTTTAATTATATTCTCTCATTTTTTTAAATTCAGAATTTGTTTGTTTGCAGTTTGAATGTCCGTTTCAAGTAGGGTGCTCACAATTTGGTTTGGTTCGATTTGATTTGATTCGATTCTAGTTCCAAATAGAATTGAATCGAACCAAACCGTTCCACATCTAAAACCGAATTTATTCTAACAGTTTGGTTTGGTTTCAGTGGTTCCTTCAAGACATGAACAGCACAAGACTGCCCTTCGGATTAATGGGTCAACTCCAAAGCTCCTTCAGGTTGAAAGCCAAGAGTCCAATACCCGAGGGCATCGGACACTCGGGTAGGGCTCTAGCCCAGCTTAACAATGCAAAATAGTTGCAAACAATATTTCGTTTCATTAATTAGTCGGTGCTAAGTATGACCCTTGATCTTCTTAAACTTACATATCAACCGTTAATATCATTTTCGCCCCAAACATGTTACATTGAGTTCAATAACTGCCTAACATAAACTAAGCCCCTTATTTAATGCATCATGACAACTTTTCTTGCTCGTTTTTCCAATAGTAAATCCCAAATTTATCTTCCAGACGCGCGCGTACACACACAGAGATGCTCCATCTCCACTCTATATAAACGCACGCTAGGCATTGCACAATACACAACACCACTAATTCTTCTAGAGAGAGACAGCATAACCATGGCTTCCTCTCACTATACCACCTTCTTCCTCCTCTTCACGCTTCTCATTGCCTCGTCTCTGCAGTCTCAAGCCAGAGAGAGACATTTCTTCAGTAATACGGCACCGAAGCAACAAGGCGAAGATCGGCCGGAAGACTTCACGACACTCTCCGCTTTCAAAGAAAACACTTCCCCTACGTCTGAACAACCCTTCACCTCCTTCGCCGAAAGCCAAAACCATGGTCTTTACAGCCATGAATCGCTCCCCACCGTCGATCGTCCTGATCAAAACCCACCAACCGTCGATTTCCCTTCCTTCAAGCCACTCCCCAATGAGTTCGATCAAAGATTTACAAGCAAGGATCCTTACTCTAGCTTTTCTGGCTACGGAATGAGCGACACCAGAGTCTTCAAGAACGGTAAATACTTTTATGACGTTAAGAATGAGAAATATCAAAACGGATACCCGTATCATACGGGTCCAAATGGTGCTGGATTTGAGAATCCAACTTACAATGGCGTGGATCGAAGTGGGTCTGGATTTGGGTATCCTTACAACAAGGGTTCATCTGAGTACAGCTTTGGTGAGAACAGATATGGCAGCTATGGCACCAATGGCTTCAATGGCAACTATGAGACCAACAACTACAACGAGGAAGAGGTGGATAAGTTTATTCCTTAAAGAAGCGTCTTTTAGCAGTGAAGCTTCTGTGCCCTTTTCATTTTGTTTCATAGTTTGCTTTGTTCAGGCGTTCTGCAATGCGTGATTGCTGCAAAATCGAACTGTTATTCAAGTATTGGTTTCAGTATTCTCCGGTTTATGCAAAGTAAATAATCTCTGTGATCAATGTTGGGCGTTATTAGAAAAAGAGGATTATTCAAACCCATATTCTCGCTTTTGCTTCAGCCACAACTGCTTGCTCAAGCAATGGCAGATCTACGTTGAGTCCTCTCGCCCGAAATTTTTATAGAAATCAACAAAAAGGATGATGGAATGTTGAATATATGAGTTATAATTGCATGACTCGGCTCTCACTTAAAACATTTTTTATGCATTTCATCTTTTTCCTTTTTCTTGTACGATTGCATCCCTTGACAATCGAACTAACCACTTGTGAGTCGGCGTCAAAAAGTTCCATGTATCCCCTCTTAGACAAGAAGAAGATAGGAATCGTTAAGAGAGTGTTAGATTATGAGGCAGAACCTGTAAAATGTCATAGCAGGCCCAATTATAGTGGCCCACTCGAACTCAAAATCGAGTAACTGAGGCCCATGGTTGATTACCAGGCCAGCTGAGATTAAGTTCCAGTTCCTAGGTTCAGGCCTAGTAATCAAACACCTCCCAAGAAACCTTCTTAGGCTTAAACTGGTGCATCATTCTTCCAGCAAATCCATTTTCACATTTCTCCGCACTCACAAATAGACCCGGCTTGTTCCGGGTCAAAGAGGTCTGTCACTTTGAATCCAGCTGTTCCTGTTCTACAAAAACCTGGAATTGAAACTGAAGCGGACTTCCGTTTCAGATCTGTGCTGTTTTGGTTCTGTCGTTCTGGTTCCGTTTACAATTTTTAGGGATTTTAACGTTAAAAAAGAAACCAAAGATTTGCACCAAATGGTTTTGATTCGGTTTTGGTTCTAGCTCCTAATGCTTCAGGAGCAGTTTGGGTTCGATTCAATATGCGGGGCTCGATCCAAGCCAACCGCTTCACTAAATGCAAAGTTTGATGCTTGAGTGAATGGGCTATTGGACTTATTTAAGATGGGGCGAACTTGAACTAACTTTTCAAACTTCAGGTGGCGCTGCCGCCCCTCACCGCCTCAATGTAGATCCACGACTGACTTTGTGAAGAATTTCAGTAGATTTTAAAAGTAGTTTGGTGTTTTTAGGTAGCGGTAGTGCCTCTAAGGCAATCCGGTATCTCGTGTCGTGCCACTGGACAACGGCCAGACATAGGTCTCCCTGCGTGACAGTGATCAGTACTATCCTCTCTCTCTCTCTCTCATAGAGTGACTGATCTTATTCGGGTCATCCGTGTGTATGGGATGTGACTATTGTATTTCAAAAGAATTTCGCTAATGTCTGTTTGCATTCGGTTGTTAGATACCAAAGTTGGCTAAATAAGTTTAAAGGAAAGTGCATGAGATGTGACTTTTGTATTCCAAAAGAATTTCACAAATATGGGTGGTAGTAAAATAACTTAAAGTGCATCGACACGCATTGGAGTTCTTGCGCATACTCGCAAAATTATTTCTTTCTATATAACATAACCTAGCATATCTCAATTTCAACTTTACACAAGCGCCTCTTGTGGGCTCAGCCAATCGGATTCAGATCGTGAAGTTGGTGTTTAGTGGTAGTGATGATGCTGTTATGCTGCCGATCGTCGACAACGGTATTGGCAATGGCGGCTAATTGTGACGGTGGAAGAATTCTCTCTGTTGTAGAAGCATAGTCTCACGACAAAGATGATTGTGTACTGCCTTTTATATATGGGGTTTGTAAGTAGTGGATATGACCACTCTTGGCCCCATTGCTAACAAGGACTATGAAATGTAGGAAGAAGGACCCTCTTCTCGGATTTCATGAGATCATATTTTCAAAAGTTAACCGTTCATAAAAACAATTTTTAGTTTTTCAAAAGTAAAATTCGCGCATCTCTCGGATAAAAGAAATATATGGTTGTTAAAAGAGAAAGCCCAGAACGGTAAACACGAAAGACAGAAAGCCATGTATAAATACAAGAGTTTAAATAACTCGAAAAAGAGAATGATACTCTGATTTACGTTTTCTGAGAAAATCCTCTGCGGGTAACCCCAAAAAACCAAAAACACTTTTGTTATGCTTGTTATAGGAAACACATGAAAAGAAAGAAAGCAGAAAGCAAAAACACAAAGGCAGTCGACTTTCGTTGTGCACAATCGAATCGGACAAAGGCTGATGGCTTCGTTGATCAATGACTGCCCCAACATATGGTATCAAAGCCTGTTGAAGCTCTGCGACAACCATAAACAAGTACACGATCCCATATTAAAAAAAACTGTTAAAGAGGAGTAACAAAGAGTTTTTCCGACATCAATTGAATTTTTTTATTAAAATAGAAAATAGAGAGAAAAAGGGAAAGGCCACAGGCAGACAACTGGAAGCCACCCGATGAAGGTGGCCTAAGGCTAGGCTGAGGCAGATAAAGGCCAAACCAAGGCAGCTAGAGGCTAGACCAAGGTGACTAAAGGCCATGCTGAGAAGGCCAAAGGCAAAGACAAGCCAGAGGCCAGACCAAGGCGGCCCGAGGCCATGCTAATGCGGTCTGGCCAAGCCAAGGTAGAAAGAGCTGCAAGGAATAAAGGCTGCAAGCAAAAAACGGCAACAGGCTGAAAGGCTGGAAGTAGAAAGATGCTAGAGGCTGAAAGGCCGAAAGTGAAAAAATATCGAAGGCGGAAAGGCTCGAGGCAGAGAAGGCGAGAGAAGAAAGAACAAGAAAGGGCAACGACCGCAGTCAGGCAGCGATAGGGGCCACCCTCCACCATCGGCAACCCCTCTCTCCTTCTTGATCTCTCTCTCTCTCTCTCATTCTCTCTCTATATTTATACCCGCTAAAACCACGATTATGTGAAACCATGGGCGGCAAAACCGCAGGTAGGAAGCCGCCTAGGGTAGAGGACTTGAAGTATAAAAAGACTATTTTGCCCTTCACAAAAATGGATTTTATGAAATATCAAAAGGAAAAATTACAGAAATGTCTAAATATTTTGGGGTGAAAAGACAATTGTACCCTTATTAGTATAAAAAAGTCTTTTCTACCCTTGACAGTCGGTGAACCTACAAAATACCAAGGTGTAGTTTTACTGTTTTACCCAACATTTCAAAATATTTGAGAACCCGAGTTTTTGGTGATTTTATGAATATAGCCCTGGTTGTCTTGCAAAATATATGTTATATCGCCCTAGAAAGTACAAAAATGCCCTTGCACTTTTTGTGAAATGTTGTGAACAGTGTTGTTTCACATTCAATCCTGGTTTTTTTTACAGTTTTTCCATAACAATACCTCTAGGTTAAATAAACTATGGAATGGTGCATGAGAATGTTAATCAATGCCTCTCTACCAAGGATATTTTGGGGAGAAGCAGTAAGTATAACTATGTATATACTCAATAGAATACCTTGTGAAGCTGTATTATCTACACCATACGAGATGTGGTTTAGAAGAAAACAAAACCTAAGTCATCTCAGGAGGTGGAGATTGAATATGATAAGGTCAATGTTAATCGATGTCTCTTTACGAAGGATATTTTGGGAAGAAGCAGTAAGTACATATGTGTATATGCAAAATAGAGTACCTTGTAGATGTGGTTTGGAAGAAAACCAAACCTAGTTCATCTTAGGAGGTGGGGATCTATTGCTCATATAAAGATACTTGACCAATCTAGAAATAAGCTAGACAATAGATCCTTAAGATGCATATTTATCAGATATTTAAAAGGATCTAAAGGATATCGATTTTATCATAAGAACTATGTACTGATAAAAAGCAAGGATGCAGAATTCTTAGAAGAAACTAAGAATGACATCCTTGAGCCCATTGATGAACTTCCTCAATAAACCGAATCTTTAAGTGGATACAAAAGGTCTAGGGCCATACCGTCCTACTTAGGATTACCACACTTACCTTGCAGATGAGATATATAATTCGGTAGATTTAGATGAGATGGCTGATAACTTGACTTATCAGTAGGTTATTGACTCATCTGAATCGTCAGATTGGGAAAAAACCATAGATGAATAAATTGAATCCATTGAGAAATACCAAGTTTGAGAGTTGGCTTATTTGCTATGTAGAAGAAAAGTTATCGGTTGCAAATGAGTTCTCAAAAAGAAAAATAAGGTCGATAGTTCGATTGACAAGTTTAAAGTGAGGTTGGTTGCAAAGTGTTTTTCTCAAAATAAAGGAATAGATTGTGTTGAGATATATTCTCCAATTACGAATTTTGAATCTATTAGAATAATCCTAGCTCTATCAGCATATTATGATTTGGATTTATATCAACTAGATGTAAAAACTACTTTTCCAAACGGAGACTTAGATGAAATCATATATATGCAGCAACGCGAATGATATAAAATTAAAGGCCAAGAAGATAAAGTATATAGGTTGAGAAAATCCCTATATGGCCTAAAATACTCTAATGGCATTTGACTTTTCAAAATGTCATAGTTGAACTTGGGTTTGTGGCTAGTGAACTTGATCACTATGTATATGTATGAAACAGTGGAAGCCACTTTATCATCTTATCTTTATACATAGATGACATATTGTTGATTGGGAATGACAATGAGATGATTGTCAAAACTAAGTCATGGTTAAACTCAAGGTTCAAAATGAAGCATATGGGGAAAGCATCCTATATCTTGGGTAGAAAGATTTCTCGAGATAGAGAATCAAAGCTTCTATGCTTAAGTCCAAATAGATATATTGATTATTTCCTCAAGAAGTTCAAAATGGGTGAATGCAAGTCTGCATTCACACATGTTGCAAAAGGGGTTAAATTGAACAAGGTTGATTGTCCCAGTGAAGGAGATGATAAGCCCAATGTTCCTTATGTACAGGCTGTGGGTAGTAATGTATGTTATGTTATACACAAGACCTGATATCAGCTTTGTTGTTGGTCTTGTAAATAGATATCAAAGTAATTCTAAATGATAGCAGTTGATAGATGTGAAAAGGATTCTGATATATCTTAAAAGAATAAAAGATTTGAAACTTTGTTTTCAAGCAGATGAACTAAAAGTGATAGGTTACTCAAATGTTGATTTTGCTGGGAGCATAGATGACACTAAATCAACTATGGAACAAATATTCTTATTTGGAGTTGGTGTAGTTTCTTGGGCATGCAAAAAATAAGGTTGTGTAGCATTGCATACACAAGAGGCTGAGTATGTTGCTTATAGTATGATTGCTACTAGTGTTGTTTGGATAAACCGCTTCATACCTGATTTGAAGCTGGATATAGCCAACGAACCGGTTGTTATATATTGTGACAATAGTGCAACAATTATTCTTATTAAGAGTGGAGTTGATAACTCATGAAGCAAGCATATAATGGTTAAATATCACTATGTTCATGATATGCTCAAAAGAAATGAAATGACTATATGTTATATGCCAACTATTGATATGTTGGCTGACCCCTTAACAAAAGGCATCTCAAAAAAATTGTTTATTAAACATGTATTACATATAGGGTTGAGATATGCCTAGTGTATAAGTGTAAAAAATATACTTTGTTGAGAGTTTTGCAGGAAAAACACATTACTTATGGAAAAACCTCATTACGGTTGTGAGTTACAATTTAGTTGTAAGAAGGAAATATGAGACAACTTGGTAAACCCAAAAGTAGTAGGAGGAAAACCAATGTATCAAAAAGATTGACTCTAGTGGCGAAGTGGGAGATGTAAGTAGTGGATGACCACTCTCGGCCCCATTGCTAATAACGATCATGAAATGCGGGAAGAAGAGCTCTCTTCTCGGATTTCATGAGATCGCATTTTCGAAAGTTAAATGTTTATAAAAACGATTTTAAGTTTTTCAAAAGTAAGACTCATGCATCTCTTCGATAAAAGAAAGATATGACTGTTAAAAGGGAAAGTCCAGAATGATAAACATGGAAGATAGAAAGCCATGTATAAATACAGAGTTTACATAACTCGAAAAAGAGAATGATACTCTGATTTACGTCTTCTAAGAAAACCCTCTGCAGGTAACCCCAAAAACCAAAAACACTTCTATTACACTTGCTAGAGGAAACACAGGAAAGGAAAGAAAGCAGAAAGCAAAACCACATAGACAGTCGACTTCCATTGTATACAACCGAACCGTACAAAGGCAGAAGGTTTCAGAGATGACTGCCCAAATAGAGTTCATTGCCTTGGTAATGGTATTACATGTGATCGACTACTTCTTGATTAGCTGAGATGTACTGGAGAGTGGTCTTGATCATTGGTGATGCAGTTGAGATGATTCGAGACGGAGAAACACAATCGGCTATCTCTATCCTTGCATGAAGAAGTTAACCGCACCGTTTCTCTTTCCTCCAGCGTGCTGTAGATTCGAACCAAATATGCTCCCGGCTCTGGCATATTGAATGAATAGATTGGAGATCGAAGGAGCTTGAGTCTCTCTGCCACAGAAATGATCAGCTCTGGCTTCAACATGCCTACTGCATCACGCTTGGCTCCATCATGAAACTGAGATAGAAGAAAGCTATAGATAAGCTTTGGTGATGTGCAGACATAGCAAGAAACCGATGGTTTTCTCCATTGAAGTAAACAAGGACCTAACGCTTAAATTCCTTTTTGGTTGCCATGGAAGGCATCAAATGTGTTGCATTGGAAAGAATATTCAAAGGAAGCACTGACGGTTCATGTGTGTCAGCCTCAAAGGTTTCAACGGCGATGGAGCATGGCCGGAAGCCAACCAAAAGAGGTCAGTTTCTATTCCGATCTAAATAAGATGTTAAAATTTCTTGGATAGATCCAGGTTTGATATGGTTGGACAAGTGTGGACCAAGTTATTCTATGGATCTAGTTCAGTTCACCTATACTGAATCTGGATCTCTTATTTGAATCAGATGGTGCTTTCTAAGACCCGATGATGATGTTATGGTGATTTTGGACCAATTTGAACCCCGAAAGGAGCACGATTTGAAGCGTTATTGAATAAACTTCAATATGATAATGCATGTCGAATGTTACAAGTTATGGACACGAAATGGATCTTTTGGATCCCATGGTCACAGCTCTGTTTGGCACATACATGATTTCTATTGTGACTTTCAGTTAAAATTGAAACTTCATTTGTTCTATTAAGGGAATTTTTCCGTATACGAACACTAGCCATTTCTGGCAGCAGGCTGATGCTAGATGCATGCCCTAGGTATCGAACTCATGACCTTCAACTCATCGGGCGACCCCCTAGCAAGGTTGTTCATTGCATTATCTGGGGCACCTTGTCAAATAATGTTGATTCCTTTTCTTTTTTGGAGTTAAATGCTAATACGACCCAAGGTGGAGCATAGTAATGACTCTGGATATCCATTTACCAACCATATTCAGTGTTGGAGAAGGCTTCGTTTTGGTTCGAACTGCACGGGAAACAAATTAATAACTTCAATATGCTTAATGTTTACCTTCAGATGTTATAAAAGAATCATTTCAGGCGTTCAATGTTAATTGGAATTGTATTTTCACCAATTTTCTTTTAAAAAGTACATGAATTTATTCACCATTTCATACATGGTCCATTACCATACTACTTTGATCCATTTTGTTTAGGCGAGCCCGTCATGTTTGAATTGCAGGATCGATGCAATTGGATTGCAAATTAGATCACGAAAAGGGGGTAGATCAAGAGTCTGAAATCTGTTAGAGCTTGAGCACAATGAAGAATTGATCAAAGCAAAACCCAACCCAAGAAGAAGAGAGCCAGACATTGAATATAGATTGTTGAATTGAATCATAAAAAGGTGGTAGATCAAGAGACTGGAATCCTTTAGAGCTTGAGCGCGATGAGGAAGAATTGATCAAAGCAAAACCCAGGTTGAAAAGCATTGTTAGACAATTGAGTATACTAGATTGGACTTAATATTGAAGACCATTCTTCAGGTGGGTTCTGCATATTGACAAGATTCATAGGAAGTTGTATGTTTACACAATTCTTGGTGTTAAAGCATTTTACTAAAAAGTAATTTTGGAAATTAATCACACTTAACTAGATCTTGCTATGAAGGAGGTAGCCCTCTTCCCACTAATCAAAGGTATGCATGCCAAGGGAATCGAACTCACACCCTGCATCTGGTGGAGTCGGGAGTACTGCCAGGTGGGCTAGCATCCTGAGTGTTTCATTACATATTATGGATCTGGAGTTGTCCAAACCCAAACCCAATCTTTATCGTGGGTCGGGTACAGACCTAGAGTTCCCATATCCAAAATCACGCTTACGGTATAATATGTCCTTTCAGCTCACTAGCTTATCTCAGCTCGGCTCGCCGAGCTCGTTTAATTGAGTATAATTTTAGATTATAAGAACTTTCATAAAATTTAGATAACAATTTTCCTTCGGTACGATGAGGAGAGCGTAACTTTTTTTTAATGTTCTATCTTGGTTCGTCAATGGGGAGGGCCACTGAACCCAGATGCTTGCCCTGGGTATGTATCGAATTCATGACCTTCAACGTGTGAATCGAACCCATGGCCGGGTGAGCTATTGCTCCTTGTGTGGTTACATCGTTAACCTCATGAAGTCTGTATTGACTACATGCAAAGACCGATTTTCTTTTATATTATAATGTGCCTCTCTCTCTCTCTCTCTCTCTCTTGTGTGTGTGACCCAGTGATCAAAGTAACCTTTGTTGAATAGCTATTTACAAAGAAAAATACATGTTCCTGCTCTCTCTCACACACACAGGACTCCTTCAAATGAGAAGCACTGGTCCGATATCCGTGATCTGATCGGTAGGTGTTCAACGCTGGACAACAGGGCGTTTCTGTTTGGCATGTTGCGAGAAGGCAGGCTGCTTTGATCACACTGAAGATGGAGGGTTAGATGGCACTTTCATTTGTTAGCAGACAACATGGCCTTTCTGTTTGCCAAGTCAATCGATCAATTGAGTTGAAGACTCCGCTGTGCAATTGAATCGAAGAATGGCTACGCCGTCGACCGTGACGTGCATGCCATAGGAACGCAGGAAGGAGGACAAGGTGGCACTTTGATTTATGGTAGACTATTGTTAATTGACTGTCACAGACGTCGCCTTAATGCTTCACTGAATCTCCTCTCGTCATGCACCGCCTCTCCGATGAACGAGACTTGTTGCTGCGGTATAAACTGTGAGGTAATCAAAATCATCCTCAAGCTAGAAATTCAGACTGCAAAAAGTATACACAAAGTATGTTAGTACATGCATATACATGCAATCTTCTCTCTATCTTTGTGTGTGGTTCTTGTGTGGGTTTGGTGCTCCAAAGTTTATCACAAATGAATGTCTAAACTATGACCCACACCCGAATTTGTCGGGTTGGCATGAAATCGATATCCTTACTTATTGGAGTAATTGAGCAAAGCCAAAATTTAAATCAAGTCCTTTTATAGAGAAATTGGTATATGATAGTATAGTTACATGTTATCATATTCAAACAAGTTTCAATCATTTATTTTGAGGAGATGAATAATTGAAATTTGAATTCTAAAAATACAAAAAAAAGTATTTTTTTCATAAATGTATTTTTTTCATATTTGTGCTTTCTATTTTTTAAATTAATATTTAAACATCTTGTTTTGATATACTAACACCTAAGTATAGTAACATATATGAGGTTCTCCCTTATTGAAAGGTTGTTGCATGACTTGTAGGTCTTCATTTGTGTCCCATTGAATAACTCAAGAGGGTGAGATGATGTTTTGTTATTTCTTTCAAAAGGAAGAATCCTATTCATGATGTAAATAACTTTGCTTTAAATAACGAAGATAGGGCACCATCAACGGCAGATGGTAGAGAGTTCGACTCCGATAGGGTGCATGTATGTGGATGTTAGGCTTGGGCCTCATCTAGTAACAAAAAAATAAATAAATTAGTGAACTCATGCTTTTCATGACGACGAAAGTAATGTTAGCAAAATACATGAAAATAACATAATAAACAAATATGCAACAAATGCGAATATGACTCAATCAACCACATATCCAAAGTAAGCCATAAACAAATCGTACGGAAAATTAAATCACAAGCAATAATTAGAATAAAAGAACTTATGTGTGTGGGTCATCCTTGCGGACTTGCCTTAGATAAATTAGTGCCCCGCTATGAGTACATATGTATCTACACCTTCTCCCATGATAAAATGCACACACAACTTGAAAAGCAGGTACCTAACTTTAAGTCGACCTCGACCACACCTCAGTAACTTATGACTGGAGGAAAGGGCGACTAGGAGCAGTCACACTGTTGAGAATACCACAAGCAAATGGGAGCAAAGAATGGAGGCGAAAGTAGAGAGTATTACTACAGAACATAGTGATTAGAGAGCCCTAATCACGTATTTATAGACTGTGTGTTGGATCACGGATCTGATCAAAACGATGCACCTCTCTGTCTCATAATTGTTCTCGCGTAAGCACTCTTGACCGTTAGATCAAAAACTTTTCGTGCAAAAAGATAGACTGAAGACAATTCCCACGCCCAAGCCCGCACGTGTGCACATCCTCGTCAAGCTCTTTGAACCAAGGTTCATGAACTACCAACTATCTAAAAAGACATGTGAGCTTGTCTCATTCTTCAATATGTAACTAAACTTGGTCTTCTCTTGGTCATCACATGCCCAAGTCTCTTATATGTGCCTTTTTACACTGTAAGACTTTCACATATATCAATGATGCATCAATTGAATATTTGGAATATGAACATGAATTAAATATTATTAATACACATGGATTTAATAAACCCAACTTAATTAACATTAAATCCAACAATCCCCTAAAAAGTTCTCGCATAAAAGTGTCCTCCCAAACCAAACATCATATTATGCTTTCAGTAATGGTACCTTTCGGTTTTACTAGTTACCTGAGTTATCCAATATTATCCTTACAGGAACTAAGTGAATATACATCTTGAACATAAACCTTGAGTTTAAGGTATCTATTTATAACAACATAATAAAAGGCTATGGCGTGATCTTTAGGGGCGATGCATTAATAACCATGCATCCATATCCTACATCATGATTAACTTTAAGGAACAACCCAAATTCCCTTATTATGGTCACACAATGTCAATCACTTAGCTGGGCATCTTCAAGGACGTATTGCTAGTATCCTATTATAGGACTCAATCACATTTAGAGAATAATCTCTTGTTAAACTTATAGTCATTATACTTTAGGTTTATAGGAGACAAACACACAAATACTAAAAGTATCATATAATACAAAAGCCATCATATTCACCCAGCAACTTCTTACTATCACATTGAAATACTTCGTGAAATCTCCACTCAATTAGGTTGGGTTGTCATTGCTTGTAAATAAATCATGGGTTTCAGTCACATCTCTGACTAAAATTTCTCAAGTAAGGATATTGATAAACCCTTAGTCAAATGATTAATTGTATTATCTTTGTATCAAACAAAATCTACAACCATAAACTTATCATACATAAGCCCTTATAGACTTTAATATGACTTTAATGTGTTTTCATTGCTTTTGGTTGTACTTTGAACTACTGATCTTAGCAATTGTAGTAATACTATTACAATGCATTGAAATTGCAAGAAGTGACTTCTTTACCATAGGTAAACTGGACATAAGTCTCTTATGTCATTCAACTTCCAATTTAGTATCATTCAAAGTACACAAAAGTGATTTTTTACCATAGGTAAACTGGACATAAGTCCCTAAAGTCATTCAGCTTCCAATATAGTATCATTCAAATCACATAGTTCTACCTCAAAAGTAGAACGAGCCAAAATTGTTTGTTTCTTAGATTTTTAGGTGACAACACTATCACCCACAAGAAACACATACCAGTGACCCTATTACTGATAGAGTTCTTTGCTATCAACCTTTCATCACTAAATACTTTAAGAAAATAAGGATGTTTACCGTAATGCAACCTAAGAAAAAATGTTCTTTTCATATAGTGAAGTACCCTGTCTATAGCTTCCCAATGGGTTATATCTAGACAACTTGTGTATTTACATAACTTACATGCAACAAATGCAATATTTGGTCATGTATAGTTGGTTAGATACATCAAACTACCGATAATCTCATAATATCGTAATTGAGATACAAGAATATCACTTTCATACTTATAAAACCTTAGATGAATCATGTGGGTTTTAACATTTCTACAGTTTGTATTATCTATAAAAAAAATTTAACATATTAAGACTGAGAGATTACTATGCCATCAGTAAACTTTATGATCTTAAACCCTAAAATCACATCAGCTACACTTATGTCCTTCATCTCAAATATACTACATAGGAATAACCTGGTCTTATTTACTATTCTCATATGAGAACCAAATAATAATATATCATCTATGTAAAGGCAAAGAATGATAAAAACATTATTGATCAACTTATAGTAGTAGACACACTTATCAAAATCATGATAAACAAAGCCAAAAAATGATATCACATTATCAAACTTTTTATGTCATTATTTAGGGGTTTGTTTCAAACTATATAATGATTTAACAAATTTACACACCTTAGACTCATTCTCATGAGACATAAATCTCTTTAACTGATCCATATAATTTTATCATGAAGGTCACCATATAGGAAAACAGTCTTCACATTCACCTGATAGATTGTGAGATCATATATGGAGACCAGTATTATAAGCACTCGAATGGTGGTCATTCGAGAAACTAAGGAGGTATCAAAGTAATCTAGTCTTTCCTTTTGTATGTATCCCTTGACAACTAACCTAGCCTTTTACTTATTGATTTTTACAATTGCATTCAGTTTTTTTAAAGATCCACTTGCAATCCACACCTAAGAGGCAAATTAACCAATTCCCAAGTAATATTAGAGAGAATTGATTAAATTTTATCGTTAACGACTTCCTTCCAAAACTTAACCTCGGATGAGTTCATAGTCTTTTGAAAGGTTATAGGATCATCCTCGACATTGAAAGTAGCAAAGTCACTTCCAAAGTCCTTTGATATCATAGGTCATTTACTTATCCTTGGTTCAATTATTTTCTTACAATCATCTGATCTGAAAACAACACAATCAAAGTCACCCTCACATTTATCATTATTTTCACATGATTGGGAATAAAACCAGTAGTATAGTCAGAATATATAGAAGATACACTTTGAAGAATGCCAATCTCCATGGAAAATGCATTCCAAAAGAATGTAGCATTACGGAGCTCAACTATTGTATTGATATCTATACCAAAAATATCAGATCTACAGACCAAAAATCTATATGCATAGTTTATCTGCACGTAACCCAGAAATATAACATTTATTGTTTTAGGTCCAAATTTCTTTCTTTTGTATTTATGAATAAGTACTTTCGTAAGACACCTCACACTTTGAGATATTTGATACTAGTCTTTCAACATTTCTAAAGCTCAAAGAGGCTACTTTCCTTATGCTTATAAGAAACTTAATTTAGAATATGGTAAATCGTATTCAAAGTTTTTCTCACATGTGGGTCGGTAACCTAGAACTTTGAAGTAAAATATTGACCATATCACACATAGTTTTATTTTTTCCTTTACTCTAAGGAGAGTATGGAGTAATAACCTCATGAATAATACTATTGTTTTGGCAGTATTATTCAAAAAAGTTTGAGGTATACACTCATTCTCTATCATAACTTAATCGTTTAAGTATCTTGCTTGTTTGAATTTGTATTTCATTTCCAAATATTTGAAATTTTCTAAAGCTTCATCTTTACTTTTAAGTAAGTAAATGTAACAGTATCTATCGTAATCATCAGTAAATGTCATAAATATCTTTTGTTATCTTTTATAATCATTCTATTAAATTCACAAATATCAGTGTGCACCAAATCTAAAATCTCATATTTTCTTTCAACCGTATGAAAAGGTTTCCTAGGTTGTTTCGTTCACACACATATACCATATTTGTATTTTATATCTATTACAGTCTTAGAGATAAGGTTTAAGTTTATTATTCTTTTTATAAAATCAAAGTTTACATGACCCAACCTATTATGTCATATATAAGATGATTCAATATTGTATACAGAAGAAGAATATGAAGCAAAAATAGAGGTTTTATTATCATTAAAATTCATACAAGAATAAATAATTAGTTCTATATGAATTTTAAACAGATCCTCTACATCACACAAATAACCCTTCCTAGAAAAACACCATGTACTATATCGTGTAGTGACGACTTTATTACATTTGCAATATAACCTTAATTCCTCCCTAACTAAAACAAAACCACTGAAGATATTCTATTAAATCGTTAGAATGTGTCTAACTTCCTGAAGTGTTAGAGCATTTCTTGAAAGAAACTTCAAGTCTATGTGTCCTTTGTCCTTGACTTTAACAGTCGAATGATACCTTAAGGTCACGATTTTCTCACAAACGGCCTTGTAAGATACAAATAAAGATTGGTCAGTACAAACAATGCACATTAGCTTCAATGTCTATAGTTTAGTACTGTGGCTTATAAATAGAAAAGAGACGAGATTTAAGCGATAAATACTCGTCACTAGCTGGCGGGGTAGTCACCACCACGATGATCATAGCTTCTTCAACTATGCAGGTTTCTTGGCTTTCTTGAGGGACAATCCCTCTCCCAATATCTAACCTTATTACAAAGCCAACACAATTTGTTTTTGAGTTTTTTTTAGATAATGACCTTTGGTTTATGTTTTGCATGTTTTCTCTTCGAATCACTAGGTTGTTTCCTTCCAACTGTGAGGTTAACCCTACGGGTGTCATTTATATGTATAACATGTTTTTAAATTCTATACACTTTCTCTATTTTTATATCTACCATTAGATCATTAAGGGTCATCTTTTACCTTTTGTGTTTGATATCTAGATCGAAACCCTCTAAGATTTAGAAAATTTCTCAATAATAAACATAACAATAAACTTGTCAGTAAGCACTATCTCGACTTCTTTCATACCATGGCATAAAAATTGAAACTCGTGAGCCTATTCGATCATAGATTTCTCCTCTATCATTTGATACTTAAGAAACTTGATTATGAAATACTTTTCAAGAGCGAGGTCTTCAGTATTGTATTTCTGATGTAAGGTAGCCTATAAATCTTTCAATGTCGTGGAAGGGAAGAACTATATACATCGAATAACATATTCGAAAGTATCGATAAAATACAATAGCAACACATGGTGTCCTTTTCCTTTCACTCAGTGATTTTATCTAAGATTCTAGGATCAGTATAATCAGGTTGGGGACAATTTGACTCGATATACAAATACAATCCTAACATGGTTAAATAAATTTTCATATGTTGTTGTCAACGTTTAAAATAAAGACTGACAAACTTTTTCAGTATCAAGGTCAAGTCGACCTTAGGCTAGAGGGTAGCAATCGTAGACATGTTTCAAAAAATAATTATTTTTATAAGATTATTGATAAAATCCATAGAAATACATGTATAATAAACCAATACACAACAAATATAAACATATCCCAATTAACAATAATAGTCACAGATTGAAAGTAAGCCATAAACAAACCGTATGAAAAATTAAAAATAGAAACAATAATTAGAAGAACAACTTATTTGTGTGGGTCGCCCTTGCGGACTTGCCTTAGAGAAATAAATGTCCCACTATGAGTACGTGCATGTACCTGCACCTTTCTCCTAAGATAAAATGCACACATAACTCGAAAGTCACATATCTAGCTTCGAGTCGACCTCAACTACGCCTCAATTGCTTATGATTGGAGGGAAGGGCGACCGGGAACAGTCACATTGCTGGAGAGAGAGACTGTTATCGTAGAACGTACTGATTAAGGAGCCCTAATCATGTATTTATATTTTACGTGTTGGATCATGGATCATGTATCTAATCCAAACGATGCACCTCTCTGTCCCTTAACTGTTCTTATATAAGAACTCTTAACCGTTAGATCAAAAGATTTAGATAAAACGATAACAATTCCCAGCCTAAGCCCGCGCATGTGCGGTCTTTGAAATAAGGTTCATGAGCTACAAACTATATAAAAGGACATTTGACTTATTTCATTCTTAAATATGCGGCTAAACTTTGTCACCTCGCACAAGTGGCTCACATGTGATTTTTTACACTTTAGGACTTTCACATATATCAATGATGCATGAATTGAATATTTATGATATGAACATGAATCAAATATTATTAATACATGTGAATTTAATAAATCCAACTTAATTAACATTAAATCCAAGAGCCCCATGAGAGAGAGGTATGCGCATGGGGAGTACAGCAGGAGCAGGCTGCACGGGATTGTGAAGGAGATGGAGGCCACGCTCTCCGGATTATTCATTTCCAACTACGTTCCGTGGTTAGGGTGGCTCGACTCGATCACAAAGATGAATGCGAGGCTGAAGAAGAATTTTAGTGACATGGATTCTTTCTTTGAGGAAGTAATCGAGAGGCATGATGAGCATCGCGAGTTTGGTGATGATGCTTATTCGGCTGGAGATCTGATCGATGGTTTCCCTGAGATGCAGAAGGACGAGAACGACCAGGTTCCTCCCTTGAAGGAACGTATCAAAGTAATTCTCACGGTGAATCTCTCTCTCTCTCTCTTTATATATATATATATAAGATAATGTCATATGCTGACACTCTATACTAACAAATCTAAACCATCCATGATAGATTCACTCTTAAGTAAGTATTAGCAAATCAAAACAAATTTAAATGATCATTGATGAAAAATTGAATTTTAAATTTAAAAAGAAAGAATGTTCATATTAAAAAATGTACCTAAAAGAATACACACGTACTCTACTTTTTACTTTATATATAATATATAATATATACATGCATATATAGAGAGAGAAAAAGAAAGAGAGAGGATAACCTTCTTTATAATTGGGTAGTATGTAATACATGAGCTCTACAACTCAGATTTCATGCATTTTTCTGAAGATTAACAGTACGTATATGTCAAGTCTATATATTTGTCGTAACTTTCTTCAAGCTATATTAATTATTAGCTGAGTTTCTCATAAGAATGCACATATAGGTAGCGTTTCCACGTTAATAAACCTTGGGATCACCAACCGCGCACTTGCTCTTTTTAAAGCAAGGTCTCGAGTTCCAGTCTCGTGAACGGAGAAAATCAATAGTCGGAGAGCTTTACCCCCTTAGCAGGATGACCTGACTCGAACTGGATTAGTCGGGTTCTTTGGGCTTTTAAATACAAGCCATGATATATATATATATATATATATATATATATATATATATATATATATATATATATATATATATATATATATATATATATATATATATATCTGTGTGTGTATGACATCAAAACCAAGACGTTGCTTAGTAAAACACTGCTTTGACATTTGGGTAATGCTCAAAATTTCAAGGGAATCAATTGGTCAAGACCCGCATGATAGTGACTGAAACACGGCTCTCCTGGGGAGGGGGTTAACTCAAGAAAGCCGTGAAGTAGAGTGTCTTTAGATCGATACTGAGGGTGTACACCTTTATTAAAGGGGTCTGGGTGCAGCCTGAGCTTGCCAATATTAGTCATCAGACATAATGCTGAAGTGCACACGCCTCAACTCAGTTCGAGGGTCGAAACTCAACGGCTTCAGAGCAGGGAACACTAGGTCTGATAATATAACGCCTGTTATGAACACCACCGAAAAGGCCATGTTTTTGTAACACAGAAAAACATCGGGTCAGCACGATGAGAGGGAGCTCACCAGGCTAGGGATCGATTCTTAAGTTGAAGGGTCATGAGATCAATACCCGGGGTGTGCATCTGGGTCAGGCCTCCCCACTTTAGAATAAGAAAAGATTGGGTTATGTTTGGTTTGACCAGTGTTTTACATGACACAAAATGACTTTACATAAAAAGAACTGGGACAGGAAATTACCATCCCTAATTGAGTGTTTGATTCCGAGGCCTGAGACTACCAAACTGAAACTACGGATCCAGTTTTCACCGTAATCAAATGCAGGGTCCGACGCACAGTAGAAAGCGGGATTTTACTATCTTACTTTTTATCCAATTACAAGGCCCATCAGTGGCCAACCCCAACCCCTATGGCGAGCTGCTGGAGCTGGAACTAGAGTTCTGTAGTCTCAGCCTTGCAATCAAACACCCCCTAAGGGACGCAAACATGAATGGATCCAGATCAGGATACCCAGCATCCGAAAAGGTTTTAGTGAAACTGAATTGAGTATTTTCGGGGAATTGAATACTCCAAATCTGAACAAACATTTTCATATCCAACCCGAACAGTAATGGGGTAGCTTGTTAGATTACCAAATGGAATGAATCGACTGATCTGATTGATCCGGTTTACAGTTTATTTACTTTGTTGTCATTGGCACAGAACACATTGATTGCAGGGACGGACACAACCGGGTCAATGATCATATGGGCAATGACGGAACTCATCCAAGACCCCAATTCAATGGCCAAAGCTCAGGAAGAGGTCCGGCGGGTCATTGGCAGAAAAAAAAGAGAGTTCACTAAGCCAACGTCGAGAAACTTGAATACCTCAAATTGGTAGTGAAAGAGATTAAGACTTCACCCTCCAATTCCTCTGATGCTTCCATACCTCAGGGAGCAATGGTGTTTGTGAATGCATGGGCCATCATGAGGGACCCTAATGACTGGGCCGATCCACACGACTTCAAACCTGACCGGTTCTTGAATAAGGACGTGGACTACAACGGTCAGCATTTCGAGTTCATGCCGTTTGGATCGGGCCGTAGGACTTGCCCCGGGATCGATCAACCTCACTCTTGCCAGCCTGCTGTACTGGTTTAATTGGGAGATGCCTTCTCAGATGATGGATATGAGTGAAGTCCTTGGGACGACTCTCCGCAAGAAGAGTGATATGATCTTAGTTTCCCATCCTCACTTAGCTTAATTAATGACTATTAAGGTTATGCTTTACTGTGTCCAGTCTATGTTGCCCCGATACATTGATGCGTCGTGTCGTGTTGAACCCAGCAATGAGATTGTTTGATTCATTCGACTAATTTACTAGCACTAGCTGAAATTGGAAAAAAAAGAAGCTAGTTCCACATAGACTTTTGGCCGATTGGGACTTGGAAACAAACCAAACCATCCAGGAGCTGGCTCCAGAGCGGTTTCAGTTTGATCCTAATCCACTTGGAACCAGCAAAAAAACATTCAAATTAAAAAATTAAAGAAAAACTTTAAAAATACCAGAGCTTGCATCTTAGAACTGTTAATTCCAGTTCCATGAAAAGTAAAACCAAAATCGAATAGAGTGGTCCCTTGTTTTAGGTTCAATTTCAGCTTCAACCGATTCTTGGTCTCCTCATTTCCATCCCCTCTCTCCAAATCTCTCCCGTTCCGAGTGGGTTCCACTAGAGCGGGGACATCCCAATATCCCTACAGTTGCAACAATCAAAAGGAGTCTTGAGAAAGAAAGCTTTTATCCAAATCCCACCTGGACGGAATTTCGTAAACTTGAGCAGTGGAAATTGCATAATGAGTTTGAAAAGGATCGACACGAAACAATTGGGTCTCACAGCTTGAAGCTTAATAAAGTTGATATTCAATGCTACTCTTCTTGCTTGCATTAATAGTTATCACCTGTTTTCTTTATTTATTAATGTTTTATGTTGGTTTGAAGTTGTAGGGTGGCTCCACCTTGGTTCACAATTAAGTTGAATTCCTAAGGTCAACACTCTTTTATTGAACTCGAAGGAACCCATACCCGCATCTTTCTTCAGGGTGTTTGATTCGTGCTGCCAAGACCCTAGTACTAGAATTGTATGCTTACATCTACTTGGGATCATAACTATAAATTCGAGAAACTATGGTTTTGTATTTGATTCATAACTGGTATTGATACTTGAGTTTTTATGAAAGGTAACATTAGAGAGAACGAAAATGCTTGGGTTCCATGTGAAGCCCTTGGGTATAGTTATTGTGATCCACTTCTCCATAGGTGCTAAAGTTTTTTACTTAAATTGGGTTTCTGTAGTTTCACATCATGAATGCATTCTATGTTTGATGCACAATGAAACTTAAAGTTGAAAAATCAATACCTAATTTTCTTAAAAGCTTATATCAAACACATTAAACTCGAAGGAACCCACATCCTCATTGAGGGAACAATGAGACAGTTTGCTATCTTAGGAAAATTAAGAGAGACAACCTTGAATAACAAAACCATTGTGTGTGTGTGTGTGTGTGTGTGAGAGAGAGAGAGAGAGAGAGAGAGAGAGAGAGAGAGAGAGAGAGAGAGAGAGAGAAAGAGAGAAACGGATAACAGACCGTTTGCATTGCCATAAGGAGGAAACGATTGAATGAAATTTTATATAAGTAGATTGAGTGACATTGAAAAATAAAAACTTGAAGCCTCGACTATGCAGTTTATTCTAAGAAATTGTACAGGTTTGTTCTTAGCTTGAAAAGTAAATTGACACAATCAAATCCAGGTCATTGCGCACATCTGGTAAACGAGCCAAACACGAATTAGCTCTTCCTGAGTCAAACCAGGCCAAGCCATAAATTGGTTCTTTTACTAGCCCTATGGGAAGGTGTGAGCTCTTTAAGGGATTTGGTTGTACTGCCCCAGGTTTGCCTCAAAAAGTGGTTTCTCAGCATAAGGAACAGGGCATTCCATCAAATAATCAAATTCCAAATTGGTTATTCAGTATTAGAGCCAGCAAGATTCATTATGAGAGAGAGTTTTTCTTTATTTTGGGTCAGACAAGTGGTTGGGTCACATTAGTTTCATGCAACGATCCAACTACATCCATTAACTCAAAGTCACCTACCTCGGGATGGGATGGTGTAGGGTTTAAGGTAAACCCCTCCTCTCCCACGCCATATATATATAATATCTGCATGTATTATATGAATATATATATATATATGTGCATATCATGTATTTATATTTGTTTATATATATACCTAATAACTTCTAATTTAATAACATAAAATATAAAAAATACACTTCAAGGTGAAACAGGATCGTAATACAGAGGGTGAGTTTAATCTCCAAGACTCACAAGACAAGATAGAACGAAGTGCAGGGCGGGTACAGTGGAGTGAAAACGCACGCCATTGTCATCCCTGCTTGCAATGCAGGCAACCATAGGGCTAAAGCTAAACAGCTATCCCTACTTACTGCATACCGCATCTTTAAAGTCGCACTACAAATAGCTGCCACACACGCTTCATG
Organism: Brasenia schreberi; assembly: GCA_036023115.1. Lineage (NCBI taxonomy): Eukaryota > Viridiplantae > Streptophyta > Magnoliopsida > Nymphaeales > Cabombaceae > Brasenia > Brasenia schreberi. The sequence continues at coordinate 10,766,771 of JAYKKT010000058.1, read as the reverse complement.
GAGAAGCCCTCCCCGCAGTCTCTCTCTCTCTCTCCACATTCGTACATTTTTTTGTGTGTTTACCCACTTCTCCGTAACCCATTATTCACTTTGATTCAAATTCCTTGACAATGTTAAGCAAGGTTTCAGGTCAGTTCTCTTATCACAGGCTCAGTGACAAGGAAGACGACCTATTGGACGCTGCGGAATTTCCATGGAAAAATTCCACCTCTTTTTCTTCTTCGGATGTGCGAAACTGGTACAGGCCGCAAAGGAAGTTTTACTATAGAAGGAGGTCTAGATTAAGGATTCCTAGCTTGGGGAGGTTCTTTAGAAGGAGGAGCCGCGTGCTTTCTGCCATTAGGCTCTCTTGTAAGAAGGTTTTCAAGAGGTTGATGGAGGGAAGGTCTCATTTTTCTGAGTTATTTGCAGGAAACTACATGTTAATGCAGGTGAGCGCTACTCCTTTGGGGTGTTTGGAGAAGACTTTGATGGCTCATCAGCAAGCAAAGTATGTCACTGCTCACAAGATATGTTGAATGTTTTCCTGTTATCAACCAAAACCAAGCCCTCCGACACTTAAGGGTGGTCGACTAGTCTTTTTTTTCCTGGAAGGTGCTGATCTTGGAGAATTAATATCATTGTGTGTGGCTTGTAAAAACTTTTTCTTCCCTTTCACATCCCCACCTTTTTTCACTTATTATTTGTTGTTCTTTTCTTTCCATTGGATCATGTGAAGTACATATGTGAATGATATAAAAGCTTCAACTAAAGGTTCTTTGTTTAATTTTCTTATTTTATTGGCAAGCTCGGGTTTTGTTTGAATCAAGAGCAGTGACGACCGGAGAATTTCTTGAGTGAGGCATACGTATATTTCGCGTGAGACGTATTTATATTTCATGTCTATAAAGCACTTGTGTTTTTCATTACACAACCACGAACCTTGCAACTTTTCAAATTTTTGGTGAAGCACATGCCTTATCTTGCTCTAAAGTGGACCCGCTACTGATCAGAGGATAATTGAATGATTTCCATGAGATCCCCTAATGTCATGCTAAGCATAGGTAGGATTTCCACAAAAAGATGGCATTCATTTGTTGATTCAACCCGCTCAATTCCCTGAATATTGTGATTTTGAAGTAGTGTTAGGCATTGTAATGCCGGGCTTAAAATGTCTTGCAAGCATTTATTTGGTTGCTTCAACCTTTTCACTAATATGATTCAAGCACTGGTATTCTGATCATGAAATTGCTTGTTATTGCATATACAATGTGGATACGAACATGACCTGAAATGGCTGCATTCATGCTCACCAAAAGATTGATAAAAAAAAAGAAATCAAGTCGTGTCTGAGTGGACATGTTCTTGACATACATGGCACGACACAACATGAACACAACCCTGCTTCTTAAGTGTCACATGTTGCAGTTCATTAGTTACCCCATAGCCGCCAAACCATGTAGAGCTCCACCTAAGTTCAATTTGACTTGAATATGCTTAGGTCATGTACTTGGATCAATGAAAACAACTTGAATATGATGACGGGATGGTGGATTGCCAGGTTTTAGGGTGCAAAATTTTGTTGAAAAGCCAGGTATCGTCCTCGTGAATTTTGTCAATTTTCGAATTATATATCTCATAATAAGAATGGCTAAAGCTCTTAGGAGACGATGCATTTAGTCATATATGTCAACCGATCCCACGAAAATCCCGATTGCTTCGCGATGAATTTGATTCCAAATCTCAACGGTTGAGAACTTCGAATCCAATTATAAAAACACAAACAAATCTGGGGAACATATTCAGCTTTGCTATGTCAACTTCAGCAGTCCTTGGGCCTTGTTTGTGTCATGGAAAAGGATCTTCTTGTCATGAAATTTGGGAATGAACCACTTTAACTGACCCACAAAATTTTGGCACATTGTTGGTTTCTTCTCATCTTATCTGAAATTGTGAGTTGGTTCGAACCAATTATTTTATGAGAAAATGGGTTCTGTATCTCATCTTATTTGATAGGGATTTTCCTCGATGCAAACAGGTCTTAAGGGTGTGCTTGGTTCGTGGTGCCAGACCCTCGGTACTAGAACGGTAGGCCTAGATACATGTGAACTTATAATCATGGTTTCGTGTCTTATAGCCTACTCTCTTGGTGTTAGAAGGTTTTTACTCGAATTGGACCTATGGAACCACAATCTAATGTCAGCGATAGTTTCATGTTTGATGCATAACAAAACTTGGAGCTACGAGCTCCAAAATTAAGGTTTAGTTCCCGGAGAACCTTGTATTATACACACCAACAAAGCAATCTTGCAAACTTGAGAGAATCACAGAGAACCATCTATTGAAAATCATCGGTTCGGGTTTTGGTCGAAACCATCAAATGCAAGCAAATTCATTACGGGTTGGTTTTGGTTATGCTTTGTGATCAGCAGTTCATGCTCAGTTACAATCACCAGTTCATGTTCAATTATAGTTCAAACGAAAAAACAACAAAATCTAGTCTTTGAAAATACTCATAGAATGGAATTGGAAGTGGCGGTTTGAACTATGGGTTCCGGTTCCTGTTTCATGGGAGAAGGAAATCCTCTAAAACCTTGTATCGAGCACACAAAGAATAAGAAAAAGTAGTAGTTGGAGATGATCAATCTTTCTCATATATGAATTCCTTTCACACAAAAGGTAAACATGAACAAAGATTGTGTGATGCCTTTTTATGAAAATTCAAGGGAAAGAATACATAAAGAGTGGGGACGCCAAATTTTTGAGGCTTTTATGAAAATTATAATTTATAAATTCCATGTACAGCTTCAACCCTCTAAAAATACCTGAAGAATCTCTTTGGTATACATTAGAATGCATGGTCAGATAATATTCATCACAAAAAGGTGGACAGAAGAGATCTAAAAGTTAGCAAAATTTGATAACCAGTTCTCAGTCGGTTCAAGTGCTTCGGCATTTGTTCTCAAGCAAGGTCTTCAACTTTAATCTTGTGGAATTAGAAAACTGGTATTGGGACAGCTTTACCTTCATACTGAACCGAAAAGAGCATGTTGCACTTATAGCTCTAACAAAGACATAATGTATATATATATATAGAGAGAGAGAGAGAACATGGCAAATATGCATACTCCATTTTTTCCCAAACATCCTTAAAGATCTTAACCGTTTGATCCATGACATCAATCATTGAGTTTTGAATTAAAAAACAAAATGTACTTTATACTTTTTGTATCTTTTTGTATGATGCTCGCCTTGTAGATCTCAAACTATTGAGATCTTTAAATAGATTTGTGCATGAATGAATGTATGCATGGACTATATTCTCGATATATATATAATATATAGAGAGAGAGAAAGATGGAAACTACTATGCCCTTTGGTATCAAACTTACAACTTTTCATCAAGAGCTTCTTTTGAGTAGGCCCCTAACCACAACAACCGGGCACTTTGTGCAGTCCCCACTAGAGCTCCCTCAAACTAGCTAATAGATTTAGGTTTCTTTTGTATAGAAGCATATTTCTTCTAGATCTAATGGTCCGGGTTGATCAAGCACATGCTAGCTCTAGAAAGGACCCCCCCCCCCCCCCCCCCCCCCTCTCTCTCTTTAAGGGGCCTGATTCGCAAACATATAATGAAATTGGGTTTTTACTAGTGCCTATGGACTCTAGACAAGTGATTTTATTAGAGTCAACATGTTTTGCCATTATGCACTATGCATATGCAAGCAATTATAGGTCTGCGGGTATTGAATAAGGTGTATTACATTACTGATATAGCATGAAAAGTATAAAAGAATATGTCTCATAATAGGGAAAACTTATTTGTCTTTTATGCATTATGCACAGATTGTTTACTAAAAACATAAAAGAATTTCCACACACTAAATTGTGTTGGTTGAGAAAATTCTTAATCTTCTTTTTTTGTGTGTGGTGCCAACGGCACTCGATTGCTTCAACCTGAACTTTCTCAACACACAGTGGAATACGCAAGCTTCATACAACCCTTCTCCTCTCTACTACTCGGCTCTAGTCAATGGAGCCTTTTCTATGCACGAACACATGTAGAGATGAAGGAGGAAGGAGAAGAGAAATTCAATATTTTCCTCAAAAGTTATTAACAATTTCTCTCTCTTTAATATAGCTTAAATACGAAAATCCTAAGCAATAGAAACAGATCCAAACGAGCTACTACATACTCAAACCAAATACCATACGAAGCGACACACTATATAATCCAAAACTAGACTCAAATGACATCAAGCTAAATCCAAATAAATAATACTCTCTAAATACCAAAATAATGGTCATATATAACTACTTATTACATAATCAAAGAAGATATCAAAAAATCTAAACAAAACTACTCAAAGGTATGCCAAGGGCTTAATCCTGGTGTATGCGGCGTACATATGTGGAATGTTTTTGCTTGAAAATAAGAGTTCATATCTCACAAAAAGTTTTCAAGCAACTTACGATAATGATCCTTCGAATGTTTTTAGTTCAAGCACATTATGGTGACCTTGAGAAGCACTTGTGGCAGAACCCACACTAGTACATCTATGAGAAGTCATACTACTAAAAGAAACAAGATGTGGTGCAACACTTAGATCAGCCGTCAAAATACCCATAGGTGTCACGGTAGAAAGCTCTCAAAATACGTGAAGCTTCTCTTCTAATCGATCAAGTTCCTCCAACTTGTTGCAAGATATAAACCAACATAGTCTTCATATCAACCATACAACTAGCCGACCCTTGCTCTTCGGCACCCATGCTAGAATTGACAGCCCTGTTAGATATAGCAACATGAGTCTTGATAATAGGCATCAAGTTGTCCTTCCCAAAGATAATAAATGTAAAAGAAATATGTCTTGTTTTAATAAGAACAAATTTGTAATAAAGTCTCTTACTTTAAAATGAACAAATATATAATAAAACTTTATTCTTCATAATAACTTTATAATAAATCAAATGTAATGAGGCTCCTTGTTCTAGAATGAATAAATTTGTAATAAAGTTTCCTGTCTCAAAATGAATAAATTTGTAATAAACTTTTTATTTTACATAACAACTTTAATAAAAACCAAATGTGGACTTATCAATGATATCCAAGCCACTTCAAACCATAGGTGATCACAACATCCAAGTCGTGGTTTCTACCACAAACCACACAGGCTAAAATTAATGAAATTCGATCAACGCTCAACCAAATTCGGCACCCTTGATGTGGTCGGACAATGCTCTAAAGAAACATGATTTTCCAGCAATCCGGACTCCAATTTCGCCAATTTTTTCTATAGGTGCATGAAGAAGTCATGCAACTCTCTCCGAAATTTCATTGAAAATTTTACATGAACCAGTTTATAATAAATTTTACAAAATCAAGTCAGAGATATGAAATAAATTTGGTCAAACCACAACCAATCTAATGTACACACTTGCTCATCCAACTTCCATGATGCCTTGGTTGAGTTCCACCACCTTCCTAGGTTTTTTTCTCCGCCCTCTATAGAACTATAACAATAGCTAGCAATACCTTGTTGCTATTGATTGTATGTGATAGAACCTAGAATTGTACAAAAGCATACCTTTAAAGGTGTTTGTGCCCCGAACCGACACAACAGATTTTTATAACCGACACAACAGATTTTTGTACTTCTACTAACTGCCTTTCACCACTAAAATCACTTCCTTGAATACCATACATGACACAATAGGATTTGATACTAAATTATCATTGCTCTTTTATCGATCCGTAAAAATATTCCTTAGAAGTGTTTGGTGACGACAATAACTCCACTTGATTGTCTCAACGAGAACTCCCTCAATATGTAATGGAAATGCGGAAGCTTGAAACAATACTTCTCTCCAATAAATTACGACCAACACACCCTTGTGTGAAGTAGGGATCCCCACGAATCAACCTCCTCAACTCTAGTTGATAGAGGCTTCTTTATGCACTAACAAATGTACACATCATAGAGATGAAGGAGGAAGGAGAAGAGAAATTCAACTTTTTCCTCAAAGGTAAAATCTTTATTAGTGGTTGCTCTCTATAATAGCTCAATGAAAGCTTAAATAAGAAAACCTCAAACAATGAAAACGGATTCAAACGAGTGGCTCCAAACCCAAACTGAATGACATCCTAAATGGTCCAATACTAAACTCAAATAATATCAAACTAAATTCAAATAAATAATATTATCTAAACACCTTAATATTGATTACATACGACCATTTATCATATAATCAAAGGCCCTAAACAAACTTCTCAAAAGTGTGACAATGGCTCAACTCCAACATGCACGACGCATGTATTTGGAATACTCTAAACTAGCGATGTAATGTGAAATACAATGCGGTGTATGAGAGCCCAAACAATCCCAACTAATCTAGTTGAGGCCAAGTTAACCTACTATGAAGGTAAAGCTCTTCCAACGGTTTCTTATTTTGTCCTTTTTTTTTTGTCACACCAACTTTTTCATGTAATTTTACTAAGTTGTGATACTTTGCAATATCATACTAAAATGTGTTTAATATAGTAACATCCTTTTCTTAGTTCATCTTAATGCTTTATTGCTAATATAATTTTTCTTGCCATTCATGTCATACATATGTAATAAATTTTAAAATATAATCATTCCTAAATAAGTTGTCTCAAATTAATATTTACATCAATTTCTTGTATAAATATATTTTCTATAAATACTTACCAAAAAGTTTCAACACCTCGTTTTTAAGCCTTAGACACATCCATGCATGCCCCAGGAATTGAACTCGTGACCCATGTCTTGGGGTCGGGTGTAATGCATGGGGAATCAAACTTACAACGTGCATTCTAGGACTCAAAGAGCTCTACTTGTTGAGTCAATGCTTTGGCTGTAGTTTTAACTCCTTCAGATATTGTAGAGTTTGATTTTTTGTTTTGTGGTTTAAATGGTTTTGTTCGGTTAATTAAGACAACACTCATGCCCTAACGCCCAAAAGGGACAAATTTCGATAACCGTAGCTTGTGACTCTCTTTTGCGTGTGTCCCTCACTAATAAGGGGTGACCTACGATCACCTTCATCGGCAACCTACGATCTTCGACAGGTCCTCTCTCTCTCGAGAACCTTCTAGAAAGGGAGATTTACAGCTGATTACTTTGATGACCTTGGTTGCATCTTCAATGAAGTGAACGATGAATTGTTTTATTTATGTATCTGTGACTACGTCCTTAGTTGTTGGTTTGAGTGAATTGTTGGAACTCTTATGCTGATGACCCTTTACGGACTCGATCAAAAGAATCGTTAAACCAAGCAAGCAACTAGGGTTTTTAATTATGAGAATGATACTACATGAATTTGGATTATGGCTGCATTGATTGTGGAGTGCATTAACGATGAGTTGAGATGGGTGAGTGTACATGGACGCTTATGCCGCTATAAAAAGGAATAGTGAAAACCTTTATTTATGTTTGTTTGCTCGATTAGGAAAGTTGGGTGTAAACATCCAAATTTTAAAATATTTTCAAAAGTCCCAAATTTGAAAATCAATTTAAAATCTTTATGATTTTCCAAATTTAATAACCAACTTTTAAAGTTTTTAGAAACTTTCAAAACAAAGGTTTTAAATTCAAGTTAAAAAGCTCATGGATTTCCAAACAAATAAGACGAACAGGTGAGACCCAATCCAAATCCGGATCGAGATCAATTCCAAAAAGCAGAGAGACTGAGTCAGAAGCCTAACCGGATAAAGCAAGTAAAATACGAAGATTGGAGCTCATAAAAAATGGATAAAGACTAGCAGATGGATAAGGTTGGGCCGAGATCATGACGGATCATTTCAAATCAAAGAAGGCAATTAAAGTTCAGATACATGGTTGGAATGAATCGTATTTTATCAAGTGAAATGGGTTTGAAATGTTGCAATTAAAGAGTCACCAAGGCTGCATCATATAATCAAGTCAATAGGTCTACATCCTAATCTAACAAGCCATGGGTATACCCGATTGAGCCTAGACCGAACCAAAGGACTCCAAGGAACCAGCCCACATGGGGCTAGTCCATATCATCATAGAGGGGACCACCATCTTGGATCAAGAGCTGGATTTCAAGCCTATCCAACCAACCCCTTCGCCTATAAATAGGGCCAAAGGGGGGTGGGTTCACCATCTTGGAGTGTTGTGAGAATTTTTGCCACTTGGGTGAGAGAGTTAGGGGTTGGGTTTAGCAAGGAGTTGCTACTCCAATTATAGGTCGTGGGCTGCAAGGAGTGAAGCTAGGAGGGTAAGAGAATGGGGTAGAACTAGGTTGTGAGTGCAAGAGAGTTTAAAAGGCATTCAAGGAAGAATGAGGTCGGATTCCACTCTTAGAATTCTCGACAATTGGGTGAAAAATCTATAAGTATTTTCATCATTTGATTTTAATACTTCTTCTCCTCTAATTCAATTTGAAAGGGGTTGTATTAGTGGAGCCTTGTTTCCCCCCATGTTGTAATAATGTTTAGAGTTGCTGAATTTTTATTCTCACACACACGCACTCTATGTGTTTGTTTATGTGCTCATACCCCAATATATTCTATAGAACACTCTATACTCTCTACCCCCTCTATGCTTAAGCTTATATGAATATTTTCCTTCATTTCCTTTCAGCACTTTAAATTCGTGATGTTGTGTTGTTGCAATTTCAATTCGTGTGAGTTTGCATCACGTATGTTCCTAAAAATCTGAAACTGAATTTTCTCATCTCTTCATATATTGATTGTTGTATTTTTTATTTTTGAACCTTTATTCCAATTGATCCAAAATTTTGTACATATATTCTACACATATAAGCTCACTCATAGTAAAATTTTTAAGAATTCTAGGGCCGTGCAACCTTGTAATTAAAATCGGGTTAATTTCTATCAACTGTTTGTCAAACTTATTTTTTTGCAATAGAGCCTGGGTTTTCATCCAATAACTCTATCTGTAAGCCTCCGAAATTGATGAATTTTGATTCATTAGAAAGTTCACACCTATAGCTTTTCATCAAGATTAAATTTACTAAATTTAGAACTCAGAGCACTGAGATACAAGCTCATCTTTGAGTCTCTATATTTCTGTGACAGAACAATTCTCGGTGCCTCAATAGAGATACTTCCTACATTTAATTTTGCATCAATACAACTCTGAATCATGATCTGTAAAATGCTACAGACCCTCCACATCTCAGGCTAAGTCCTGTTAAATTTTGATAATTTTAGGAGGGCTTTAAGGTACTGAAATTGATTCGGGAAACAAAGTTAGAAAACAGAACATTGAAGTTTCTAATTTTCCAGCACTTGTTCATTTTGAACTTGAACCAAGTGCATTTCATATCTTCTTTGAAAAATACCCCATCATCACGTGAATTGGAGTCTTTCACCTATAGCATTGAAGTTTCTAAGCGCTTAGTCTGATGAGCATTGGTTCAAGAAGGTCTAAAGCTAAAAGAGCTCGCTTAGCCCAATTACCAAGCAAAGTCAGATTTGTTTAAACTTTTGCTAGTTTTTGAAAACTAGCTGGTACGCTCGCGCAAGAGTAGATTAGAAATTATCGTTTCAAGTCTCTAGATAGGATTGGAGTGAAAATTTTGTGTCTACATTAGGTAAGTTGTTTATTTTGGATTTGGATTGATTGGAAGTCCACATATTTGGATCCAAAGGAAACCCTAACACTAAAGGCTATAAAAAGAGAGAAGAGAGAGGGAGGAAGGTGAGGAAGCCTAATTTTTCTCTTAGGGTATAGTTGGAAGAAAAAGGAAGAACATAAGAGAACAAAATGTTTGTTCCTTCCTTTCACCTCGTCACCCTCTTTATTTCTCTCCTCGTTTTGTGTCTTATTAGTGTTATTATCTTATTATCTCTTCTTTTCTCTTCTTCTTTATTTAGTAAGAGAAAGTGAAATGTCGAGTGTAAAAGAGTCATTGCTTTGTCTTATTCATCTTCGATCTTCTATTCATCTTTTCTTCATTTTCTTTCGATTTTTTCCTTTTTTTGAAAGAGAGAAAAGGGAATGGGAGAGAAATAGGAGAGGGTCTCTCTAATTATTTTTAATTTTTTAACTTCTTTTAATTATTTTATTCATCATTTTCTCTTTATTTCTTCATTTTCTTCTTCATTTAAGAGGAAGAAAGGGAGAAAAAGGAAAAATGGTTGTTGTACGGTTATATTTGTTAAGATATCAATCTATATCTTAAAATCCTACCATATTATGATCATTTAAAGGTGAATGATATAGATCCCAGTCGGCAAGGTCCTAGTAGGTTTTTAATTCCAATCTTACTATCCAAAATATCCTATGACCTAAAAAAGAAAATAGAAATTCTTACTAAAAAAATAAAAGGAAAGACGACTACTTTCTTATGTTGTTCTCTCTATTGTTACCAACCAAATTCACCATCTTTTTCTTTATTTTCATTGCATTTAGATATGCTTGCATTTATTAGTGTATACAAAAGTCTAACTTTACTTAGCTTTGAATGACACTCTTCTTAATTAGACTTTATTGCATGCACATGCATGTACATACTTGTATGCTATATATACAAACAACAACTAAGCCTTTTTTCATACTAGATGAATCGGTTATATAATTTTTTCCCATATATTTCAATCATATCTTGTTAACATTAAACTCAATTGTTCTTTATTATTTTCTTTCAATACTTTTTTGGTCTTCTTGCTCTTTAACACATTCAATATTTATATTCTCACACTTTCTTATTGAAATTGCGTTGTCATGTGTCCAAACCATCTTAAATAATTATCCCTCATTTTATCATTTACTAGATACCATTCTCAACTTGTCCTTGATAACCTCATCACAAATAGAGTCTTTTCTTATATAAGCACATCTACTCCAATATCAATATTTCTACTACATAATCTTTTCCACATGTTGATGATTAACTATCTAACATTCAACACTATATAATATAGTGTCTAATTGATACTTTATAATATTTATCTTTCAAATTTAATTGTCTCTTCTTATCACATGGAATATGTGATGTACATCTTCATTTTAACCAACCTTTACTAATTTTATGTGTAACATCTCCATTAATTTTTCATGAAAAACTAATCTTATGTATTTAAAACTTTTTTTTCACGGATTCAATGTTCATCAATCTTAATTTTCATGTCATCTATTAAAATAAAATGACTAAACTTGCTTTGTATATATTCTTTGTTATAGCAAGTCAAGAGCCTTTATTTTCTAATTTTTCTTTCCATAGTTATAATTTACTGCAACTTTTTTCTTATACCCATCTACTAATATAATGTTATCCTTAAATAACATATACCATACTTTATCTTCAATATGCTTTGTTAACTCATCAATAACCTGGGCAAAAAGTTATAAACTTAAGGTTGATCCTTATTGTATCCCTAGTATTAACTTTAAGAAAATTCCTTTCTTCATGAGTCCTTACACATATTTATGCATCAGCATATATATTACATCAATAAAGATATCTCTCTTTTTAAAGGTTCTACAAAAAATATCTCTTATCACTTTATTGTAACTTTTTTTAAATTAATAAATATCATATGAAAGTTCTTTTTTTGTTGTAAAATGTTCTAAATAAGATGTCTCAATAGGTGAATGACCTCAATAGTAGATCTTTTTGGCATAAATTTAAGTTTGTTCTATGTTGTACTTTATACTTGTCTCAACCTTCATTCAATAATTCTTTCTCATAATTTTATAGTATACTTTGTCAACTTTATATCTCAATAATTTATACAATTCTAAATGTCTCTCATATTCTTCTATATAGATATAATTGTATCCTTCCTTTATTGAGTATTTAATTAAGTATTCTTGTAGGTCATACTCATCTCTCTTAGGATTATATATACTTCTATAGAAATATTTTTCTAGTCCTATATATGTATGTTATATATAGATATATGAATAAATATTTCTTTATTTACTTTTCTTACAATACTTTTTATTTTTCCTACCAAAATATAAGTGTTTGTGGAATATGGGGAAGTGCAAAGCATGTTTTATGTTAAATATGATTTTATTTTTTAAAAATTAGAGGTTAGGTAAAATCTTAAGATCTCAACTTGATTTCATGATCTTCGACCCTGAAAACCTCATGTGACCTTCGGGATGATCTACATATTAACACTGCATATAATGAATGTTCTAACCTTTTTATATATGCATTTTTATAGTGGAGGATTGCCTTCTCACTTGGTACCTCCTTGTTCATCTTTACTTTATAATCCTTGTTTGTTTCTTGAGGAGAATTTTATAGGTTGGCATACCTAGGCACTCATAGGATTTTTGGATTTATTTTTATAAACATCTTGAGGATTCTACACATATAATTTGAGCTAAATTTGCTAAAAGGTTGTGATCTTAATTCTTAAGAACTGGTAAAATATTGTCTAGGAAAATTTGTGAACTTGGGATTTTGAAGTTACAGTTCATTTTAGCATAACTTGAGAAAAAAAGATATATGACATTTGTGGTGTAGGTAGAGCTCATAAACAAGCTAAATGAACCAAACACACTATGTTATAAGCTTGATTTATGAAGAATAAGAGATACATGTCGGATATGGCCTCCTCATTTAGTTTTGGAATTATGAAAATTAGCTTCTCATGTTTAGCTTATGCATCCAACCCTCTCTTTTGTTCTAATGTTTTATCCTTGTATAGATTTTTTAAGTTGTTCAATCCCGAATCTTTGTAAAACTAATCTCATATGTTCTCATCATGAAAGTCTACCATAAATATCTATATTTTCTTCCATTTAATTTGTAGCTATGAACCATGTCATGATCTTGAGTTTTTAATATTTCACTATCTCGTGATCTTGAATTCTAAATAATTCACATATATGTTCAACCTTGTAACCCAAGTTTTAGGATGATCCTTGGCAAATATAGGAATGTCAGTGGTTATCTTTTTGGCTTGTTCTTGATGTGTAAATTCAAAATGTTGATACCTCTTTGAGTTCTCATGATTTTGCCAGCAGTTGACTTGATCACTCCTTGTCTTCAGAGAATACACGTCGTACATGCCTACCCGATATCATTCAATTCTCTCTTGGTCTTCATGTTTTGAAAGTTTCATGTTATTTGTTTGCCTGGATGCTTTCTCAAGAACACCATTTTGATGGCTTGGACCTTTACCATTGGCTACTCAAGTGGTTTTGAGTTTTCTGCATTGGATCATGAGTAGGTGAAATTTTGTAAGTATGTACATTTTTTTGGCTTTGTGTGTTCAACCCATGACTCATATGTTGTGATTAAGTGCAGTTAGCTTGGTGCCTTTATTGGCTCTTCTAATAGGATATACTCTGATACCACACCTAATAGGCTCTTTCTAGTAGTGTTTGTGAAATCGAATTGACCAATGAACTAAGAAAGATACTGGTTCACTACAAAATCGGTTAAACTAGTAACAGTTATATATAATATAAAATTATTATGTATACGAAATATTTAAAGTATGAAAATGTAGTATGAAAATAAGCAATCTAAATAAAATCATGAAAGTAAGAAATTTAAAGAAATATACAAATAAGTAGATAATAACGAAATTCAAAGGAAGCATGCAAAATAATTGTTTTAAAACTAGCCAACCAGTTTGTCGATTCTTGTTCAGTCCAAAAACTCCACCAGGATAACGATGAAGTTTTTGGTTCAACCAGTTTGACTGGTTGGTCTAGTCTCATTTGACCAACCATAATTTCTAGAATACCTTTGAAGCCGAAGGTCGAATTCAAGAGGGTATGCCTTATATTAAGGAAATAGTAGTGGGTCTCAATCATAGCTTCAAACCAAAGGAATAAGCCTTACTCCTGCACATCTTGAAGCGGGAGGAGGTGGAGTGAGCCTTTTTTGAGTATCGTGCTATTAGTGAATTAGCAGCCTGTGGAAGTGTGTTGTTGCGCCATTAACAGGTTGTAGCAACTCGCTATATCCAAAAATAAACATATAGGATCGGGTTAATATCCACCTACCTGACCCTTTTCTACAGTTCTATGTCTCTCTCTCTCTTTTGTCTCTCTCCCGCATGCCCTCTACCAGTGACGGCTATCACGCCGCACGCGTCCCACCAATCACGGCCACCACCCAGTGACCATCGGTGGTCATTTCTCTTGCAGTATGTGGCTCTCTCTCTCTGGCGCTTCTTGTGTCCGCGTCTCTCTGTGTCCATTTGCTGTCTACATCTTTCTCTGGCTGCCTTCTATGTGTGTCTCTCTCTCATCAAGCAACGATTGGCTATCTGCGGCTCTCACTCTAGCCCTCCTTCTGCCAGCGTCTCTCCCCCTTCTAGGTATGCATTTTCATCTGTCTCTGTTAATGGTCGATGTCTGCCTTTCTCTCGCTGTTAATGTTATCTGGCTGTTTAATGTGTAATTGTTAATGTTATGTGGCACATAATCTCTTTTGTCTGTGTGGCCAACCCCATGTAGTATGGGGAAAGGCTTAGTTGTTGTTATCGTTTTAATTAATTTATTCTTTTATCATCAGCTAGTGTGCAACTGTAATTTGTTTATTTAGGTTGATTCATATTTATGAAAGTAGTGCTTACGTGTTTCTTATTTATATATATATATATATATTATTTTGTAATCGTAAATGAAAGTGTACCACTAAATCTATTATATCCCCGCACAGAGCTTGCTAACAGTTATTCATAACATAGGTATAGAGGAAGCTAGGGTCCTATTTGCATCGTGGAAAATTAGGTAAAACCAAAACATGGGAGCGTTAGCCTTGCATAGACATCGTTAAGCATCTTGGGAGCATTGGGAGCCACCGGAGAGCACCTTTAGAGCTTTCAACATACGCGAGAAACACACAACCCACAAAAACGTGGGTTTCTGTTCAGACAAGGACTTTTTGTAAAGGTCCTTGACTGTATCATACGATACAACCTAATAAGTTTATTATTACGATAGTTCCACGATGCAATACGGATAACACTGCCCAAATCTTTTTCTCTTCTTGTTGATTTTGTGATTTATTTACAAGATTATCAAGATTTTCACCCAATCTTGCGGCTTTGTCAAATAAGTGGCATACTATTTTTCTTTGCATTCTACCCAATTGTTCAAAATTTGGGAGTTTTACAAATTTTGTTATTCTTGACCTCTAAAAAAACATTTTTCTTCTTCTTGATTATCCACTCTCGTCTTAATGGCTTTCGATCGGGTTGATTCGACATGGAAATATTGTGCCTCGACCGACAAAGACAATAGGCTTGAACAAGTGCATATTTTACAATGCAATAAAGTATGGTGGTATTTCTCGTATTAAACACTATCTTGTGGGAACTAAGAAGAATGTTAGTGCTTGTTCTCGGTTTTTTGAAGAAGTAAAGTACAAGATTGACCACATATTAGAGGCTTTAAAAGAGGAAGAGATTAAGGGTGGGAGAGAACAAAATAGGTGGTTGAGATATGTATCAACCATTAAGATACTTCTAAAGGCATGTATGGTGATGAATTTTATGGTGCAATTGAGTTGAAAGAAGAAACGACTGAAGAGGAAGGAGGAGGCGAGAAAAGAGAAAGAGTATATGTTTTGGTGGTAGTAGCAATGAAGTTGGATCTTGTTCCACTGGAAGAGTTCGTACTCGATCAATGCCTACGAGGGGTGCTAGAAGAGGAGTTAGAGCTAGAGGTAGTGGGATCTTTAATTTTTTCCTACCATGTACAACTCTTGTCGCTCAACATGGCATTAGATTAGCTATGACTTCAAAAGAGGTAATTGAGAAAGTAAATTTGAAGTGTGTAGAACTTTTTTATGAAAATTGTCTCTCTTTCAATCTTGTATTCTCATTTTCTTTTTAAAGTATGACATATGCTATTGCTAGTTTGGAATCGGGTTATGAAGTCCCTACGTATCATGTTTTGAGGGGTACATTAGTGGAGAAATGGGTTGATATTGTTAATGCATGGAGTTCTAAATTTAGGAAGTTTTGGAATGATACAGAATGTTTTATTATGGTTGATGGTTAGACAGATGGTCACATAGGTCTTTCGTGAACTTCTTGGTCTATTATGACTTGTCCTATATTGATAAAACTATAGATAATTTATTCCTTATTTTTTAAGAAGTTGTTGAGGATGTAGATGTTTTAAATGTTGTTCAGTTCATTATTAATAATGATGCAAATTTTAGAATGCTTGAGGTGAACCATCCATCCTTAGTATGGACTTCATGTGTTGCAAATTGCATAGACTTAGTGCTTGAAAATTTGAGTGCGAAGGATGAAATAAGAGAGACTATAGATGCATGCAAAAATGTGATGCACCTTGCCTTAACAAAGGTTTTTATTATTACCTGCAAGTAATAAGTAACAGCAGTAGAACAAATTATTGATTGCAAATACTATTGTTGTGGGTATTAGGAAGTACCAGTGCATTTCTCCAACATGATGTACTCTAGTCTTCCCATACAATTACTTGTCAACGTTACGACTATCCTCTCAATCGTGTGCTCTTTTTTAACAGCTAATGTGTGCATGCTTGTGATGCACCTTGCAGGCCGATGACACATGCTGAGAAGGTACACCTTCGATGGTTTATTCAAGAACTACCATCAGAAGCTCTCGGTCGTGTTGTCGATATCTTAGGGAAGAGAAATCCATCCTTTGCTAAATGTAGTGAAGAGATCAATATTGAATTAGAGAACGAGGTAAAGTGTATTCTCGACTTTTTCACCACCTGGATGCTAGTTACATCAACCTTCACGCCTATCTTTTGAACTTATGGAATTGTCCCTTCGATGTTTGTTGGTGCCCATTTGACAAGATCATGTTACACTTTGGAGACTGTATTACTATGTGCGAGCGATATCAAATGCCAGCCATTAATTGCAGGTGGATGCTACTTAAAAGGTGTTCAATCACACAAGATGGAGAATAGAACTCGCTGAAAGCTGCAAGCCACCATAATACCTCAGACCCAGATGCATCCGAGTCCATGGTTCAGACCGCACATTATCTTGTAGTTTTTTGTTTCTGCCATAACTTTTGTGTTTGTAAATCGAAGATAAAATGTCCTCAACCGTTCGGAGCCAAGTTTTCAATGCATATGGCTTGCTCTTGTAAAGTGGCTTGTCCCATTGTTAATCTGATGCATTTGTAAACACGAACTTCTTGTCTCATACTTTGCCATTCTTGGTGGAAAGCTCTAAGAGATATCCCATTATATGCAGACTAGAAGTCTCCGATTCCACTAAACGAGTACAAAGAGAAGGTATGCGTGGGAGGTCTTTGCTCAAGGAGCTTCTTTTTGCCTTTAATAGTGATGATATTGGTCACTGTAGTCTTATTTTCGAGTTAAAAATTGAATGTCTGCCAAGTATCATTAATAGATCGTTTTGACGAAGGAATTTTCTTTTATAAATGATGAGATAGTGTGATGGATCCATTTGCTGTCAATTGGATGGGAAGATTGGAGACATCATATCAGCGGATCTCAAGCCAGTATAAAGGACGAAGGTTGTGTTGTGTAGGTCACAACCAGCGCAAAACGTTGTTGCATCTTTTATTGTATGAAGCGATGTGTCCAAGATAGCTTGGACAAGAATAATATTAGGTTGGGACTTCTTAGAAAGTCCTCTTGTTGCACTCTCCGGCCGACCTCACCTGGCATGAGAGAAAGGGTTGGTTAGAGTCAAGGCATATTAACGATGTAAAGATATTATATAACAAGGGTATGTTTTGTGGAAGAATTGAAAGAGGCAGAAAGTTTTTGAATGTGTAAATTAGGGAAGAAAAAAAGTGAAACTAGAGAAGTTAAAGAATCCCCAATTAAAGATTCAGATGTTCAAAACGCCTAAAATAGTGATGAATATACTAATGGAACAAATGTCATGCTTTTTAAGAGGAAGATATTGGTTTGATGTGTTCATTACACATCATTATTTTCCATATCCTCCTTTAGTTGTGATATATGATTCAAGAGTCGGCTACTATTTGGGTTATGGTAGGGGAATGATGAATCAATGAATTCATGGCTCGAACTCACAGATTCTGGCTTAATAGCACTGCACTCTGACCAGTTGAACCACAATGATGGCGAATGACGCATACAGATGACATTGTTAGTTTAAATTGAATTACCATTTTATTTTATGAACCATAATAATCATTATGATAATCAAATTTGTAGAAGAAACATTTCGAGAGGTGACTTGGATAAGAGATTTAGTAGCACGACTTTAGATAAATCTAATGAAACTTTTCAATGCTAGAATGACTAGGAACGCGCAAAGAGTAATAATAGCTCACCCGGTTAGGGGGTCGACTCACAAGTTAAAATAATGAACTAGGTTTGGTTCCTGATTTTACCCAAAATTATATAAAAAAAGAAAAAGGAAACAAAAGGACGGCAGAAATCACCACCGCTACCACCAAGAAGGTTATTGTGAGGGATGTGCTTTTTCTTGGGCCGGATACTCACAACATCCATCGGGTCCGATCCATACGCAAGTCAGACCTGGGTCTTTTGGCTTCTTCTTGACCCGAAGATCACCGAATCCCCTCTATCTTGAAGGAAATCTTTTGTCTTCAAAAGAAATTCTGTCAGAGGACTGGATCCTTTTACTTGAACAGCATCAAAACTATGGTAATGCTGTAATTTTAGCACACCGCCCGCCCTCAAACTTTTAATGCTTGAACACCCCACACCCAAAAATGGAGTAGCAGGGGGCAATATTTTTAGAAGGGCTGAAACTGTTGATATTTTGCCTCTTTTTGATTAAACGCACAAGATTGAGCTCAACGGCGACTCGTAACCCTTGCAACCTGCGCCACCTAGTATGAGAAAAGGTTTGGTTTGTGTTACGTTACCACTCAATCCTTTGTAAATCCAGACCTTTTCTTTAGGGAAGGTGGTATAAGTACCCTGAGCATGTCACTACAAGTATAAACTCGCTAAGGTTGGATAGAAATAAAGTGGAAGAGATGCGTTTAAAGATGGTTTGGTTTGAACATGTGGAGAGATGTCTAGATGGAGTTCCAGTGCAAAGTTAAAGGAGGATGTACTTTGTAGAGGCCGGGGAAGGTAAAAATCTCTCTCTCTCTCTCTCTCTCTCTCTCTCTCTCTCTCTCTCTCTCTCTCTCTCTCTCTCTCTCTCTCTCTCTCTCTCTCACACACACACAATTTTCACTCGTCACTTGTTTGATGGTTAAGGCAATAACATCTAATCCCTAAATATATTCAGCTGTATCTAAACATAAAACCAGTTATTTTGAAGAAAATCAATATCATATAGCTAGCTACTCCTTGACTTAAATAACGAACACAATTTCAGTAGCAGAATGGCAGATAAACAGTCTATATACGAAAACTCCCTGGACCCATCTAGTAGAATGAACCTCTGACAAGACATCAGTGAGTCTACAGACAATGAACCAGCTCATGGACAAGTAAAAGGTATTAAACCATATTTATCACCTCAATGTGCATTTAAGAAACATCGTAGTACAAGCAGATAGTGAATATAAATGAACAAAAAGAAATTTAACACCTTCCTCTTAAGATGGGACAACCCTTGATCTAGCTCTTACCACTAAGATAACTAGCAAAATCAAATTGAGAGATAGTCAGGGAAAAAAACTCAGAAAATACTGTAAACAATAATGAGACATCTAATTGATGGAGGTTACAGCGGCTCCTGAGAAAGATAATGAGCTTTCACCGATCAGAAGGAGCTACGTCTTGGCCTTTCTTCGGCAGCGTTCACTTTGAGAGCCCTCCCATCCAAAATCTGTCACGCAATATAGAGAAGTGTTGGCAAAAGAATGAAGCAAAAAACAGGGCAATTGCTAGTTTTCTCAGATGCAAAGAAATCTATGCTCACCTGACCATCAAGAGCCGCAATTGCATCATCAACTTCACCCTTTGAAGACAATGTCACAAAACCAAAACCACGAGACCGCCCACTCTCCCGGTCACAAACTACCCTGGCATCCACAACTTTTACATGTTCACTGAGGACTTGCTCCAGTCGTGCGTCATCAACTTGCCATGGCAGATTTCCAACATATACCCTAAAAGAAGGCCCAAATTCGCGAGGAGCACGTTCCGCCCTTGATCCTCTAGCAGATGCCTTGTTAACTGTCAAGAGCCTCCCATTGAGATCCTGTCTCAATATAGATTAGAACCTCAGTGAGAAAATGATATTAATGATATCTTAAGGTTCAATCATTCTAGAAGTCTTCTGAGAAAGCATACGTTTCTGATGGTATAACAGAGAATGAAAAGCGCATAACACATGGTCAAGCTAGTTTCCTTGAGGTAAAAGAGAATTCAAGTATTCAACTAAGCATGTCTAGCAGATCCTTAAATCTCCATTTATGGAGTTCCCCAACTTGACCAGCCTTAAAATGCTTATTGCAACCTAAAGTCATAGAAGCATTATCTTAGTTGCAACTTGCAATGACGTGCTGTAACACAATTATGTTTCCAGAGACAACCATAACATTCTTGCTACTATCAAGAATTGCATATTCAGGAGAATGTCTTCCAACATTAGTTGTGGTCCCTTCTAGTTTTTGACATATGAGAGAGAGAGAGAAGGAGCTTATGGAAAGATGAATCCAGGGCAAGGATTTCTTCTTGATTTGAATCAGCTGTTCTGGTTGAACTTATTACGAGCTCATAAGTAGAAATTTATTCACATTAAGCATCTAGTGGAAGAAGAACAACTGCAGAAACACATAGAGAGAAGAGAATGTATAGATAAAACCTCACTTTATCCAACAAGAAACCAAAGGAACTTATTCTGTCGGACTATATGCAGCTAAAACAAAGCACAAGCTAGATGTGTCACTCCACTAAGGTCAACATTCCTCATTTTACTTCACATACACAATGGTATGTGAAAATGCACATTTCTCTCTTCCATGTCCATCCGCTCACTTTCCATCTTATGTTCAGTGATTTACCCTTGGTCTTCCAGACCAAAAAAAAGTTGATTTTGATAGAAACAGCAAAGAGACCTTCTCTACATTGTACTTTTTGATTTCCTTTTGGAAGAGTCATAAGAAGCCCACTTAATTCTGTTTCCTACTCCATGGGAAATGCATTGTAACATACTGGGAGGTTGGTTAATCAGGATGCAAGTCGTTCATGTTTACTTCCTATAAAGTAGCTTTCAGGCACTAAACAAAGAGGAAAGAAACCAATTTTGAAGTTATATAATGGGTCTTCCCGCTCTCACACTTAGTCCAAGAGTTATCAGTATTTAACAAATCTGTTCCTATATAATAACAGAACGTTATTGAATCAGATGACAATGACATTGTTGAGAAAAATATGCTTTTCCCGAAATGAACCATTTCATTCATGTACCAGGAAGAAGATTTTCAGGTGAGACAAATTATAAACAAAGTCATCCCAATAGCACAAGAAACAAAACATGTAATAAAATGTTTCAGTTTCACCCGCTGTCGAATCAAAAGACATCAGGAATAAGTGGAACAATGTGCAAATAATTACCTATAAATTCGTATTAAAGGAAGAAAAAGAATGAAGAGTGAACTTACAGAACGGTGAAACATTTCCACCGCTTTCTCTGCTTCCTCAACCGTACTCATCGTAACAAAGCCAAACCCACGACTCTGGTCCGTTTCCCTATTGTAGATCACCTATAAAACGAGCAAAAACCACACCACAATAAGCATGAAGGTAGGTATCCAATCCAACATAATGTTTCCACATTTGTAGCAATGCCTACTTTATAACGCTGTCAAAATCCGACAGACACCAAGAAAAAGACTATCTGAAACATAAATTACACTACTACGAAAATCACCATCATCATCTTATTCCCACATTTATGGAGATACAAATTTCATAATCAGTGAGAAACGAGAAGTAAAAGAAACGTGAGAAGAACATCACTTGTCCACTACCATCCTTTTTGTCACATTTCTAGCAACACCAACTTCATGATTAATTGCAAAAACAAAAAGTAACTGAAGAAATTGCACTTCGAACGACTCACCTCTACGACTTCCACAAGCCCGGCCTTATCGAAGATCTGAGCGAGCTGCTCACTGTCTACATCATAAGGAAGATTGCCAACAAAGAGCTTCGCGTCTTCTGGGGGCTCTTTGTATGACTCTTCGTCCTCAAACCCACCTTCCCCTCCCGACTCGCCGACCTCATCGCCCTCGAATTCTCCCTCGTTTTCTCCCTCCCAATCGGAGACGCGCGCCTCCGGTCCTTCACCGACCTGCGCCGCCTGAGGCCACTGGGGGGTGCGAGCAACGAAACCAACACCGAATTTTCTCTTTTCCTTTAAGGAAACGAGAGAAAAATGTGCCTTAAGATAGGCGAGACGAAGAGAAGGGGAGAAGGAGCGAACAGGGTAATGGGGTTTCTTCGTGTTAAGGGTGGTGGAGAGAGATGCGAAGAATCTGTTTTCCATGAAGGGAGATTTGAAGGCACAAATGGCCGCCATGGTGTGTGTGTGAGAGAGAAGAGGGAGAGAGGGGGAATGAAGGATAAGAGGGGAATCGGTCACTCGGGAAGTAAGGTATGGATATTGGGTCGACGTCGAGTCAACCCGGATCTGTTGATGATGTCTTCGGCCTTCCCCTTAGGGGTGTTGGTGGTCCGGTTTGGTTCGGTTCTTGCCTCGAATATGATTGGCTTTTAATTTTTGAAGAATTGCTTCTCGACCATGGTCTGCATATTTCAATGTTATGCTAATTCATGACACTTATATTACATGATAAATAATCAATATGATCCAAATTATATCATGATAGATAAACTTAGCAAGTTATAGCATGTGCTAATGATAAAAGAATATATTCCTAGCATTCATACTGATCTAGTGTGTGTGTGTGTGTGAGAGAGAGAGAGAGAAGACGGAGAGAGGGGGAATGAAGGATAAGAGGGGAATCGGTCACTCGGGAAGTAAGGTAATGGATATTGGGTCGACGTCGAGTCAACCTGGATCTGTTGATGGTCATACGACCCACATTCACTACGTCCAAGCTCCACTATCTTGTAAGATGACAGAAGTGACTGGATTCACCATTCAACCGTTACTTTTTAAGGAGTGTGAGTGTAATATATTATCTTTATTTTTTAATGATTTAAAAAAAATTATATTTATGCAACTAAAACAACAACAAATGAACATGAGTAACGTGTCAGAGGTGGGTAAGATATGGTCTTTCATGACGATAGAAATCCATATTTGGATCCATCAAATCTACCATGAGGAAAATTACATCCCATCCATACCTGAAAAATAGTACTTCCAAATATTCTTACGTTGAAATTTAGTGGGTCCTTTTAAAATTTGGATGAGATATTGAATTGGTATAAATTTCTATTAACCACACCCATCTTCTATAATTGTTGGACTTGTAAGTCTGATCCAAATAACTAAATGAATCGTATCATACTGAGCCAGTATACAAAGGGGCTTGATCTACTTGTAAATCAAGAAAATCATTTCTTGTGGAGATTGAAATATTCAAAAACAAAAAATGAATAAGTAAGTCCTCTATTTCGAGGTCCCGAGAGTTTCCTTTGGTAGCAACCCCAACCCAGAAAAGGGATTGAATTAGCCGGCGTAAAACTTTTGGATCTCAACACAAAATAATTGTCGGAACCGGAAGAGACTTGATGCACACAGTAATGTTGTGTGTTGCCTGATTCTCACAACATAGTCTTCAAGTTAGGGTGTCGATCTCAGGTAGAGTTGATATAAAACCTCTTTTAAGTGTTTCTATAAAATTAGTAAAGGGCCTTTTCCCTGATTTCATGAGATGTGATCTCCTTTAATGGTAAAACTGATTTACAAAAAAAAATTATTTTACTAAATGAGAGAAAGAAATTACAGAGTTGTTTCTCTCAAGCTAAAGACGAAAAACTCAAGATGAAAAATATTTAAAAAGACAAGAAAAAAGAGAAATATATAATAGAGAATTCTCTCGTATCTCTTTCTATAAAAATATAGCAATTATGAAAAAAATCTTGAAGGAAACCGTGCCTAGTGATTCAGCCTCACGCTCTCTCTAGGATTTCCTTCTTTCGCTTTCGTCTACAGTCCCATGAATTGAACAATGTAGTCTAAATATCTAAGGCAAAGATGTTAACACCCAAGCTTTAGCTCACCAGTAGGGTTCTCTAACACCCACTAGCAGCGAGTTCGATTCTAGGGAGGTACATGCGTGTGCAATCGACCTCCCATTGCAACAGGAAAAAAAATACTAGCACGCATGCGCGCACACACGGACACGACTCTTATGGATTGATCAAACATGAACACGCTGCTAACGATAGATCAGTAAAGGCATTAGATCTCTAAGATCTAAGTTCCTATTAATCAATGATTTTGGATTCAATTCAGCATGACCTAAAGGCAACTCGAATCACACTTTTCCCAACAAAATTACGAGAATTAATGAAATCCAAAACAAACTAGTCACGGAAACTTAAGGCCATATTGTTTGGTTTAAGCAGTAACCCTTGAACAAGCAATTTTCCCACGAATTGCAATCCCTATGTTCTCACTCCCTAATGAGGTGGGTTGAAAATCCATCCTGCTGCAGTAAGGGGCGCCCTATATATCTATATCTCTTTCTCTATAAATATATATACACATATGTATATAGTATATATACATATACATATATATATATATATATATATAGAGAGAGAGAGAGAGAGGAAACTGTTGGACGGTCTCTCTTACTAGACATTACTTGATCATCACCACTGTCCACGTGATCAATCGAATGATGGTCATTTTGCGTTCCATTTAATGCACTCATTGCATAAAATAGTATTGGCCCTCGTATTGATGTTGATGAGTGGCTTTATTTAAATCGTACCATCACACAAATCATCTAATAGAGTTTGTCATAAGAAGGTGGTTGACAACTCTTAGTTTTCATATATATATTCCGTCAAAACGATCATCACATCAAAACCATTTAAAATAATATAAATTAGTTTTATATATATAATTTTTTAAATGTCTTTATATCAACAATGACGATTTTGAAAGGTTAAAAGTAATTTTGAGGAGTAAAGGAGTAGTGAAAGGTCGTGGAGGGTGGTCACTTGGGTAAATTGATGAAATCATGCAAACCGCTTGGTTGAGCACCATGCTTAATTGAGCACGGACTACTCCCCTCCTCTCTCTATATATGTATATGTATATATATGTTATGCTACACTAATATACTATATACTAGTATAACACAGTATATATTACATTGCTTATTACAGTACACTATACTATATATTATATTAAGAAGCTATTATACATGTATAACATACTATTACTATATTAAGTATATATATATATATATATATAATATTAAAATACTTTTTTAATCTTTTAGAGCTTATGTGGGGGCAGGGCAGGGTGGGTATGGGTTGAAGACTCCAAGAGCGTCGGGTTGAGTCGGGGACACACACACCCGGGTTGCCATCCTTTAACTCCACAATGGAGACTCTACTATTAGAGTGGAATTTCAGTACCGATTCTTATAATACGGTCCGGGGAGTCTATGTCTATTTGCTGCCATCCTAAGTGGTGCTATAAATCAATAAAAGGAAGGTATAATCTATGGTTGAATTCTCGGTTATAATGCATAGTTCACCTCACCCTAAACAAGTCCCGTTAAATATTTGCACTACACGGTAACATTTTCTAGATCCATCTTAGTATTATTCTCATTTAGACAAACTAATCTCTAGGCTTCAGCCTGCTCCTCTTGCAACAAAAAGAAGAAAGAAAACTAATCTCTAATCCTTGAAGTGTATTAGAAAACGATGCAATTGATATTAAAAAGATCAAATCTTTATTTCAAAATTAAACGAAGATTTACATGAGTTTTGAACTTCCTACCTTATGCAGCTTCTTTTTATTCAAGCTTCTTCATTTTGGTAGAATGGCAAGCTCCAACCCAGATGCACATCCATTTATGAACAACTTTTCTCTTGTGAGCCTACCTGCTAACCAGGTGAGCTATTGCTCATTGTACTTTCTCATTCAAGTTTGGGATCGAACTGCTTTAGGGTAAACCTTCATCAATGCAATAGTTTGTACAACCGATAAATTGCTGCTTTATAATGGATGCAATATTCAAATATCTTAATAATCGTAAAACATATAAAATGCTTTATAATCAATAGAAGTCCTCTTGGTAAAAAGAAAAAGTATCCCAAGGTTTCAATGGGTGCTCATCTAGAATCGAATTTACTTAAAAATCTTCACATGATTAATGGTTGAAATTTTTGAAAGAAAATATTATATTATTTTTTCTTTACATTTAATGTTTTTAAAATTCAAAATTCATTGTCGAGGATGTGAATCGGATGATATAAATATTTGAATGGATTTAAGCATCAATGAGTGTGCATAATATAGAGAGAGAAAGAGAAGAACTTTTGAAAATAATAATATATTATCATTATTATAATAAATGATAGTAACAACAAGAAGAAAAAAATTTGTATGTATTGAGCTTCTAAAGGTTGACAAGGACCAGATAGAGAATAAAGATGGTGTGGCAGAATCAATGTCAATGTTAGTGGGTCGGTGCGCTTTGGGAGCTCATCTTCGTCATCTTCCCTTCCTTGCCCTCTCCCTCGCTTCTTCTTTGTTACCACCAACACCGACTGCTCATTGCAGGAAGGAGAACCAATCGGTCGCTTCTTCTCTGCCTTGCTCGACGTTGGTTCCCGGTTTTCGATCTTTCCTGATGATGGAGGTACACGCTCCGATTACCTATTGATTCCTTTGTTCATTCGGCCAAGTCTACTTTGGATGCAATAATCGGTTGATCGATTTATTCCTTTAATCTGATAAACCTCGTTATTGTCGTTGTTCTTCTTCTTCTTCTTTAAGAATCAAGGCTGTTCCAATCCTTTAAGGGAATATGACAGAGAGATAGCGAAATCAAACCTTCTTACGCGGATAGATCGTTTAGTTTGTTGATCGTGTTTATGGGATCATCATTCCCCCTGCCCCATGGGATAGAAGAGGGGGGGGAGGGGGGCACTGAGTGACGTATGTTGGTTACGTCAATTGATGATAGAACGCTATGTAGAATTGAAATAGCATCGATTGTTTTTTACTGCGGTGCTGTCATTGGATTCCTCCTCCTGCTATATGTGTTGTTTAGAGACCGAAGAGGAAATATCATAGATGGAGATAAAAACGGATCGCGCTATCCTTCTCTTTTCATTCTTTATATACAGATTGGTTCGTTAATGGGTAGGTTGTGTTTGTGGGACTCCCCCATGGAGGGTGGGAGAAGTTAAGTGTGAGAGTCCTTTATCAATGCATGCCGCTATTGAAAGTAGTCATCGTTCTGGATTTGGTAAGATGAAGGAAGAAAAAGCAAATGGCAGACCTTAATACCATTTTTTTACTAAAAACTCTGTGGAAAATTTTCAAAAGTATGGAAATAAAACCTGTACAAGTAAAATGTTTTAAATCCCGAAATTTCCAATTTCTAGTGAGATTTTCCCTAGAATTGACTCTTCCGCTCAAGACCTGAAAAATGCAAAAATTTGAAAACCTCACTGTGATTGGTGACTCTGTCTTTCAGAATCGACAGCAGAACATTCTGCTGCATGGACATGAGACAACCCTTTGGTATTTCATTCGATACATCCTACTACTTCTTTATGGGTTTTTTGAATGAGATGGATGGGGTCTGCGAGCCCCCTGTGGTTATTTAGGGTCTCCCTCCATTACCTAGTGGTTTCTTCTCATGCACCATGTCTTCATGATGCAGTCATCTATGTCTGATAATTATGATAAAAGCAACATGAAATGTGCCACTTTTTTACAAGTTTCTGTAAAAATAATATACAGTATCTATGGCTATTAAGTCATGGGATTCTTATTGTACTCGTTGACATATTGGGTTCATAGTGAAGTATACATACCCAATAACTCATCATGGTAGATATGCTCAAACCGTTGGACTCCATTTAACGGTAATAGATCAGCAATTTTTGACCAAGCAATGGACACTTTTTGGTTTTTTATCATGTCTGATCTTTTTCAAAGAATTGTATGACTTGCAAACTAAATCCACTGCTGGCAGTAAACTTTACATAATAAGATGATTATAGATCACACCATGGTGGAGTGGACAGGATTATACGTCCATGCTGTGATGCAAATGTAGGCTTACAAATTAGGAGTATGGAGAACTTTGTGTGGGAGATTAATACCATTAGCAGGCCAAGATGGTTGTGCCCCTAAGTCAGAACAGTTGGTCCTTATTATTTTTCCCATTAGGGGCCTGGAAGGGTCATCATGTCTCATGAAACACGTCTCCATTAGGAGCCTTAGGAGACGTGGTTTGCCAAATGTTTTCTGCTAATATGGTGATTGTAGCTTGGCAGTTTCTGTGGCCTTACATGGTTTCCCAAATTGCGAATCAGAAGAACTCAGACTGGTACCTTTAGGTGCAAAAGGAGCTCTTGGTTATACACAATATGACTTGTTAACATAAATTCAGGTGGGATGAACCAGACTTGAGTTGTCAACAGGGCTTTGTTTACTTGAAAGGATTTCTCTTTTGCATGTGTTCCATCGGGCATCTTTTGTACTGTTTATAGTTTCTTGCTCAATAAGTTCTTGCCTAGTCATGCATGCCTGCAGCCATGCACCAATATGCACATATTCATGTAATTATTTCTAAAAGAAGTTATGCATTTAGATAGTGATCTTTATATTGATAACTCATTCCCGTATCTTGATGTTAGTGTCTTAATGTCGAGCTTGGACATAATACATCTTAGTTTCAACTTTCAACATTTTGTGTATTTTTGAAATGTACTTATTTGTTGATACAATGGGTTTATGTTCCTTAAGCGTCTCTGGAGCAGTGGTGGTGTTGATAGAAACAAATCACTTGTGCAAAATTTGCAAAACTATGGTGTAATCAAGTCAAAGAAAGTGGCAGAAGTAATGGAGACTATTGACAGGGGATTGTTCGTGCCTTCAGGGGATGATCCGTACTTTGACAGTCCTATGCCAATCGGTTACAATGCAACTATCTCTGCACCTCATATGCATGCAACATGCCTGGAATTGTTGAAGGACCATTTACAGCCTGGAATGCGTGCTTTAGATGTTGGCTCAGGTACTTCCACTTTTACTTCCATTTCATGCTTTTGCAACATTGTTTTAGATATTCAATCTTGTTGCATCTCCATTGTTGGTTCTAATCTTATTCTACTGGGCTTGTGTTTATGATTCACCGCAAAGCACCAAGAGAGTTCAAAGTTCAAACATTTACATAAAGAGGAAATACTACAAGAGTCTATCAACTCTACTTGATCCAAAGCATTCCGGAAACCAATGTCAACAAAAGATTAAACCAACTCCCCAATATCGGGAAAAGACCAATACAACGCCAAAAGGTTTCTCAACCCTCTCAAAGACCCCCTATTTCTTTCCCTCCATGCTAACCAAAAAGTTGCGAATATACAGGGAAAATGGTCCTAGTGCAATGGTGCTTGTGTGGCAAATGACAGGCCATGTACGTTGAAAATCCACCAAGGAGATCATGTTCATATGTTGGATTCGTCAATACGATGGAAGTGTATTCATCAGTGACTGCTTGCCAGATGCTTAGCATTTGTTTTAACCGGCACATTTCTATGTCCGTGATCTACAGCAAGTCTACATTACTTGGAGCATCTTCATGGCAAGGGTTAAATTGACCAAACAGTGTACAATAAGATGAAATGGAAAGAGCTCTTTGGAGATGTGAAAGAAGAGCCCTTGAAGAACCTAAGTTAATGCAGATAGTGCCACTGCATATACCTCAGCCTTAGTATTCCAGAATCCATGTGACCAATTAAGCGTTGAAACTTGAAGGCCTTGATCTGTTTACACAAAGGGCATGGGATTGAATGCCTTAATTGCCCATGTGGGATGTTAAGGTTCTAGTGTATATTGTCTCAATTGTTTTTTAAATATAGTAGTAGTAGTAGAGCAACTTTGCTCATGCAAGGGTGATGGCCGGTCCCAAGCCCGAATAGAAGAGGAGGGTTGTATTAGGCTTTCGAGAACCAGCATAAAACTTTGTCGGACTTATCTACCATGGATTCTACAAATTATGAACATTGCGTTAGGACATTCTCTCTTATCGACACATTAGAGAGCTCAAATATTGTGAAAAGTAAGCAAGGTTCTCTATATCTTCGCTTATGTTTTGAATTAATTGCAGAGAGGGTTACCACATTATAGATGGGTGTGGGTAAAGAAATTAGTCTACATTCTCGTCTGAATGTATCGTATCGTGTATCGTTTTGGTCTACGATATGGGCGTATCGTATCATAGTGTATCATACTTTAATATTAAAAAAGTAGTAAAAATCTTAAAAAATCAGAAAAAATTAGAAAAAACCTGATAATTATAAAGAATTCGTATAATGTGAAGTTTAGTACATATTTATCATTTACTATTGAACAATTAAAAAAAATTACATATTTTGAAGCAAAAAAATGAAATACATTTACATTTACATATTGTAATCAGGATCATCAACTAAATAATCTTCATCTTCTTCTTGCTGAAGATTCTCACCACCTTCTGCTTTAAAATCAAAATCTTCATCTCCTTGATGATGTTGTTGCGCTCCTTCCAAATTAATCCATGCAATGTCTTCTTCAGTTAGGAGTGCATTTTCTTTGGTATCTTCCATAATCCACTCCTCTAATATATCAAAATTAACAAATTTCTATCTTTGTACATGTAGTTGACACCTTTGCTCATTTTCATATGTGAGCAAAACGATGAGCTCCAGTTGACACATTTGCTCATTTTCATATGTGAGCAAAACGATGAGCTCCATTTCTTTGATTATTGAGTCTATGACACCCTAGTGATGTGATATTGTTACTTAATGATATCATCTTTTTCTCTTACTAGAGACTAGCTTTTTAACTAATGCTTGAAGTAGTTTGAAACAAAAGGATCATGGATGGATGTTGTGGGTGAAAATCAGGTCATATGATTACTTCTGATCTTACTTTACAGGTTGAGCTAAGCCTCACACACGCTGATCATGTTCAACTCAATGAAAGTCGTGTAAGGTGAATCCTAAAATAGTAAAGTTGTGAAATGCCCACTCAGTGAAATGAGGCACCCAAATTGTTCTTCATTGTTTGCGATTTCATGAAATTAGAATCTGGTAGCAGAAATACACCTAAAAGTTGGCAACAGAAAGGGAAATGATTTTGTCATAATTGTTATTTGCTCATAAATTATTCTTATTCAATAAAATTCTTATAAACTAACCCGAATTTACATGTTACACGCATGCAACTTGCAATCCCAAGCAAGCGTACCAGAGGATGCCTTGGGGAGAAGTGAAGAGAGGCAAACATAGGTTAGAAACCCGCAAAAAAATTTGTAATTTTTTTTTGGTCGTATCGCCTGTACCGTACGATACAATGTCATATCACATTATATGGTACGATAACCTATATCATACGATAATAAGATTCATATTGGTACTTGGAATATCGAAACATTGACTGGTAAGTTAACGGAGGTGGATACTATAATTCATAGAAAGATTCACATTCTACTTTGATAAGGGACAAAGTGGGTTGGAGAAAAAGCAAAGGAGATTGATAATATAGGTTTTAAATTATGGTATTCAAGAAGGAAAAAGGCTCAAAATAGAGTTGGTATTATTATAAATAAAGATTTAAGGGATAGTGTGGTAGACATGCAACGATATAGTGACCAAATTATAGTGGTAAAATTAGTGTTATGAGTAGAGGCTTTAAATATAGTTTATACTTATTTACTCTAAGTAGGATTATAGGATAGTATAAAAAAAGCTTTTTAGGGGGAGTTAGATAAGATAATTCAAAGAATTTCACAAGGGGAGATGATTTGTTTGGGAGAAGACTTAAATGGATATGTTGGTAAAGATGCATTAAGATATCAATGTATTCATGAAAACTATGGTTTTGAGGATATTAATTAGGAGGGTAGGAAGATTTTAAATTTTGCTTGGTCTCTTTATAGCTAATACAATTTAAAAAAAAGAGATGAACATTTAATTACTTATAAGAGTGGTTTGTTAACTACTCAAAGTTGACTTTTAGTATTGAATTTGCAAGTAAAAAGTGGACAAAGAATAATAGAGTACACAAAGTTATTGAGACTAGATGGTAGAACCTTAAATATGAGAAAGAAGATATATTTAAGAAGAAAATTCTTTAAGGAGATGCTTGAAATTATGTAGGTACACTTTCATATATGTGGTATAATATGACTATAAATATTAGGAAAGTTGCAAAAGATGTATTAGGCGAATCTAAGGGAGGCATACCAGCACAAAAAGAAGCTTGGTGGTGGAGTAAAGTGGTGTAAGATAAAATAAAGGCAAAAAAGATATGTTATAAATTGTATTATGCCAAGAAGACCAGCAAAACTTGAGAGTCTTATAAGAAAGCAAAAAAAGAAGTGAAAATGACCATTAGTGAATCAAAAGCCAAAATTTGGGAGGATTTAATAAAAGCTTTAACTCAAAAGAAAGTGAAAGAAATATTTTTAGAATAACTAAGGCTAGAGATAAAAAAATACTTTTGTTAGATTCTAGTGGCAAATTATGATATAAAAATAGATGTAAAAATTATTTCTATAAATTTTTTAATAAAAATACAGATGTTAGTATTAGCTTAAAAGAGTTAGCCAGTTCAAAAAAGTATATAAATTCTAATTCTATCGATGTATTCAAAAGAAGGAAGTCAAAGATGCTCTTATATTTAAATGAAGGTTGGTAAATTTGTAGGGCCAAACAATATTTCTATAGAAGTATAAAAAATCTTAGGAGAGATGGGGCTCACTTGACTCACAAGACTATTTAATGAAATATGGAGAACCCAAAAGTTGCCCGAGGAATGAAGAGCGAGTACACTTATATTCATATATAAGAACAAAGGAGACATTTAGAATTATGTGAATTATTGAGATATCAAGTTAATGTGTTATACTATGAAATTATGGGAAAGAATTATTGAACGTAGGTTAAACAAGTATCGAGTATAACACATAACCAATTTGGGTTCATGCCTGGCAGATCTACTATTGAAGTGATTCACCTATAGAGACGTCTTATGAAACATTTTAGAGCAAAAAAGAACTTTAACATGATATTTATTGATCTAGAAAAAGCTTACGATAAGGTGTTAAGAGATGTTCTTTTAGAGAATCTTGGAAAAGAGGTATCCCATTAACATACATTAATCTTATAAGAGACATGTATCATGGTACAAAAACATTTGTGAAGACTCATGAAGGAACGACAAACTCTTTTGAAGTTAATATTGGGTTACATAAGGATCAACTTTAAATCCATATTTATTTATATTGATTGTTAATGAGTTAACAAAACATATTCAAGATGAAGTACCTTGGTTTATTTGCGTATGGCATTGTGTTAGTGGATGTCTAAGGAAAAAGTTAATAGAAAATTGGAACTATGGAGAGAAACATTATAAAGTATAGGCTTCCGACTTAGTAGAATAAAGAAAGAATATATGAAATGTAAGTTTGATCATTTGGGTACTTTAGAGGACATAGAAATTAATATTGTCACATATTGCATCTCTCAAAAGGAAAGTTTTAAATACTTAGGGTTATTTTTTAGAGTGATGGAAAAATTGATGGAGATGTTAATATCGGTTGGTTAAAATGAAGTGGGGCATAAGGTATTCTATGTGATTAGAAGATACCATTAAAGTTGAAAGGTAAATATTATAGAGCACTAATTAGACATGCTATGTCTTATGGTTCTGAGTATTGGGCAATTAATCATCATGTATAAAGGATGTCCATAACACAAATGAAGATGTTGAGATGAATGAGTGATCACATAAGGAAAGATCGTATGCATAGTGAGGTTATTAGAAATAATTTGGGAGTAGCATCAATAGAACATAAAATGAGGAAAATTCACTTAAGATGATTTGGACACGTAGAAAGACGACCAAAGGACGCTCCTCGAAGAAGATATGAAAAACTAGATTGTAAAAATATTAAAAGAGAAAGAGAATGACCACAAAGTGTTGGAAAGAAACAATAAAGATTGATCTAATTTATATTGAGTTAATCCTACCATGATACATGATAGGGTTATGTAGAAACAAAGAATCCATATAGCCGACGCCATCTAGTATGAGAAAAAGCTTAGTTGTTGTTGTTGTTAATAGTAGTAGAGCCATGTTTTTTCATGGATTTTGATGAATTGTTTTTGTTTGTGTATATTTATGTTGCGTCATATGGAACATTTTAGAGCAAAAAAGAAAGACCTTCACATGATATTTATTGATCTAGAAAAAGCTTATGACAGGGTATCGAGAGAAGTTCTTTGGAGAACTTTGGAAAAAAGAGGTATCTCATTGACATATATTAACCTTATAAGAGACATGTATGATGGTGCAAAAACATGTGTGAGGACTCATGAAGGAACGACAAACTTCTTTGAAGTTAATATTGGGTTACATCAAGGATCAACTTTAAGCCCATACTTATTTATAACGGTGATGGATGAGTTAACAAAACATATTCAAGATGAAGTACCTTGGTGTATGTTATTTGCAGATGACATTGTATTAGTGGAGGAGTCTAAGGAAAAAGTTAATAGAAAATTGGAACTATGGAGAGAAACATTAGAAAGCAAAGGCCTCCGACTTAGTAGAACAAAGACAGAATATATGGAATGTAAGTTTGATCATTTGGTTACTTCAGAGGACATAGAAATTAAAATAGGCACATATTGCATTCCTATTAAGGAAAGTTTTAAATACCTAGGTTCAATTTTTCAGAGTGATGGAAGAATTGACGGAGATGTTACGCATAGAATGTTGGTTAAAATGGAGAGGAGCATCAGGTATTCTTTGTGATAAGAAGAAACCATTAAAATTAAAAGGTAAATATTATAGAGAAGCAATTAGGTCTGCCATGTTTTATGGTTCTGAGTGTTGGGTAAGATAGGGATCTGTGGAAACAAAGAATCCATGTAGCCGACCCCATCTAGTATGGGAAAAGGCTTAGTTGTTGTTGTAGTTGTTGTTGTATATTTATGTTGCGTCATGTTTTTCCCAATATCGAACAAGGCATATTTTGCCCCAAGTTGATTTCAAGTACTCTTTATTTAGTAAGTCTTGTTCTAGCAGTACCTTGTACCAGTAGTTTTTGGTGATCGCTTCAATAATCAAGTAGTTGATACCTTTCAAAACTTGCACGGATATGGTTAGTCTGATAAGTTGTAATACCCAAAGAGGCACAAGCATCGAAGAAACTCCGAACTCTGAAACAGAATATTTTTCCCTTGATTTGATTCTGAATGCTAAATATTCCACTTGAAATTGTAGACAAGAGTTCAAGCCCCCTCTCTGGATGTACTTTGGGTAAACTATTTTTCATTGTGGTAAGATAATAGACGATATGAGAGAGAGAGAGAGAGCTATACCAAGTTTTTACTCTGTAAAAACCTTAAATTTAGCAAAAGGAAATTTGATAGCGTAGCAACTAATGGCGTGAGGACAACTCTCTCACGGAATGGTATAGCTCGTTCCTTTTCTGCCTTCGTACTTGTAGTTTCATCAAAATGCTTAGACCAATTCTGAATGTGCATTGACAGGAACTGGTTACTTGACCGCATGCTTTGCTCTGATGGTCGAAAATGAAGGTCGTGTTGTTGGAGTGGAGCATATACCTGAACTGGGAGCTAGTTCCATTGAAAACATAAAGAAAAGTGCTGCTAAACCTTTTCTTGAGCAAGGTGTTCTTTCGATTCACGTCGGAGGTACTGTTTGATTTAGTACCACCAATGAGTCGCCCTTGACATACGATATAATCGGATCAGTAAATGTTAGTTTTCGAATCTTGTAACCCTTTGTTGCATTTGTTATATACAATAGATGGCCGGCAGGGGTGGCCAGAGTTCGCTCTTTATGATGCAATTCATGTTGGAGCAGCTGCATCTGAAATCCCAGCATCTCTTATCGAGCAGTTGAAGCCTGGTGGGAGAATGGTGATTCCCGTCGGGAATTTCTTCCAGGAATTGCAGGTTGTGGACAAGCAGCAAGACGGTTCAGTTAATATCCGAAGTGAGACATCCGTCCGTTACGTCCCACTGACGAGTCGCACAGCACAGTTAGGAGGCTATTGATACATAATCGTTGTCATGGCGTGTTCGCAGACTCCAGTTTTATGTATCTTTTGTGTCCGCTGTTGACTGGATAGTTTGAAGGTGGTGATGTAATGACACTTGTAAATGTTGTGTCAAGTTTGTGTGGTTAAGCAGAAGTTGAAAGCCAAGACGGCTTTTTGGGCTCTTGTTAATTTTTTATTTCTCTTCTGCTTTTCAGTTTCGGCCCCACATTCAAATACGTGCCCTGATCTTTTCTTGGAACCAAGCAGGATCAAAATCCATTATCAAGCCGCCGTTATACCTGGTTCCTGAATGATGAAAGGGCACCTGGATGGGAAAATGAGAGGCTTTAATCCCGTATCTTTTTTCCTGTGTGACAAATACTTTAATGTCTGTCATGGCTCTGTGCAAGCGGACGACAAACATGGGTTCTTGTGAGAATGATTCACACTCTGAATACCTTGAAAGAAGGTTACTTCAACTTATACATTATTAAAAAAGAAAATAAGATTTATGCATCACTTTCCATCAGGACGTTCAATTTCGCTTACAGTTACTACCCGCTGAATGGCTACTTGAGAACAAAAAATTAATGTTGATGGGATCCCATTTTGAAGATACATAAGTGAGAAGCCTCCAATTACAACCCCGGTTGAAGCATGGATCTACGTTGGCCTTACAGCTCCAGCCCCTCCAAATCGAAGGCGCAGATTGTCCAAAGTTCGAGCAACCAGCAATAGCCGAGGGTCATCCGCAGGTATCTCCCTTTCCTGATTAAGACCAAATTCCAATTGAACAGAGGATCAGCACAGCGCTTAGAAGTTGAAATGGATGGAAAACTAGCCAGTGCATGTTAATGATATTTCAAACCAAAGAACTATTTCCATACTTTAAGGCCTTTATAATAAGCTTCAACAGCAGGAAGAGAAACGTTCAAGCGGCGACTCTGCATCAAGTCCCATATATAGTTGGCAGTGGTATATCCTCCAGTCTGAAACAATAGTTGAGATTATTTGTATGATGATAAGAATCAAAACCAAATAATATAATTGAAGCAATGACCTTTTCTCCTGATGCAGCCAAGAGAAGATCATTCGACATCTTCGTGTTCAAGAAGAAATTCCTTGCATTCATCTTCACCTGCAGAATAGGATAATTGTCTTGTGACTTGAGATTTGTATCCCCCATTGGGAAGAGAAAACATCAGAAAACTCATAATCCTCCAATTACCAGAGTCTCTTGAGCTATCTCCATTCCTCGAGGTGTATATCCAACCATTGCTCCCTCGACCAGAGCCTGAAACCCAATTCAGTGTAGATTGAAGAACTAAATGCACTAAAAGAAAAGGATCCATTTACCAACCAAAAAGCAGGCTCTGAGTTTATCAATTGGTTCTCAGCCTAAATGGAAACCAAGGTGAAAAGAACAGGGCATGCCAGGATCATGTTATGGAAATGGTTCACAGGCATTTTCATTTTAAGTAGCAAATGAAGAGAGCACAGAAACGAACAAAATAAAGGAAGCTTTCATCTTAAAGTGGCAACTGAAAGGAGTCACATAGAAGCTGACTGGGACAGGAAGTATCAATGTAGAAAATCACATGTGCATGCAATACGAGATGCCTCACTTCCATCTCTGTGATACACTACTGTCTTCTCCAAGAAAGCGCTGTTGAGCCACTAATAGGTGTTGCACCTAAACTGATGCCCAGTTACCCTCAACCTTGAAAGACTCATGCTGTTAGGCTCCAAGTTTGTCAGCTAACTATACAAGGAAATGGGAATGCACGTGCACAGCCCATTCAAAAAAGCCTAAAGAACCGTGTAACCATTGGCCAGAAATGTTCAATTTTTCCAGAGGAAATCAAAGCCCGTAAAAATTCAAATTTTCCAGGAGCTAGGACACAGATGAATCCTAGTGTAGCATGCTGTTAATCACCTAAAATAACGGTTACTAACCTAAAGACCTCCTTTGTGAATTGCATTTCAGAACTAGTATGGCAACTGAAATTACCGACTAATGTGCGGTTCTACAATTTATACAAAAACAGATCACCTAACTGTTGACTTTGGATATTTGTTTGAATAATAGAAATTTGTCCCAAGCATGTTCAAATCACTGACCTAGAATCGCTTACTTTTACATCAATGAAATCTGAAGCAAATGGTTCATTATTACTAGTGAATGCCATGAAAAGGAAACTTACTGTGTATAGTTCTATCATTGGTGGCTTCCCCAAGTTGAAGTAGTCATCGAAAACTTTAACACCACGGTCTAGATCTCCACAGTAAAGATAGCACCTGATTGAAATTGAAAATAATATGAAGAGGAAAGAGGATCAATCTTAGAGTTCAAACAAGCTCGAGTGAATTCAATCAAGGCAAGGTACAATGAAACCCTCATCCGAAGCATGCAGAAATTGTGGAATAGAGCCAACCCATGAAATAATTCTTCAATTTAAGTTATGAAAACAATACAAAAACATGAATGGGTTCATTAAACATGGCAAAATCATGCATTAGTTTCCTCCAGCACCAATTCTATTGGTACCATGGTCACTGCCTCAAATATCCCACCCACTACCCAGGAACTGATCACATCACTGATTAAGTTACTCGAAAAGATAGTGTTCCAAAATTAACACTCATATTCATAAAAGGAACATTATTAGCACGCAAGGAACGGGCACAGATGGCAGCAACCTATAGTTTTCCTCAAATGACATAATAGTTGATTTATGTTACTATTGTGCATTAATTAATAAGGAAACTAGTTTCCATTACCCTTATTGCTTTCCATTTTCTTTCTCATACAGATTCATGTCTGACTTCCTTGAGTAATCATTTATTTCCAGCATTCCAAAACTATTTTTACTTCCTATTTCCTAACATAATATGGATGAACATGAAAGTCACAAACGCACGGGCAAGAATCATACTGTCAACAGGCAATTGGATAATAAGCACAATGATGAGATATTCGGAAGAAGATGCAATAAAATTTGGAATATGTGCATCTTTAATGATCAGAACAAGATATTTTACACCCAAAGTGATGGAAACAGTTCACTCCCACCATCGCACCAAGGGTTTTTGGTAGCTAGCAACCATGTCACAGGCTAAATATATCCATGACCCAGAATCATTTGGATCAGTCAGACAAGGAAAGTTGTCATGCAACTTTCAAATACAAGTATAACCAAGTATATACATGGAATCGGTTCATTCATGGTAACATGAGAGCAAAGGAATCACCTCATTGTTTGTATCACAATAAAAACATCAGGGGAATAGTTGTCTTGCTTCAGCATATCCAAAAGTGTTTCTAATGTCTGAAAAGAAACAAAAAGCGGGGGTTATCTTAAAAGATAGTAGCCAAAGCAGAAGAAATTTGAGGGTCATCACGGTTACATAACAGACCACATTAAGAAGCACATTTGATAAATTCTGTTATCTTATGCAGGTTGAAAGCGAACATTTCATACAATTTAGAGTATTTGACAAAATATTGCACAGAACCTGATAAAGTTTATGTGAAGGTGCAAATCATATGGGCATACATTTCGTTTATAAATGTGCACTGCATGGCTTACATGATAACCTTGTTAATGATCATTAACTAAAGCAAAAAAGATATAGATGAAGGACAGAATCAGTACCTCTACACTCCGGAGCTCAGCACAAGCATGAAGGGCAACATGATACACAGTCAATTGCCTGTTCAAAAAGGCACTCCTATAAACATAATCTGCAGTAGGAATGTTGTACAATTCTTCTTCAGAAACTCCCATCATCACATTTTCGGCAATGTCACTTGATGATTCAAGGGAAGACCATCCCTTAGATTGCTTGACAAGCTCAACTATCTTTTTTGATAAGCATGATTAGCAATTTAGACTAAAAAACACATGAACCCAATTTTGCAATTAAGACCATCAATAACAGCTAACCTTCTTAGTTGTCTCCTCTGTCACAGGCTTCTTGTTCTTATAAGCAGATATTAGCCCAGCATAGCAAAACTTGTTCAATCCTAAACCTGCTGCAGTCATATCCCGAACAATTGCATAACTATTGAAATGGAACATATTAGTAGCAAGACATAAGCATGTGTGCAAGCTGACAAAATTACTGATGTGTTTCAAGAAAGAATCTGAAGAACATGAAAACTGACGTGTTTCACGACAGAAACCAAAGAATAAGAGCAACTGCTTGGAAATGGTTTTAGCAATAAGGCACCTACCTAACAAAGAAAAATCTTCTTGTACCTTCAGGACATAGAGGACCAAGTTAACATGTAATGGAAGGGTATGGAAAATCAATGGTAAAATAATAGAACGAGAGGTAAAAAGTACATCAAGCACACCCTCATCCTTCCTAGAATAGTGTAACTGTGAAGCTCAAATGTGGTGGGGGCATTTGCTATAAAGATACAAACACTCATAAAATATAAACCAAAATGTGAAGATGGTACATCTGGAGTATCCTCATCCTTTCTAGAACGGGAAAAGAAAAGCTCAAATATCCGGATCACTTGGTACTAAAAACATAACAATGTCAGAGGACATTAACAGTACATAATTGTAAAGTCGGTTAGATATGAAACCAACAAATCAGGATAATAAAGTCTGAAGCAGTGAAAAGCTTATATATCAGGGATGCACTACCAAAAGGGAAAGAAAAAGATTCCCTCTCAAGGCACAAATCCAACTCATCCTATAACAAGGTTAGAAGAAGAATGCCTTCAGTACCCCCCCCCCTCCCCCCACTGACAGTAAAAAGCACCAACAAGAGTCCCAGTATAGGCCTTCTAGGAGAATAATGGCAGATAAAGAGCAATATTTCCATGCAAAAGATAGAATATGCCATGTTCTATCCAGAACAAAGAACAAGAATCAAGGACCTGAGAGGACAGTTTTCCATGTCTTAATTCCATTCCAAGTAATTTACTGTATTAACTCGCTTCAAAAGGTTCAATAACCAGCAGGTTTATTAAGGATAGTAGGCCCATGAAGCATGCACAGTCACAGAACTGGAAAGGCACAACAAACTGCTCTGGTAGAGAAATATAAACTTAGTGAATGTGAGAGAGAGTACACTCGATCAAGACGACCAGCAGCAGCACAGGCATTCAAAAGACAGATATATGTCTGTGGATTTGGTTTCACTCCACATATTTTCATCTCTTCCAGAAGCTTCACAAAAAGACACAAATTAATATGCGGCAAAATTGCTTACAACAAGAATATTTATCCATAAGCGTAATAAATTTACAATAGACTTAAGCATTATCTCAACTACTTAGCTAGGAGAACTACCAATATACAACCAAAGCCTAGTAGTGACAACTTAAACGTGCAAGACCTTCAGGAACAGAAAACCTCAAACTGTATAAAGGGAACTCTTCCTTAAAAAATGTACTCTTAGTGCACAAAACAAATCTGAACCATAACTCATAAGCATACTAAAGTATCCAACCTGAACAGCAGCCTCCGCATTCTTGCATTTTCCACATGTTGAAATGAGGAAGTTATACAATGGAACCTGCAGAGGAAAAAGACAAACAAAAATTAGACAAGCATGAAGTAAGAAACAATGGCATATTTGACAAAAGCATGATTTACAAGTTTCAGAAAAAACACTTGATATCAGCAAAGCTTTTTCATAGACACCAATTCCTGTTCTAGTCCATTATGTACATTAATAGGTGTATTCCCCAACGGATCAATTGATATTCTTCCAACATAATTTTATGGTAAACAGGTTAAACAAATCCTTTTAGTTGGATCATAGTATACAAAGTGAATGCATGCAGATCATCTCAATCCAGGCAACCCTTCGGACAATATTATAATGAGATTAAGAGTCATCCAAGCTACAGACATGCATAAATTTATATGATGCCATTAATATAATATATTGCATATGCACGTGTATTCCAAACCTACTGATTGCATACATTATATGCCATTAAACCATGACACACATATACAGGCCTGTCCAATTCCAACCTGCCCTGGTCAGTTGACCCAGAACAGACCTTGGAATTGGCCAGAACCGGAGAACCCGCATTTCGATTCCAGTTCTGCCTTCAGGAGCACCAAGCTAAAACTGGAACTGCAACCAACAATTCCAAGGTGTTCCCTGTAGATTTTTAAATTCTAAATGCATTTTTTTACTTTTTCAGACTAAAACGGGAACCAGAATGTATGGTGAACCAAAACCAAAACCACACCTAGAACGGGAGCGGGCCAGTTCCAAGTTTTGGTGAAACAGGAGCCAGCAAGTCTACATCCACATATAGATATACAGATAGATAGATAGATAGATATGGATATAGACATGTATATATACATATATATCTATATGTCCACACATACATTTAAATATATATATGCATATAGACGGATATATATCCCATGTTATGAACTTATTAGAAGCACTTCTAGCAGCCGCTGTTTCAGGATGGCCATGTACCACATAAAAGAGCCATAATTGACTACTTTAATTGGATTTAGGTGATGATGGAAACTCATTTTCAATGATTTTGTCAATCATTGATTGCTTTTACAAAATTAAAATGTCTACATAATTTACCTAAACAGAGATGTTCAAGGGCTACACTTCTCATTTGCCATGAGTCATTAGGAGGTTATAAAATTACCGTGTAGTTGGGTTTTTGTAGTTCACAATCAAATTCCAAACCAAGGAGATAGGAAGCCTAAACAAAAATTTTGAAGAATCTAGAACTCAAACAACCATCATTACCCCTTTAGTGGATTTTAAACATGAAAGTTCCAGTTAGAAGGTAGATGGATTCTCTTTTCATAAAATTCACTTCAATCTATTCCAACACACAATGTATGTGTGTCTCGCCATGATAGAACAGACGACATTAATGTCCTGGCATATGTACACATCATTGATGCCGGGATGTACATATTCCTCAATTTGCTGTTAAGGTCATTTATACTTGGGCTCTTAGTAGTGATGATGGCACTAATGAGTAATAGCCTTCACATGGTCACGAGATTTTCAACAGTTCCTCAGTGTGGATAAAACCAACCAATTGGTCCAATCAAATGATCGTGAATGAAAAGTTCAAATTCCTTTAATGTGCATCGACATCACTAAGTGTG
Organism: Brasenia schreberi; assembly: GCA_036023115.1. Taxonomy (NCBI): domain Eukaryota; kingdom Viridiplantae; phylum Streptophyta; class Magnoliopsida; order Nymphaeales; family Cabombaceae; genus Brasenia; species Brasenia schreberi. The sequence continues at coordinate 10,723,484 of JAYKKT010000058.1, read as the reverse complement.
GTGATGAAGAATTTCATTGCAGCCATAACAATACTAAAATAAATTATGATTGTTTCATTCTCTTTCAATCTACATGCTCAATTCACTAGTCATTCTCCACCTAGTTATATGGACCTAAACGTTTCTGCTTTGTATTTCTCAAATCAAAACCAATTCTTTTCAATTAGATTATCTTAGGTAGCTGTGACTTTGTTAATAGCCTCTTGTCATCATCTTGCTTAAAACTTACTTCGTTTACACCACATCCAGTCAGAAGCTAGGTGCGCCATAGAAGCATCAAAATGCATGATCCTTTCACAATCTTCGAAATATGATTTGAGGAATGCGTTTTATCACATTTATGCATGACTAATGGAACAGGAGCACTGAAATGATACTTCCAACCCTCAATTGAAGACTAATTCAATTATTGTGCACAAATGCAGCTATAGACCACCAAATAAGAACCACAACAAATACTTCTCCCACAATAAGTGGGATTTGCTACATTCATTCATAGTTTCTATTGTGATCCATCTCAGGCACACCTGCATTTAACTCAAACACAGCATGGTCATGTTTGACAAGTGCATCTAGAGACCAACTAGCCAAGTACAGGATGAATTGTAATGTCTCCATTAAAGTGACATTTCTTACATCAGGAACCAGTCCCATAGCCTTCATCTCGTCCCTGAAAAAGAAGGCATCTTGAAGCCGACTCCCTCGCATTGTCCCGAGGATAAGCGAATGAAATGTATCTCTTACTGGCTGCACTCCATCTAACATCATATCGTCGTAGACATCCCGCAGCAAGAACGGTCTGCACAATCACAACACAAAAGAGAAAATTGAAGTCACAACAATTCTTAAAACTCTAATCCACGTCCAACTCCCTCCCTGATCCGACAGAAACGATTCTATTACTTTCTTTGGCCAATAAGTGAGCTTAAAACAGTATTGTATTCCGATACGTTATTTGCGTAATTTCTCTTCTTGTATTCTTCACCGCCAGCACCGGAAGAATAAGGAGCGACAAATAAACGAATCCCCACAAAACCAAGGGACGCTGATTTCTTCGGATACAAAGAAAGGAAACTCCTCCCTGAAAAACCATGGAAGAAAACCAAACGTGCAACTTTAGTTTCACAAGCATTTCATCATTCACTATAATCGAAAAGCACTCAATAATGAATAAGCAATAGACCTTTACCACTAAACTTCGGTTTAAGAGACTACCCATGTGATGTGAGTGATAGAGAACAAAAAGAGCACTAATAATTTAAGAGATCACGAGAGCTACAAAGAAAATGGTAAAGGGAGAGGTTTCTTGCCTGAGAATCCGATGATCTTCATCATGGGAGTCATGCTTGGAACGGTAAGAGAGGATTTAGACTTCGGAAACCTGCCCGCCTTTCAATTTGAACCCATCCTCTCTCTCGGTGTGGTGCAGGAAGCCAAAAACCCCTCAGCGGTTTACGACCGTCCATCCAGGGTTTTTAGGGCTTTGTTGACAAAAGCGAGGAAACCGGGTTAGGTTCTATTCTGGCCTAGATACCGTACAATCCAATCTAATCGGAATCTAACTTTTCCTTTTGTGGGTACAGGATCTAACTTTATTGTGTTTGAATTTAGGATTTTCAGAATAAGATTAAAAAAAGAAACGCACAATGAATTTATGTAAAGGAGATTGTATCTAATTTGGTTGCATAAAAAAACATTGCAAATTGGAAAAATAGCAAATTAAATATATTTTTTATGTAATTCGCTCATACTATTCACATCTGCATTTAGGACAAGTTTGGGAGCACGTAATCAAGGATGACATGCTTTTGACATGCGATATGCTTTAGTGGATTTACTTACACGGATTCGGATTCAGTTGGACCTTTATTCACATTAAATTACGAGTTTTTCAGTCAGGCTAGGCTTCAAGTGTCTCTAGCGTGGGCATGTCAACAGTGGTAGATCTGCATCGAGCCAAAGTGAACCAAAATTTCAAAAAACAACCCAGGTTTGGATACAAAGGCGATATAATACATGGTCCATCACATCCTAAATCATTCTAAAGCTATCAGCCCCACCCTAAAACAAACGTCAAGGAGCTTAGAACAAGTGCATTGGATTGTACACGATTCATTTGATATCTGATTGATGTAATACATTTTTTGAAGTTGATGAAAATTGTACTATGCATACAAACATTGTAAAACTATTCAAGCTTAGTGGTAAAAGTTGGCGAGTTGTTAACACTGCAAGAAGGTAAGGATGACTGTTTGGCTTCTAGCTTCTCTCTTATCCTCCTCTCTCTCTCCCTCGCTCACACTGTTTCCCTTTACGGTGATCAGGAGTGAACTTTTGTACCAGACGTTATTCTTTTGGGGCAATTCAAAAGACGAGACGCTCAACCAATCTCCATAAATTCTCCTCAAGATGCACCAGACGTTAAAACTTCAAAGTTACAATAATCGATTCAAAACCAAAATCTATCGGAACACAGGAAATAATACTCAACATCAACAAGAAACAAGAGAACAATGTTCAATTTCAAATTCAAAGCAAAACTGCTTCACCCCAGTAGATCAATACTTGATGGGAGCAAGCAAATCAAGTTGGGAATCAAGCTGCTGCTCTACCGATTTCTCCGCCTTCGCTCTCAGTTTTGTCAACTGCTTCCTCCTTTCGTAAATAACCTGGGACCTAGCTTTCCTCTTTGCCTCCAGCTCCTAAATAAGCATCAAAAAGATTGGTCAAATTGCAATCCGACAACCAGAAGAAAATAGTTATTTAAAGAATAACTCATCCTAAGAAAAGAATAAACCAGCACACAGAAGATCAACGCACGGTCAAGTATCAGTGCCTGTTGAAAATGCCATACAAGAAGCTCTCTTAAACTCATCAAAAGAGGAAGCGAACCATGTTTATGAGCTGGAGTTGGAGACAATGATTCCTTAAACTCCTTGCTGCACCATATTTGGGATTCTGTTTTAGGGAGAAGGTGAGTGTTGATAGGAGTGGTGATTAGAGAATTTGACCAACCATTGTTTCATTTTGACCAGGAAGAGGACACGCCACGGACAGACTTATGGCTTTTCAACTTTCATAGGAACAGTAGCTCAACTAAAAAGATTGTGCCCCGCTGCTGTAAACTGTCATTGACTGGGTCAGAGATGAGTTGGCCGTCTTCAAAATAGAGTCTCGAATAATACCGGAATCTGTTCTTAACTTATATATTTATCCATTACAATCAAATAACTGGTGTTATTGGTGCATAGGTTGGAGGAAATCACAACAATAAATAATAAATACCAAGATACAATGTCGGATAAGAGCTTCCCTTGACAGGTAGAGAACATCTGAACAAGAACTAAGACTATTCTAACCTTTTCAATAGGAGGCCTATTAAGGACATTAGGCATATGGATACTGACCTGACCAGTTCCCTCAAGTAGAACACAGATTTCGTAACATGAACAAACGTTACAAACCATGCTTGTTCACAACCTTTTCACAATAGGCTTATTCACAAGTACAACCACTAAAGCGTGGGGTTTATTTCCAAGAGCCTAAAAAAGCAGAAGTCCAAATTTCGTTATGAGACAACTATGGAAGGAAAGTGGCCAGATGTCAAGAGATAAGAGGCACATGAGTTTCATAACTTGTTCTCTTTTTCTACACTAGAAGATTATGGGATAAGCCAAAGTCTGCTTTCTCTAACAATTAATCAGCAGCCTAAAATCATAAAATAATTATGTCACTGTATGAATATAGATGGAATCTACTTGCAACTCACAAACGGTTAGGAAAACTGCCAGAAATCGACACAGTAAATCCCAATTACTGTGGCCGTGCCCCTCATGCACAGTGAATTTTCAGAATAAAGAACATAGAAATACTCCAATAATCAAAAGAGATAGAGAAATTTGCATTTGCACAATACTTGCATAGTAAAGATGATAAGTCTACAAAAACTATGCCAATGCATGAAGAAGCATGAATGAATGCAGACATGGACACCACATCCAACCAATAACCCATTCAACCAACACATAATATCAGTTCATATGAATCGTATATACTGTCCTTAACTTATTAGTAAGTTTTAGAGCATGATTCAGTATTGCAGCGTAAAACTCATCTATAGCATAATGATAGTTACCATATTTTACTATATGTTGATGTATCGTACATATCATGCGATATGTGATGACAGGCCAAAAGAGCTGTCATTTCCTTCCTTTTCTTTGTGAGTCATCTATACGCTTCCACCATTCTCTAGAGAAAAAAAAACAATCTCATTTGGAGGCATTTGTCATTGCACGTGCTTGGGTTCTAGGCATAACATTCTGTTGATTGGAAACGTTTTCACTCCATCTTTTGATTTCAGCATCGCATTTGAAGTACAGAAACAGCCATTTTTTCTTTATGCAGTGGGAATAGCAAAGTTTGAGAGGGGGGAGGTATAGGAAAGATCTACAACTTAGTGAGAACAAAACAATGAAACCAACGATTTAAACCAAAAATTTGCACACAAGTGGCAACACGAATCATGAAAAGACTGGGAAATTCATAGGGAAAAAGGGAGTACCTTGATGGTGTCATACTGACTCCATCCTACTTCCGATGACAGACGACCTAGCAAGCAGTATTTATGCCCCTTCTGAAGCCTCAAAACCCTGAAAAAGATCCATCAACTATTAATCTCAGCTAACACGCTCCCCCTTGAAGCAGCGAATTCACCTGAGAGAGGGAGGGAGAGAGAACCAGCCGAATGCAAAAAGTCCAAAACGAAAAACAGAGAAAAGGGAAACCCACTTGAGGGCATCGGGGATGACCATCCTCTTCTTCTTGTCATACGGTGGAGGGACACCCTCGTAAACCTTCAACCTTGCCAGGGCGGCCGCACCTCGCTTGGTTTTATGAGGAATCATACTGAATAACAAACCATCAACAAGGCGAAGATGAATCAGAAACAAACACCGCGAGCAAGAAAGCCGAGAAAATGGATCCATCTACGTTAATCATAGTCATCCAACGAGAGGAAACGAATTAGACACGCCAATGGAAAATCAAGAAAAGCTGAATAAAACGGAACAGATTATGTGTTATAAACCACCAACGACAGAAAACGAATCAGAGACGTAATGCAAGCAAGAAAAAGGGGTAAAAAATGAACCAGTTGCAAGAACTAAGCACAATCAACAACAGAGGAGAAACCAAAAACTCCAGATCAGGAGAAGGGGACTACCGAGCTATTTTGTGAAGATAAAGGGAAGAGAACGAAACGATCACGCGAACCATAGAAGACCAAACAGCAGAAAACGAATCAGAAACGCGAAATCCGATTCTTGAAACGGGAACATGACCAGACCATTACGCGAAATGATGGAAAGCATCCAGACAACCAATCGGAAACGCTAAATGCGAGCATAGAAACAAGAACAAGACGAAACCCCCTTGTATGGAATGACGGGAAAACGCAAAAAAAAAACGATGGAAGAGGAGAAAAAGGCTTACCCTCGGATGGTCCTCCAGAGGATCTTCGAAGGGGCGCGGAAATGGATGGGCCCGTGGGAGGGCTTGGTGTTCATGCGCTTGCGGAGGAACCGAAGGTACTTCATTTTCTGCCGGACGAGGCCGCCGGAGAGGCAGATCTCTTCGCAACGAACCACGACGATCCGCTGGCCGTTGAGGAGCTCCTTGGCCAGGATTGACGACAGACGGCCAAGCATGTGATGGCGCGCGTCCACCACCACAACCCGCGCGCACACACCTGAACCCGATACCATTCTCTCTCCTTCTCCTCCTTCCTCCGACGTCGCCGATGAAGATTTTGATGCGTGGGCGTGCTTAAGATTTTGGGGTCCTAGGGTTCTTTTGTGTTCTTCAATGACGAAAATGCCCCTTCCAGTTTCTACTTAGAGTAGGGCTTTGAAAAATTAAGAATAAATAGTAAAAGCCAGTAATATCGTATTTTTAGTAATAAATGGAAAAAATTATGTGAGTTATGGTTTAAAAATGTTTTTGTTAAACATGACAAAGTTAAAAGATATGAAAAAGATTGACAAAGTTAAAAGATATGAAAAAGATATACCAAAACATTAGCTAAATGACCATTGTTGTTGGTGGAGAGTTTGATTTGATTTGGTGTTAAGTTTCGGTTTTTTTTTATAAAAAATTTGGAGGCCACTAGGTGATTATTTCATACATGGCCCAAAACTTACTCAAAATGACTATTGAAGCATGCCTTTAAGTTTATTTATCTTTTGCCATATGACATTTAATTTTGCAAAAGGACTCAAAAGACTAAATTGATGCTTTTTATGCATTTCATTCCTTTCTACTCATATATATTTTTGTGCTTGTAGTTTTGATAAAGTTGCAATGAAATAGATTCGGGTTTAAGTAAAGAAAAAGAAAAGACAAATGTTGTGTGATCATAGGTTTAACCAAATCGGGTTCAGTCTCTTTTTATACAACGGTCGGTGACCCGAACCTAACTTAGACCCACAGTTTTTCATCCGTATCAGTGATTTTTGTGTGCTAACTCATCCATGAAAAACGAGAAAATGACAAGTGTGAGATGAGGAGCATGGCCAACTTGGTTGAGTGGTTGGCTTCAGAAGGTTACAAGTTCGATTCTCGATTTTGTATTTGAAGGATTCGTCTTAAACCTTAAATTACCAATAAAACCTTAAGTAAGCCACACAGGGTTTTCTTTATCAACCCCCCACATATTAGTTATTCTCTTTCCAGTCAATAGTTCTCAGTATTACAGAAAGCACCACAATCTTCCAATAGCTAAATGGCATATTAGCCTTATTTTAAACATAACCAAGCCCTTTTCCCGCTAGGCAGGGTTATAAAGGTGCTTAAGATTAATGGACACCTTAGTCTTATTCTCGCCCAAGTACACACATTAAACTTTCGACATTAAGAGTAGAACATTGTGTTAAGCTAAATACGACTGACAAAGTTTTACGTTAGCTGTCAACTATCTTTTACAAAACTTCATGGGCTAAGTTAGGGTGAAACCTTACCACATGCATGGTAAAGGCCTTCGATTGCGAGAAAACCTTACCTTTTTTCTCAAGTTTATGAAAAGAAACCTTTCTTAAGGTTAAATGTATTGATTGTATAGGATCAAGAGAATTCTTGAGGATTCATACGATCGAGAATTTATTCTCGAGAAAATTATTGAAAATTAAATTAACACATTCCGGGCTCCATTACTTCGTCTGAGATCATGGATACCTAAAGTAAAAGAAAAGGTCATGTTCAGGTTGACACACACAAACGAAAACACAAGACCCGAAACACGAAACTACTGGCAATTTCAGGTACAGTGGATCGTTTAGCACCACATTGAGCTGATCTCTTCGTTTGAGTCCCCCATGCAAAGCTGAGACCAACAAACCAAGCACCCTGATAACTTCCAATCGCCAAAGTGAGAAGGCTTGGGTTGTGCTTGTTTTGACCTGTTTCTTACATGAACCCGAAATAACACAATGCAACACAACCCAAAACACGGTATCACCACCCATGATCTCTTATTAAACAACAGACGAGTCTCATAAGTTAATGGTGCTTCTTGTATAGCGAACCTTATAGTGGCTGTAAGGAAGGTCTAAACACAATCCCTAATAAAAAATTTCAAGGTAAAATTCTGACAAATATAAATAATTATAATCGTTGTTTTTCCTTCACTGTCTAAGAGCCATTGAAGTCCTTTGGCGATGTATGAAGGTTCGCCCTCAGCCTCAAATGGTGGTAGTGGCATGAATGAAGCTGAATATCTGCTGCACTGAATTGGCAATGACTTCTGCTGTAAACCTCGTCTCCCCAACTATCTTCTTGGAAGAAAATATAAACACAAATCAACTTAAATAGCAATATTTATTTATTTTTCTGTATTTATAAACACAAATATTACAAGAGGAATCTAAATGGTTATTAGAAAAATTCAGCAATAGTTTAAGCCGGTGGCAGAACCATATTGAGCCGAGGTGGGGCATCCCCTTCCGGCGTGCCCAAGGGTGGCTCATGCATGGGTAAGGGAAGTAAGGCGACCGCCTTAGGGCTCACAATTTTAAACTCATTGCGCTATCGATTTCATAAGGCCCAATTTTTTTGTCCACACTTTGTAGTACCCAATACCACCTTCGTCCACTCAGAGTGACGAAAAAGGATCGAATCATATTCAGGATGACCTATATTTTAAAATGGCTGGATGCAAACACAACCTCAAACACAAAATAGCCACTCCTATAGCAGCCAACAATGGTTTATTCATGAGTTCAACCTCAAAGATATCTTCTTTCTTGGTGATCACTCAATAACTTACAATGTAATGACCTTGTTTTTGTGCACACTTAACTCCGCCCATGTAAGAGATCACATGGCCGGTCTCAAGCCCCGATAAAAGAGAAGAATTGCGTTAGGTTTTCGACAGTCAACTTAAAACTTTGTCGGACTTATTTACCATGGATTCTACCAATTATAATAGGATTTTATGAAAACAAAGAATCAATCTTTGCAACCGACCCATCTAGTATGGAAAAAGGCTTAGTTGTTGTTCATACTTAACAACAAACAGTGGCGGCTGGCTGGTGAATAAAGAAGTGGACGGACAAGTATAAAACTTACCTTGACATTAAAGGAATAGAGAACAGTCTGCTCAATTGTGGTGATGTTAGTGTGAAGAATGTTAAGCTGCATATCTTCAAGGGCAGCTATCATCTTCAGTAGTTGGCCGGGTCGCCTTCTCGACAGGATCTTGATCATGGCATCGAATCCCAGTAGCTTCACCTCTACTTCGGCAAGGCACGATTTGTTCTCTGCACTCTCCTCTCTGAGTCCAGTCTTGAACTCAGCCATGTTTACCTGCTCATTAGTAAGAGGAAGACCTGGACAGAAGACGGGTGGTGCCGCCACCGGGTGATGCAGTCCTGCTGGTGGTGAGGAATCTAATGATGACCTTGTTAGGATCTCAGCGCCACCCAGCATCCGGCGGTGCTTTTGTGATTCCAAACACTGGAGAAGCTGCTCTAGTTCTCTAACGAACTCGATCGCGCCACCGATAATCGATGCTTGATCACCCTAATATAACATATGTTGCAGTAATTCAATCTACTTTGCATTAGATGATGAATGAATAAGTGTGTGCATGCAATTGGATTTGTTTTGGCAAATGAAGAGATAAACATCATTATTTTTATGAATTTAATGCGATTCACCCCATGCAAATTCATCATAATCATTTGTGATTCTCTCTCTATGCTTGTTCCCTTTGTTTTTGTTTCTTCATTTTTAGAACTTGCCCTTTGATAAATATGAACAACAAAAGGGTTCTAAGCTAAGGAGGCTAGGTGAGGTCAGACAAGTGCCTCACCTGAAATCTAAAAAATTCTTAAATTCATCACTATATATAAGAAAATACAAATACTTTGTAGATGTAAAATATCAATATGCCTCACTCAAAATACTAGCGTTCCGCACCTAAAAAAAAATTATTGGGGTCTGTTGTTTGTTCTAAGGCTCCCCTCAGTAGAGTAAGCTTATACACTAAACCGGGCGAAAGATGAGGTGAGGTGGTGGATCCATCATGGGGTGTAATGGAGTTGAGTCGATTTCCAGCACAAGCAAGCTCGACTCAACTTATCAAGGAAATACTCGGCTCAAGCTCGAACTCGAACGAGCCTCAATCTTCAGTCTTTAGCATATTAGGGCCAAGCTTAAGCTTTTGTTATGTTTGAACAACTTGAGCTCGACCTACTAGGTTAATTTGAGCTCGGTGCAACCAAGATTGACTTGGTTAAGCTTGGGCTAGTATTGAGCTCATTTGAGCTCAGTAATTAGCTCAAATAAATGTAAATCGACCCAAATGCATAAAACTTTTAAAATATAAATATATATTAACTATTTATATTATAAAGCTCGATTAGGCTCACCAAATGCTTTATCCATGTAGTTAGAACTAGAGCTCGGCTCAAGCTCAAAAAGATCAAGTATAGCTCAAGTTTTTCTCCACCCGTGCTCGAGTAGCTTATGAGCAGCTCAGCTCACTTGCACCCCTACACCCGTGGCACTAGAATTTTGGAAAATCCCACGGTTGAATCCCAAGTAGAAAAGTGTAACCGACAGTCAAAAGCGTGGACTATAATATAGACTCCACGGAATAACCATGGCCTATCCATCCCACCCTAACATTTTTCCATGTCCGCCACTGATTGAACGATACTTACATTCAGAAAGTTTTTCTATTTTCCACTTCTCTCATGTTATTCATTTTTAGTTTATCTATCTATCTATCTATATGTGTGTGTGTTTTGTTTGTGTCTATGGTGAACAAAATGCTTGATTCAACTACGTCTTTTCTATTATTTATTAAGTATAGTATAGGCTTTTATCAAGTTTTAATGCACCACACTTAACGAAATCAACTCAATAATTAACAGATTCGTGCATGAGGAAAGAATTGCACCAAAAATGGCCAAATTATGCACAATGAGCAATATCTCACCTGGCTAGGGGGTCAACCACAAGCCAAAGGTCATAACTTCGATACCTCAGATTTGCGTAGACTTGGGACTCCCCATTGTACCAAGAAAAGGGTGCCAAATCAGTATGTTTTAACTTGAATATAACGAGTATATGATGCTAAACAGGGTGCACAATGGCTGCTTTATGGGTTTGGCCCTTCGTTCAATGCAAACAAAGGAGATATCGGTTCCACACACATACACGTGCGCACAAACATATATATTGTTATGTGCTCAAATCTATTTATGCTTAAATTCATTCAAAGATATGCATTGCTTTATCAATACGATCAATTGTGAAGATTTACATTTAAAAAGTGAAATGTACCTTATGTATTAAGTACAAATACAAAAAGAAGAATGGTATATTTTATTTTTTAAATTCAAATCTTCATATTTGATTACGTCAATTAGATGGTAACGATGTTTGAATAGATTTGAAAATGAATGAGTTTGATAATGGATCACTATCTCTCTCTATTTATTTATATATATGTTGATGTATGTCTATATATATCTACATATATTGCATAGTATTTGTAGATGTATATATACATATATCTACATATATATATATATATATATATATATATATATATATATATATATATATATATATATATATATATATATATATATATATATATATATATATGTCTATGTGTGTGTGTATATATATGTATACTGGTATGTATGTGTGTGGGTTGATATATGTGTGTTGGTACCGGTGCCTTGAAGACCTGCGTTGTATTTGTTTGCAAAAGAGCTTACCCTTTGGACGTAAGATCCTGGCATCAAAGATCTCAAGACTCTGAGGTGCTCATTCATCTGCCTTCTTCTGTTCCTTTCAACTGCTATGTGTGTCATCCTTTGGCACTCTACCTCTTCGCTAGTTTTCAGGCACCTCGGCCTCTTCCGTCTGCTAACTTTCAGATCCCCGGTGCTGCTAGAGAACTGTTGCACGTCACTGCTACTCTCAATATGATGACTGAATTGTACGGAGGCATTCTCCGAGCAGCCGCCGTTGGTTTCATCCTCTTCGGCAGCAGCCAGAAGCCTTTCACTGCTTGCCATTGCTTCATTTGCAGTTGCCGGAGAGACCATCTGTTGGTCTTGAAGTTTCTCGTTCAAGACTGGAAACTTGAGGACGTCTAGTCCATTTTCCGGGCACTTTTCTCCGGTCTCGCCTAGCTGGTTCACTGCCTGACTATGTCCGTAATCAGCAAATTGCATCACGTCGTAGAAGCTTAATTTGTCCAGAGAGTTTGTGTTGCATAATCTATGGGAGGAAGATGATAATTGAGGGTTGTCAAGCATATGATCCACCACTACACCGTTGTCTGAGCTCTCCCTTGCTCGAAGGGACTCATGGGGATTGAACGAATACACGTAGTTCTCGCCAGAGAATGACGCCGGCAAGGTCTCCTGAAAGGATTCAGACCAACAAGGCAGCATATCGACGAGAATTTCAGTAACATGAGAAGTAAATTGAGACTTAAGAGTTTAAAAGAGAGTTGAAAGCATTGATATATACCGGGTAAGTGCCTTCCTCATTGCCCATATTGAACGTTTCCTTCATGCAATTGCGCATATATTCATATATAGAAACATAAATCTATGGTAGGAAAAGATTTCTGTGACATTAAAAGATTTTAGTAGATATAAATTGAAAGGAAAGAAGATGAATAATGAATAAATGACATGAAAGACCATCTGAAGGTGAGTTGTGAATTACCACCAAATCATACACGAAAAGAAGGATATGATTTATATGAAAAGTTTTTTCCTTTTATTAATTTGTAACATTGATTAGTATTTCTATTTTGATTGGCAAACTGGGTTCAGGCAGCCCTTAGCAGATAAGCAGAGTCAATGCCCTAACTGGCGGACCCGTGACTCCTTTGGCGAAAATTGACTAAAGTTGGAGCCGGGTGTGTTCATTGATGAAGGTGTGAGACCACCTCCCTCATTCAATCTTCTCACAAGGGAGTCTTCTTTTTACGTCTCTCATGCTTGCTCTCCTTTCAGCTCACATTTCTCATGACATTGCTTTAAATAATAACCCACTTCTTCCCAGCCAATTCCAGTGTCTTCAAAGTAAGAAGATAAGAAGGTTGCAATTAATACATGGAGCCTTACACATAGAAGGGGAGTTTTATATTAACCGCCTAACTTGAGATAAATGCATATTACAGTCTTACTACTTTAGTTTTTTCGAGTAGCCACTTTAACTTTTTAAAGCATCGGAAATAACCTCCTGTCCTAAACCACTCGTGCCAATTTCCAAGTTTTTTGGAATACAAAGACAATTCACTCTTTCTGAGTTAAACTCCCCATCAATTGCAACTATGAGAGCACCCTCGCATTGAGCTTAATTGTTGGAAATAACCGTAGACATACATGCATAATAAAAAAATACGCAACAAATATAAACATGCCCCAATCATAAACAACAGCCACAGATCCAAAATAAGTCATAATCAAGTTATACAAAAAACAAAAGTAGAAGCAGAAATCAAAAACATATTTGTGCAAGTCGCCCTTGTGGACTTGCCTTACATAAATCACCACCACCTTCCTCGAAGGATAAAATGTACACACAACTCGAAAGATACATACTTGGCTTTAAGTCGACCTCAAACATGCCTCAGTCGCCTATGGTTGAAATAGAGAGACTAACAACGGGCATAGGTACTAGAACAATACTACGGATAGGGATCACAGATCATGGATCTAATTTAAATGACACACTGCTTTACCCGTAATCGTCCCGTATTATTCAGAACTGTCTCACATTATCTGTAATCGTCCCACCTTACTCATATCAGTGGCTGTGAAAGACTCTTGACCATTAAATCAAAAGTTTTCATGCAAAAAGATAGATTGAAGACCCAAGCCCAAGCCCGACCCAACATGCGTTGTGTAGTATAACATGTCCTCTCGAAGCTCTTTAAACTAAGTTTCATGAGCTACCAACTATATAAAAAGACATGTGAGTTTGTCACATTCTTCAGTATGGGACTAAACTTTGTCTCATTTTGGTCATCGCATGTACAAGTCCCTCATATGTTATTTTTTGTATTTTAAGATTTTCACATATATCATTTAAATATTTAGGGATACTAACATGAATTAAATGTCATTAATGTATATTAAATCCAACAATCCCCATAAAATCCTTAAGTGTAAAAGTATCATCTTAACTCAACCATCATATTATGATTTCAATAAGGTACCCTTCAATTTGAACCGTTACCATCATATTATGTTGATCCATATAAATTTTCTCATGGATGTCACCATGAAGGAAAGCAGTCTTCACATCCATTTATGAGGTCACATATGGAGGCCAGTACTATAAGCATTTGTATGGTAGTCATCCGAAAAACTGAGGAATAAGTATAAAAATAATTTATTCCTTCATTTTGTGTGTATCCCTTGACACTAACCTAGCCTTTTACTTATTGATTATTTTGTCTGTATTTAGTTTCTTCTTAAAGATCCACTTACAACCTACAATAGAACAATTAGGAGGCAAATCCACCAATTTTCAAGTACCATTGGAAATAATTGATTGGATTTCATCCCTAATGCCTTTATTCTAAAACTTAATCTCGGGTGAGATCATACCATGCTAAGAGGTGATAGGACTATCCTCTATATTGAAAGTAACAAAGTCATTTTCAAAGTCCTTTGATATCATAAGTCATTTACTTCTCCTTGATTCAATTATTTTCTTCGAGTCATTTGATCTAGAAACAACACAATCAGGGTCACACCCCACATTTGTCATCCTTTTTACATGATTGAGAATAAAACTAATAGTAGGATCAAAATCTCTAAAAGATACACTTTGGGGAAATCCAATATTTATAGGAAACACATTCTAAAAGAATATAGCATCACGGAGCTCAACAATTGTATTGACCTTTATGCTTGAAATATCAGATCTGATGACGAAGAATATGCACGTATAGCTTGTTTCCATGTAGTCCAGAAATATAGCATCAACTATTTTAGGTCTCAATTTCTTTCTCTTGTGTTTAGGGATGAGTACTTTCACAAGACGCTCTCACACTTTGCGATATTTAAGACTAGTCTTTCGACACTTTCAAAGCTCAAAAAGACTACTTTCCGTATGCTTATAGTTCCCCTCACAAGTTGGTAGGTAACCTAAAACTTTGAACTAAAACATTAACCATATTACTTAGGGTTTTGTTCTTTCATTCAGTTATCCCATTAGACTGAGGAGAATACAGAGCAGTAATCTCATGAACAATATTATTATTTTGATAATATTCTTGAAAAAGGTTTAAGGTATACTCTCATTCCCTATCACACCTTAATCGTTTAAGTATCTTACCTGCTTGAGTTTGTGCTTCATTTCTAAATACTTTAAACTTTTTCTAAAGCTTTATCTTTATTTTTAAGTAAGTAAATATAACAATATCTACTGCAATCATCAATAAACGTGATAAAATATCGTTTGTTATCCCTTGTAGTCATTTCATTTAATTAATAAATATCAGTGTATACCAAATCCAAAATCTCGGATTTCTTGTCAACCGTATGAAAAGGTTTCCTAAGTTACTTCGCTTGCACATATATATCATATTTGTGTTTTCTATCTATAAAAGACTTAGGTATAAGATTTAAATTCATCATTCTTTTCATGAAATCAAGGTTTATATGATATAACCTAGCATATCATACATCAAATGTTTTAACATTACACATAGAAGAAGAAGATGAAACAAAAGTAAAGGCTTTATTATTATTTAAATTCATACAAGAATCAATAATTGGTTCTATATGAATTTTAAATAGATCTTTTACATCACACAAATAACTCTTCTCAAAGAAGCACCCTATACTAAGTCATATAATGATGACTTTATTATATTTATAATCTAACCTTAATCGCTCCTTAACTAAATCAGGACCAATGAGTATATTTCGGTGAATCGTTGGAATGTGTCTAACTCTCTCAAGAGTTAAAACATTTCTCGAAAGAAACTTTAAGTCCACATTCCCTTCACCCTTGATATTAGCAGTCGAATGATCACTTAAGGTCATTGTTCGTCCACATACGACCCAATAAAACACAAATAGAGACTAGTCAACACAGACGTGCACATTAGCCATAGTGTTTACTATCCAGTACTATAGATCATACATAGAAAGGAAATATGGTGTAAGGAATAAATATCTCTCATTAGCAGGTGCAGTGGTCATCACCATATTGACCATAGTTTTTCAGTGGTCGTAGGTTTTTTGGCTTTCTTTAAGGGACATTCTCTCGCCCAATATCCAACCTGACTACAAAATTAGTACAGATTGTTCTTGAGTTTCTTTTAGATCTTTATTTTTGGTTTATACTTTCCTTGTTTTTCCTTAGGATTACTAGGTTGTTTCTTTCCAACCGTCATGTCAAGCCTAGAGTTGTTTGTTGGAGTCGAAGGATGTCTGTCTCATAGGTTTCAGTGTGCAACAGAAGTTGTATGCTTGCTAACGAGATAAAAAAAGAAAGAGTGAGAAGAGAGATAAGGTTACTCGCAGAGCGTTTTCTCTAGAAGAAGGCAATATATATCTCAAACTTTCTGTATTTTTTGTTGTATATATACCTGGTTTTTTCCTCTTCCGAGTTTTTCTCTTTAGGATTTCAGTTAAAAGTTATTTCATTTTCATTCGGGTGATGCCTAAGACTTTTTCAAAAGCAAAATATTTTTTTAAATAAAGTATCTTTTTCGAAAAAGTATCTCATGAAATCCGAAAAAATGACCCTTCAATGACTGACGTTAGCATTGGAGCCGATAGTGGCCATCAACTACTTACATCTCTCACTTAGCCACTAGAGTCAATCTATGATACAATGGTTTTGCCTTAGACTATTTTGGGGTTTACCAAGTTGTATCATTTATCTAGTTGGAAGTAAATTACAACTTTATCAGTTATGCGATTTTTCCACGATCAATGTATTTTTCCTACATAACACACAATAAAGTATATTTTCTATACTTATACTCTATGCATATCTCAAACACATGTAGGTTAAATGTTTAATAAAAAGTTCTTCAAAGATGCCTTTTGTTAAGGAATAAGTCAACATATCACCAATTGACATATAACATATAGTTATTTAATTTCTTTTGAGCATATCATGAATATAGCCATTATATACTTGCTTATTGAGCTATCAACTGCACTCTTAATAAGAGTAATTATTGCATTATTATCACAATAAATGACACTAGCTTGTTAGTTATGTCTAGCTTTAAATCACGTATGAAGTGCTTATCCAAATGGCACTCATAGCAGTCGTATTGCAAGCAACATACTCAACTTATTGTGTATGCAATGATACATAATCTTATTTATTACAAGCTCAAGAAACTGCACCACCTCCAAACAAAAATATTTGACCAGAGGTTGATTTGTTATAATCTTTGCTCCCAAAGTCAGCATCTAAGTATCCTATCATTTTAGTTCATCTCCTTAAAAGTAACGTTTCAAGTCTTTTATTCCTTTGAGATATCTTAGAATTATTTTCACAACTATCCAATGTCGTCAATCGGGATTACTTTAATATCTACTCACAAGACTTAACAACAAAACTGATATCAGATCTTGTACATAACATAACATACATCAAGCTACCCATAGCTTGTGTATAAAGAATATTAGGCTTATCATCTCTTTCACCAGAACAATCAGTCTTACTCAATATGACCCCTTCACAATATGTATAGATGTACACTTGAATTCACCTATTTTAAACTTTTTGAGGATATAATCGATATATCTCCTGATTTATGCATAGAAGTTTAAATTCTCTATCTCAAGAAATCATTATATCTAGGATATAAGACGCTTCCCTATATCCTTCATTTCGTCAATATACTCATCATCATTTTCAAGGATGTCATTCTTAGTGTCCTCTAAAAATTCAGCATCCCTACTCTCTATCAATCCATGGTCCTTATAATAAAATCTGTATCCTTTAAATCCTTTAGGATGTCTAATAATATACATCTTAAGGAACTACTACCTACCTTGTCTCTAAATTGATCAAGGATCTTCATAAGAGCGATATATCCCTACCTCCTAAGATGACCTAGGTTTGGTTTTCTTCAAAACCACATATAATATGATGTATAGAATACAATTTTACATGACACTCTATTGAGTATATATAGTTGTCCTTATCACTTCTCTCCAAAATACCCTTCATAGAAAAGCATTTATTAGCATATACCTTATCATATTCAATAAGGTTTTGTTATATCTATCTACTACGTCATTATATTGAAGTGTTATGAGCATTGTAATTTGCTTTGCAATATCAAAGTTTTTTAATTCTAAAAATTATAGAGAAGTGTAGTCTTCACCTATATCCGATCTCAAGACTTTAATTGTATGCCCCAGTTGGTCCTCAGTTTTATGCTTATATTCTTTGAACGCTTCAAGTGCATCATATTTATATACTAAGATATATATATATATATATATATATATATATATATATATATATATATAAGTATAACTCGAGTAATCATCAATAAAGGTTATAAAATAAATCGTTTCTCGATGTGATCTTACTTTAAAAGATCCATATAAATCAGGGTGAATAATCTCAAGTAGAGTTGTTGCCCTAATTATTTCTTTGAAAAATGATTTTTTACTCATTTTTCCTTATATACATGTCTGACACTTGTAAAAAGTATTTTCATTAAAACTAAACAATAAGTTAAAATTGGTTAATTTTTTCAACTTCTTTAAACTTATATACCCAACCGTTTATGCCATATATTCACATCAATCACATAAACAATATCAATATAAGCAGAAGAAGAACTTTCATTTTCATTAATATTGAGTTTAAATAGTCCATGCTAAACATCAAATAAATCAGAAAAAAGTTATCCTACCATGATTTCCCACAATGACTTTTCTAGGTACAAACCTAACCTCAAACCCTTTCTTTACTAAAGTAGGGACCGGTACAAGATTGCACCTAATAGTGAGCACACTTACTACATTAGTAAGTATAGTCAGTATGCCTTGTATAAAAATTTTGAAGGACCCAACCCCAAGAACATTAGAAAATGTATTATTTCTCATATAAACTCGATGTTCACTAGGTTTGTATTCTTTCGAATCCATTGCTCCCTCTTTGCTCTTTGAGATATGTCGGGTCGCTCCTAAGTCGATATACCAACCAATCATTAGGTAATCTATGTAAAGGTACTCAAAAATGATGTAGATTATGTCATGCTTCTTTGTTGGATCACGTCATTGATTGTTTTGAAGATTGTTCTTCTTGTTGCGGTAATTTCTTTATAGTTTCTCTTCTTGCCATAGTTGAAGCATTTTATCGAAGAAGCGGATTCTTGTGATTTCTTAAAGTTTTGATTGCCCTGCCTTTTATTTTTACCAAATTTTTTATTTTGTTTTTTCTTATCCTAATTGTTTTTGGAGCTAGACCCTTAGTTATCTTGAGCAACTAACAATCTTTCCTTTTTGTTATTATTCATATGTTCTTGTTCAATTATCAGTTTTAATGGGGGTTCAAAAAGGATAAAATTTGGTCTAAGTCTAAGTGTAGTGGTTACCATATTATAGGAATGGGGTAGACTATTTAGAATCATGGATATTTACATTGGTTCGGGAATAACTGACTTCGTTATGACTAAATCTCTAACTATTATCAATATTTGGTTAACATGTTCAACTACATTATCACCTTTTTTCATTTTATAAGAAATACATTTTTGAAGGAGTAACTGAATATGCAGTTTAGCTGTAATATGGTATTTTGTAGTCAAAAAATCAAATAATTCTTTAACAGTCTCATACTCTTCAAAGACCCTAATCTTTCATGTATGTTAACATTATGATCCTGATTATAGTATAATCTCTTACAAATGTCTTATACTTATCTTTTTCTTCATCTCTTGCAACTGAAGTAGAGGATAAATTTGTTTTCCTAAGCATATAATCAACTCCCTCTAAAGTTAAGGCTAGTAAGATTCTCTTCTTCCATGTTTGAAAATTTAGGCCATTTAGTTTTTTTGGTATTTATCAATTCAGATACACAAATTATAGAAGTTATTTTTAATAATTTGGTAAAAGCAAGTAGAGGGTCTGTATATTTTTAGATAAAAAAATATAAACCATGCATTAGATAAATAGACATAAGGCATTTCATAAAGAATCAATAACAAAAATAGCCACCAAAATGCAATATTCATAACTTTTAAGTATTGAACTGTAGTTTATTTAACATACAAGTACCTTTCTAAAAATATTTATAAATATTATAAATATTGAACTGTAGTTTATTTAACATACAAGTACCTTTCTAAAAATATTATAAAATCAGGGTTAAAATAGTAAAAAAAGGTTACTTACAATATTTCTCAAAAAGTACAAGGGCAAACATGTACTTTTCTCAAGTGTCATAACGGATAATGTGTGAAACAATGAGTCATTTCCGTAAAATCACCTAAATACCAAGTTCTATAAATCTGAACATGGATTAGGGACAAAACTATAAAAGTATAGCTTGATATTTTATAATTTTACATACTATTAAAGGGTAAAAAGGACCTTTTACTTATAAAATGGTAAACCAGTCTTTTATATCAAAATATCTGAATATTTTCATAATTTTGTCTCATGGTATTTCATAATTTTGAGTTTTGTATAGGGGTACAATGATCATTTTACTCAAAAAAACACTGTCTTGGACGGTTTACCGCGTGGAGTTTTGCAGAAAATCAAGGGTATTTAAACGAAGGAGGGAGAGGGAGAGAGACCTGTAGAGAGAGAGATTGCTGACAATTTTGTCGATGCTAGCATGACCTCCGCTCCTCCTCTTCTTCTTTTTTAGCTATTCTAGAGGGAAAGAGAGAGAGGAGGTTGCAAGGGTGGTTCTATCACCACTGGCCTAACCTTCATTCCTCTTCTTCTTACCTTACCTTCGTTCCTCATCTTCTTCTTTTTCGGCTATTACAGAAAGGTAAATAGAGAGAGGAGGCTACTAGAGTGGTTCTGTCATCACCGGCCTTACCTTAGTTCCTCCTTTTCAACTATTCTAGAGAGGAAGAAAGAAAGAGAGAGGAGGCCACCAGAGCGGTTCTATCGTCGCTGACCTGGCCTCCGTTACTCCTCTTCTTCCTCTTCGGATATTAGAGAGACGGAGAGAAACAGAGAGAAAAGGAGGTTGCCAAGACGATTTTGTCGTCGGTGGCCTGACCTCCTTTTCTTTGTGGTTTCGGTCAAATACTTGGCCCACCCCTCTCTCATCACCATCTTTCAATGTTTTTCATACCCACAACCTACCTAAGATCGCCTTCGGTGGGAGGCTTTTGGTTGTCGCTTGCCTCAACCATAGAGATTGAAACCCTCCTTTTCTTCCATTTCCCCTATTATTATTTTTTTAAAGAAACTTAGTTGAAAATTTTTTACGGCACTATTTTAATACTTCATCTTTTCATATAGGGTCGATCGGTATACTTGTTTAGGAGTCACGGACGAAGTCAACAGGCTCTGATACAAGTGTTAGAGCGGAAGTATGTCTGCAAATCTACCTTAGAGGTTTTATTGTGTAGTGGAAGTTGTATGCTTGCTGACGAGATAGGAAAAGAAAGGGAGAGAAGATGAACAAGGTTACCGGTAGAGAGTTTTTTTAGAAGAAGACAATGCGTATCTCTACTTTTTCTGTATTTTTTGTTATATATATATATCTGACTTTTTTTTCTTTCACTTTTTCTTCTCTAGGCTTCCTATTAAAAGTTATTTCATGTTCATCTAGGAGATTCTTAAGACTTTTTTCAAAAACAAAACAGTTTTTTTCAATAAAATTTATCTTTTTAAAAAAGTAACTCATGAAATCCGGAAAGAGAACCATTATTCTCGCATTTCATAGTTGACGTTAGTATTGAGGTAGATAGTGACCACCAACTACTTACATTATTGTGTATAGGTATAACAAGTTTATGACTTTTATACTCTTTCTCTAGTGCTATGTCTACCATTAGATCATCAAAGGTTATTTTACCCTTCTTATGCTTGAGATGTAGGTCAAAATTCTTTCAAGACTTAGGAAATTTATCTATAATATAACAATAAACTTGTGAGAAAGCTTCATTTCGGCTTTTCTTAAACCACGACATAAAAATTGAAACTCATGGGCCTGTTTGTTCACAGATTTCTCCTTTACTATTTGATACTTAAGAAACTTTGCCACAAAATATTTTTCAAGAACGAGATCTTTAGTATTGTATTTCTGATCCAAGACAGCCATATATCTTTCGCTGTTGCAGAACGGCAATAACTATATACATCAAATAAAACATTTGATAGTGTCGATAAAATACAACAGTAACATAGAGTGTCCTTCTCCTCCCACTCGACAATTTTATCCAAGCTTATAAGGTCAGTATCATCAGATTGGGGACAATCCGACTCGATTTACAAATGAAGACCTAACATGGTTAACCAAATTTTCATACACTACTATCAACATTTAAAATGGGGACCGACAAACTTTTTTGACATCAATGTCAAGTCAACCTTAGGTCGGAGGGTAGCCATCATAGTCACTACAGTAAAACTTATTTTTTTAAGATTGTTGGAAAGAACCTTAAACATACGTGCATAATAAAACAATATACAACAATTATAAACATGCCTCATTCGTAAACAACATTGTCATATCCAAAATAAGCCATAATCATAGCTCCTTAAGGAGTAGATTTCCAACAATCATATTAAAAAAATATAATAAAAGTTGTGGAACCATCAGTTTCTAATCCATGCATGTTCACTACTATTAATCCTAAGATTATAGGACTAACAATATGTTTGTCATAAGAGGTTTTGAAAAAATATTCAAAAAACATAATAGCAGTTTGGAACCATCAGTTTCTAAGGACTATGAACCGTAATCGAACCAAAGAGTTCCTGGTTTCAGTTGCAGTTTTGAGACCAATTCTCGTTGCCGTCAGTTTTGCAAGCGGTTCGATTTCGGTTCCAACTGGCATGCTCGTTTCGAACCGATCTTATCTATGCTGTCCTGATTTTGTTTTAGTATGAAAAGACAATTTCATCGGGGGGGGGGGGGGGGGGGTCGAATGAAAAACCTGAGGCGTAGATTCACCATCTGGTTTCTTACACTTTCTCAATATAGCTTCTTCTTAAACCTCTCACAGACCTGGCCGGCATCTCTCCCATAGAAGAAATGATGACAGTGTGCATATTCCAGTGATTTTGACGAGCTGAAGTTGGATAAACTCCGGCAGTGGGTATTTATTCCGACTGTTTACCCTATGAAATTGAGATATTCGACTAAATATATTCTGGCATTTATAGACAGGTTTTGGCATTCAACATGTTTTTATCAATTTCCGATGGCTGGACTGCCGGAATTCATTAACCTGGTGGTTTAGAACTTCCATAAAAGGCCCTCCGGAGACTGCCAAAAACATTCTGATCTGCTGCGTTATAAGAAACTTGCTTGGCCTTCGCTGGAAGATTCATGCAAAGCTTTATGCTTAATCTGTTACTCCTAGAGAGTGTCCCTTCTATGAGTAAATAATTCCATCTCAAATTCTTTCGTACCGTTAATTTTTCCATTTATCCATACCATGGGTATTGACAACTCGGACCTGGTTTGGATCCAGGCGACCCAGATCCATGTCTCACATCGAAACGGGCCACTACTTTAAGCCGCTCCAGGGGCTCAAACTATTTGATTGCTTCACTCAGTGCCTACGATCATGGCTCAATCTGAGTCTTATAGAAAGAGATCATTACGCGCAGACCCTACCAAATATGCGTGCCCTGCATATCGAACTCGTGACCAAAACTCTGCAAGTTTTCCAACCTTAAGTCTCTGCAAGTTGACTGTAGACTGCCGGAGAAGTTGAATTACCGGCATCACATAATTAGCAATATCCAAAGCTGGATGCTTTCTTGATACTATATATACTTGGGCCTCGCTAGGTTTCCGGCGAGTGGTGGGGAAGCTTGCAAGGTTTGTCATGTAGGAATGATTTTATTTAGTGATACCAAAACCAAAGCAAGCTTTTCCTGCACTAAGTGGAGCAGCGAAATGAATTTTTAGCCGTCTCACCGCTGAGCTCTATCTTCTATAACGTATGTAGTTCACGTTTAACTCCATGGTCTTATTGTTTCCTTTCAATATTTTTTTTCTGTTATATGAGGAGACCGAAACCTAACACACACCTACACATGTACCTTTTGAGAGTCGAACTCCCAACAACAACACTAAAGCACCTTGTCATTGAGCTAATGCTCTAAATACTTCCCTTCAATACTTTAAAGGCCTTCCTCTCGCTCAAGTGAAGTATTCGTCATCCAATTTCTCACATCTCCTCGCTTGAGCTCGATGTGGCCACCTTACTGATTTTATTTGACCTATCTCTTTCGTGTTAATAAGAGAGAGAGACAGAGAAGTGGTCTAGAGGCATAAAAAGTGAAGAAAAACAGTTAAAGACTGCACTACATAATTGTTAAACAGCATTTAGAAGTAACCTATGTTGATCTTGTGGATTTAAATGTGGGCGTGAACCACATGGCTGACTAAGAACCCATGTAATGGCAACGAGAAACAGAATCCTGATCTAGGGTCGACTCAAAAGAGCCTGCTAGCTGAAGATTAGTAGGTTGATGGCCAAGGTGCCACACCTATGTGCTGCTTAATATACGAGGCAATTGAGAATGGTGCTTGATCTCATGTTTGACAGGATTCTACTTCTTCAACCATCAGCTGCCATTCTCTGCCACCTTTCAATACTCTTCAACTCCAAAACCATTCTCCATGTATCAAAACTACTAAAAAAAAACTATAAAACCGACAACTAATGGTTGACATATCACATGGGAGATTAAGCACCTTGCTCAATCAATGATTATATATAAGAGATGCTCAAGTACATTCATTCTTTAATCTACTTAAACGTCTCTATCATTATATTAGTATGTTCGATGATGGAGATTTGAAATTAAAAATGAATTTTATTGTTCTGCATTAAATGTGAAGGTATGAAACGTATAATGATATAATTCCTTGATTGCGTTAATTGAATGATAGAGATGCTGGGAAGGAGAGGGAGGGAGGGGTTGGTGATAGGCATGCACTACATATCTCATAAGACAAGTACCCTTCTCTTTCAAGAGGATTTGTGGCTTTTATATATATACACACACTAGATCCTGCTCACACTTACACCTGCTCATTGATGTTCACCCATTATTCTTTTAGGTATAAGTATATTTCACAATCTTTAAAAAGCTGTGGAAAAGTAGAAAATGTGTTTTTATTACACATGCACCCAAAAACAATGTGTGTGAAGGTGTCCATGTAGACATGATCCAATCTCTCTCTCTATATATACATATAAAAAAAAACTAATATATGCTAATATACCTAGGTACTAAGAAATCCAAATAAATCTCAACCATTATCTTTGAAAATAAATGATTAATATTTAAAAATAAAAATACTCATGTGAATAAAGTGTACGATAAAAAGTACACATACACTTTTTACTTTATAGATTCAAATCTAGACCATCCATCGTTAAAGATGGGTAATTAAGATTTGTTTAAATTTACTAACACCTAAGTGTGTTAGCATGTATATATATATATATATTATTCTAGTTTGAGGTGTGTACTCCCTCAGTAGTTTATCGTTGTATATGATAAAACAGTGTTCTTTCTAAAGAAAATAATGTCTAAGGCATAAACGTCAACCTTTGAAAAGAAAGAAAAAACTGAAATAAGTACTACAACGAGATCATGGATACTGATCAATCACAACTGAGGCCACCACTTGTGGAAGAGATGCGAAAGCAGCCACGGGGTTCACTTGGCTTGGCAGTCATGCATGTGAAGTAGGGGCCGTAATTTCGTGTTCTGTGTCTGGTCAACTTCAACCCGACACAATCCATTTCTCGTGCTGTTTCGGTTAAACACGAAATGTGCATACCCTTTACATGAGGTGGACGTTGTGTTCGTTTTCATGCATTAAATTAGTTGTAGTAGATAGTAGAAAGTAGAGCAAAGAGTATTTATTGGATTATTTATTTAATTTTCAGACTCAACTCTTCTCGTTCAATTCAAAGCCAACCTCTTGAAAAGAAACTCTTTTTTTATTTTTTATTTTTAAACTAATAGTAGTTTGAAGTAGTGGTTTGTGAGAAAAGAACTCTGTCAACTCAATTTAATTTCATTTGAGTATGCAGAATTCTCCATTTCTTTGCGATAATTAACTATTCAAGAATCATGTCAACATAATTTTACGGGTGTGGTAGAAGTTTTAAATGACAAAAGAATTTAAAACGCAATGCAGAAGGCCAAGAATTGGCAAAAAATGTGAGAAATTCGAAGTTTTTATAAAACGTGTCCTTTTGTAAACAATAATAAAAACCCAATATATCTCAAAGAGAGCAATATGTCACTTGGGTAGAGGGTTGACTCACAAGTTAAAGGTCATGAGTTCGATGTTTCACCGGTTATCTACTTCAGTCTCTTCACTGTGTAGAAAAAAGACAAATAAAACATACTCTTCGCTAACCATGATTTTTTTTAAAACTATTTAAAAAGTACAAAGAGCATCCATACACCAAGTTGAAGGTCATGAGTTCTATACTCAGTGTATGCTTCTAGCTTTGACTACTTCATTGTGCTCAATAATTTTTTTTAGAAAAACTGCTTAAAGCTCATAAATGATGTTTTATTAAAAGAATATTTTAATTAAAAGAAACCTTTTCCAAATAAAACTTTTTTGTTATAAAAATATATAAAATTAAAGAAACAAGTCTTTTACACGATAACCCTGCTCTCATGCTTTGTCATTTTCTTGTTAAAACGTTGGCCGGAATAAGTTGATAAATACTGATTTTACAACTTCAATAAAAAAATTAAAAAAACAATAAACAATGGCAAGCTGCCCCACAACGGCTATATTTTCTGCCGTGGAAACGCAGCGCAAAGGAGAACCGTTGCGTAATCCAATTCACAGACGTCACGTGCATGGTGCAACGGCTCCCTGCCTTTCGAACCGTCTCCGATCCTTGCAAATAAATATCGGTCGCAGTAGTGTCCAAACCCAAAAATATCGGTTATCCGAGTCATTACCCTGAACCGTTCGGAAATGGTTCGCTACTGAGACCGAGTCGTAACGTAAAGGAGCCGTGTTCAGCCCGAATATCGTCTTGTCCAAACTCTGACCGGCTGCCCGAGAAAAGAGGAAAGCTTCCGTCTGGAATGCCCCCCCTCTCCCTCTCTCTTTCTCTCTCTCTCTCTCTCTCTCTCTCTCTCCCTCTCTGTGGGATTTCGAACCCGAAAAGAGGGATCCTCAGAATTCTAGGGTTTTGGGGATTCCCTCTTCGGGCGATGGGACCCTAATCTCGATAACCTTTTTCGTTTGACCTTCCTCTATTTTTATGATTAAAGTTCGAATTAAGGGGGGAATTGAAGTGCTTCTGTCTCTCTTTTGCAATTAGCTCGTTTCAATTTGAGGTATGAATTGAATTTTGTCTTCCAGTTTGTTTTCCTTCTATCGTTCTTCCTTAAATTTCGTTCCATTCGATTTCCAAACTTCAGTTTTAGTGATTTGAAATTTCTATTTCATTTTCATGTGATTAGGGTACATTTTGAATTTTACTCCTTGTGAGTTGTGGCTTTTTGAAGCCTCTGGTTCCTGAATTATGTAAAGTTCATGTGGATTTTTGTGGGTATTTTTCACAATTCTTGAAATTCGTTTTGTTATTCATACTTGCCTATGTTCGATTTGAATATGACGTAAAAATTGGTCGTGAAATATGAAAAAACACTAATGACCACTTTCTTGAATTTCCTTTATTTTCGATATCCCTCTCTATCCTGCTTTTGTTA
This sequence comes from Brasenia schreberi, assembly GCA_036023115.1. Lineage (NCBI taxonomy): Eukaryota > Viridiplantae > Streptophyta > Magnoliopsida > Nymphaeales > Cabombaceae > Brasenia > Brasenia schreberi. The sequence continues at coordinate 10,696,038 of JAYKKT010000058.1, read as the reverse complement.
TATGAATCTCCGCGTATATTTTTTGGTGAGAATGTTTATTCTTTCTCTTGTTTGTGATAGGTTGAAACTAGAATTAGAATGGGTTGTGACGTGATTCACACTTGGACGTTTTGCTCCTTGGTTGGTGCATTTCTAGACCTCATTTTGGCGTATCTTGTTCTATGTGGATCTGCGACTGCTTACTTCACGGCAAAGTTTTTGGGAATCTTTGGATTGAGCTTGCCTTGCCCATGTAATGGATTCTTTGGAGATCCAAGTTCTGAAAATGAATGTAGATGTGTCCAGAGAGTTCTTATTGAATTCCCTGCCAGGAGGATATCCTCTGTGCAGATGTCAGTGCAGAGGAAATTTCCTTTTGATAAGATATGGTTGAGAGGGAGCGGCAAGCCGAGTGTCAAACTATTGGGGGATAGTCAAATCCATGATGGGTTTGTGGAGATGCATTCCATGGATCGATGTGGTAGCATGGTGGGGTCAATTTGCTCATTCTCAGAAGTGCAGAGGGCGGATAATTTAGATAGAAATGATGAATATTCAAGTAGCGAGCAAGATTCCAACAAGTTTGCTATTCAATGTCAAAATGGAGGAAAACCCAAGGGGAAAGCAGTTTGGTATCAGAAGTCAAGGAGTGGTCTACACCGGCGACAGAAAGTTGTTTACGAGTACGGGAGAACTTGGAGTGCAACTTCTGAAGCTCATTTGAAGCTGGGTGGGCAGGAATACTCAACATGCAACAGCGAACATGAGCGAGAGTCATCTGGCGAAAGCTTTCCCCGGAGGCATTCATGGAAAAGCAGACCTGAACGTATGAACTAGAAACCAGAAGTCCTTTTTGAATTACAGTAGTATATTAGATGCAAAAGAAATATCTCAACCATTTTCGCATATTGATTCTTGTAACAAATACTTTTTCTTTAGCATGATCAGTTGTTGATTCACTGTTACATTTTTCACAGCCATGAAGATCATCCTGGAATTGTATGCTTGAAAATCCTGTACCAGTAGAATCTCTGTGCTGTTAGTATCTTGGTATTGCTTTTGTAACAAATAGCTGATTTTCATCTTCCATAAGGTTGCAGGTTTTGTGGAGTCCCCCCATGGAGAAGAACTGGTTGAGCGAGCTTTCTCTGATAGTGATTCAAAAGGAGTTTCCATGGATGGAGTTCCCAATGAAAAAAGAAAATTGGTTGGGAATGGGGCTGTTTCTATAAAGGCTTTAGAAGAGGCGCTTGAGGAAGAGTACGCTGTGAAGTCTGCTCTCTATCTTGAGCTGGAGAAGGAGAGAAGCGCGGCTGCCTCTGCTGCCGATGAAGCAATGTCTATGATTTCACGCCTTCAAGAGGAGAAAGCAGCGATAGAGATGGAAGCACGCCAATATCAGAGGATGATCGAGGAAAAAGCTGCATACGATGCTGAAGAGATGAATATTCTTAAAGAGATCTTATTGAGACGTGAACGTGAGAAGCTGGTCCTAGAAAAAGAGGCTGAGGTTTATAGGGAGATGTTTTTTAATGGAAAAACTTATCTCTCTGAAGAGGAAGGCCATTATGATAGACAGAAAACGCCAGATCAAAGTGTTGTTTCATTTGACATGAATGAAGACCCAGGATTTCTCCTTCAACAGATTAGTGCATCGGTTGCAAAGAAAAGCTTGCCGAAAGATTTGAAGAGGATTCCAGATACGGACTTTGGGGCACTGTTGGAAGCAGAAAGTAATTTTAAAGAGATAATAGAAAATGTCAGAAATGAAAGTTTTGTCAGGTTGATGGATGTTTGTGGTTCATCTGAGCAAGCTTTGCCCTCCACAGAGAATCGTGTTTGCGGGTTTGAAAGTGATCACAAACAGTCTCAATCAGCAAAAGGGCCAGTGGAGAAGATTGAAATGCATGACGAGCAGACATTGCTATCTGCAGCTAGGTTGATGGATGTTTGTGGTTTGTCTAATCAAGCTTCACCCTCCTCCAATAATGGTCTTTGTGGGATTCAAAGTGATAACAAACAGTCTCCATCAGCGGAAGGATCAGCAGAGATGATTGAGATGCAATTTGACGAGAAGACAGTGCTACCTGTGGCTAGAGATGTTTGTGGCTCACCTACCCAAGCTTCAGCCTTTTGTGGTGTTGAAAGTGATAACGAAGAGTCTCAATCAGAAGAAGGTTCAGCAGAGAAGATTGAAATGCAAATTGAGGAGAAGACAGTGTTATCAGCAGCAGACATGAATTCCCAAGCTTGCCCCCAGATGTTGCAAGATTCAACTCTATCTAATCAATTCAGACATCCTTCAGAGGATCTGCAGCAAAGTGCTAGTTCACTTCATTTGGGATCAAAACGGAAAGAAAATAAAGGGGTAACTGTAAACTCTGATGGTATGCATGAGAGGGATCGATCCTCGTATGGGAGCAAAAAGGAAAAAAATACTTGGTATGATGACCAGCTTGGAAATCATGTTGACATTGTCGATAACCATGCTAATGACTCTAAGAATTATCAAATTGATCCTGAATCAGGCATTTATGATGTGCATGTAGTGGATGACAATATTCGACTTGATAATGCAGGTTCTGGCCAAAGAAGTGGAATCCTGTCAGCAAAAGCCATCGTCAGAAATAGCCTTGCCTTCGAAGCATCTTCAAGTGACCCTTCTAAGTATCAAGAAGGACCTAGCACGATCAGAAGCAGTTCAGACATAGACAGAGAGCTACATGCATGGGATGATCTGCGAGAAAGATTTGATTTAAGGAGACATTCCATACCTCTGGTCGATAGTGAAAAGCTACAACTTAATAATGAAGTTGGGTGGCTTACAGAAAGGCTGAAGACAGTGCAGGAAGGTCGCGAGAGGCTGAACATTTCAATGGAACACAAGGAAAAGGAAAAAATTCATTTGCAACTTTTGGAAGAAATAGCACAACAGCTTAGAGAGATTCGTCAACTAACAGAACCTGGAAAGGCAGAGCGCCAGGGATCTTTACCACCTCCATCTTCTAAGGTATGGTGCTTGAATGCAGTTGTTCTTATGCTAATTGGAATAAAAAAATATCAGTGGCTGGGGGTTATGGATTATGTGTGCGACAAAGATGGTTGAAAACTTTTGCTTCGTCTTTCAGGTCTGTGTTTCTAAGGAATTTCGTAGATATTTGCTTTTAGATGGTATGCACTAGGCTTTGCAATTATGCAAATCTATCGGATCTCAATGTTTTGAAATTTAAACCTATATAAGCAGTCTTATTTTAAACCGTGGCATGAATATTCCTTGTCATCTGCTATGAGAATGTTATATATAAAAAATAATGCTCTATGTTTTGTGTCTATGTAAGCTTGGTTCTGAGTTTTACTGGTTTCATTTAGAATTTAGGGAAAATTCATAAAAGTAACCTGTAGTTTTCCTTATTTAACAGTTTTTGAGACCTAATTTTTTTCTCGTCAAATAGAGGCATGAGGTTTAAGCCGTTACTCAAGTAGACCTGAGGTTTTATCTCTTAATTAAATAGGGATACTTATTTGATTAACGCTGTTAGCTGTGAGTTTCCTATTTGACTAAAGGTTGAAACCTCAAGTACCTATTTGATGAGAAAATAGTTCAGATCTCAAATTGTAAAATCAGAAAAATAGCAGGATACTTTTATGACATTTTCCCTAGAATTTATGATAAGCTCATCATTATTTTGTCATGGACTCTGTAATTGGCCTCCAATTGATCTGCAGCTCTTGGGTTTTCTGTGAATATTGATGAGATCAGTATTGTGATGCCTAAGCACATCTAAAGTATCTAGATTGCTTTGGACATTTAGGAATTGCTCCAAGAAAACATACGAAGTTTGCCAGCCTCTGGTGTCACTGTAGGTTCGTGAGAAGAGGATAAGTAGATGTGTATGTTGTTTATTCATATAAAATTTATGAGGATGAACTTTTCTCCAACAGCAACAACAACTAAGACTTTTCCAATACTAGATGGAGTCAACTACATGGATTCTTTGTTTTCATAGAGTTCGATCATGTGTCATGCTAACATTTAACTCAACATAAGCTAGATCATTGTTTATTGTTTATTATTTACTTCCAACATTTTTGTGGTCTTCCTCTTTCTCTTTTAACATTTTTACAACCTAGTTTTTCATACCTTCTTACCGGAGCTTGTTTTGGTCGTCTTTTTACATGTCCAAACCATCTTAAATGATTTTCTTTCATTTTGTCATCTATTGATACTACTGTCAATTTATTTCTAATAATTTCATTATATATAAGGTCTTTCTTTGTGTGACCAACTCATTCATGTCAACATCTTCATTTCTGCCACAAACATATTTTTTGTACATGATGATAAATGTTAGTTCAAGTACAACTATCTTATGTCTGTTTAATAGAAGACAACTGGTCCCAGTACGTAAAATACACTCAAGATATATCAAATATGTTAGTGTGCATAGGGTGGAGAGTAGAGCAGATTGATCTAGAAAGAAGTGTGCATCTGTGTGTACACAAAATCTCTCTTTCGCTGTCACACGCACACACCCACACACCCACTAATGTCAGTTCAGCGGAGCTTACTGGATTGAGTGGGCTCGAATTAAATAAGCTGAGTCTTTGACTTGTCAATTATGAGGCTAAACTCATGGTGAGCCTGTATCCTTGATATTTTGAATCAGGTATAACCAGGCTGAGCTTGAACTAGCCTTGTGAAGAAAGAGTTAGCCATGCATGTCTCCTAGGTTTTTTACTTGCAATGTATTTGTTATTCTCGTATTTTTGTTTTCTATGCACCATTCACTTCGTTGTGATGTTCCTGTCAACAATCCTACGCAGGAAGACCTGCAAAAAGGTTCCTAATCTTTCTTTAAACTGGGCACCATTTTCATTTAAGGTCATAGATTGGAACCCGTAAGAAGATCAAAAGAAGAACCTGTAAGAAGGTATGAAAAACTAGATTTTGAAAGTATTAAAAGAGGTAGAGGACGACCACAAAAGTGTTGGAAAGAAACAATAAAGAATGATCTAGCTTATTGTGAGGTAGCTAACATGGCACATGATAGGACTCTGTGGAAACAAAGAATCCATGTAGCCAACCCCGTCTAGTATGGGAAAAGGCTTAGTTGTTGTTGTTGTTGTTATTGTCATAGATTGGAACCCCCAATGGGATCAGTTTCTCGGAAAGCCAGGCCAGGCAGTCATTTGGATCATGTATCTTGGGTTTCCTAATGCAACTTGTTTTTATTGCTTTCCAGTTTTTGATACGTATACATGTGTGTGTATGAGTGTGTAAGATCCTCTTGTTGAGCTGGTCTGTTTCAGGTATCATCCAAGAAACGGCGATATCGAAGCATGTCATGGGGTGTAAACGAGAGCACTTGAGTGGTAGCTTGGCACTTTTCCATGCTTTCTTGGTTTTTAGCAGATTGCAGATGAAGTTGGCTTTCCATCAACAAACTGGAATGCGGAGACACCATCAAAAGGTGGTTTTCCAGCATATGGTGGCTTTTGTTATGCCTGAATATAGTTCATTGTAGAATGGAAACCTTTTCCCTGAATTATCTTTTGCCTTGGAAAGGAGCAAACACGTTCCCTTGTAAAGCTCTCTCCTATGTATATATAGCTACTAAAATTTCCCAGTCCTTTTCGTATCTAAATTTCAGATTAATGGCTATGGTTGATCTCTCGGTCTTTTGCTGTAGAAACTACGTGAGGCACAGAATCCCGGCTTAGACATTGCTGCAACACTATTACTGTCTCACAGATCCCGTCAGACATGGCTAGATGCTTTTAGTTTCCTTTTTATATTTGTTCTTATATTTATCAAATTTTGAACAATTATTACTTTTCGGTAGATAATAACTATGTAAACCCATTTTTTCTTCTAGATTTACGAGTTATATATATATATATATGTATGCCTGTGTTTATTACAAATGTTGGATCCTCCTCAATGACATCCTTCCAATTTGTGGTTGTTTGATCATGATTATCATCAGAGCACTTACTGTACTGTACCTTTTCATCTTAGCTTTCAGGCTGACATTATAGACAAGCAAAAAGCTACCTTTTATAGATAAGAGTTATCCTTTAGCTTTCTAGTGCTTTAATGTGAACCGTTATATCTCTGCTGATAGAATAGATAAGATTTGCAAGATGTCATCCCAGAAGGATCCTAATATATATGTCACAAAAAGTTGTCTTTTCGCTTCAGTTCTTTAGTGTGAACTATATCTCTCTTTCGGAGGATGTCCACCCCAAAAGATCTGAATATATATATATATATATATATATATATATATATATATATATATATATATATAGAGAGAGAGAGAGAGAGAGAGAGAGAGAGAGTGGTATGTGCTCAGCCCTTATTTATGCTTAAATCTTTTCCAACACCTCTTTGGTTTTTATCGACTTAATCAACAGTTGAGATTTGAATCTTAAAAAAACAATGTGTAGTATTGTATTTCTCGTACTCACAAATGCAACGGTATAATATGTTTTTTTATTTCAAATCTTCATTGATCACACAGATTGAACGATAGAAAAATTCAATTTAATTATGGATTATATTAAGCATGTCTCACTCTTTCTCTATTGCTGTATTTTTTAGTCGTGTAAATTAAAGGAAAAGACAGTGTAACTGTCTGGGTAATTAGGAGAAAATGCATCATTGATGGCAGGTGATGCACAAAGATGTTGCTACTGATGGTTATAATTTTTAAGGGGAACCTTTTTTTCTCTTTTGAGCTGATGATGCTAGTCGTCTGTCGTTTCCACCGGATGAGAAAAAAGTTACTTTGAGTGGGGCATGCTAAATTTTGGAGTTGATGCATTAGTGCTGAAAAATTACAGTCGCCCTAACAAAAGATCAAACTAGACGTGGCCGGTTTAGGACCGGCCCAATGGTTTGAACCAGAATTGGATCAGGCTAGGAACTAATTGGAACTGAAGCCAGTTAAATCATATCAAGAACCGGACAAAGAATAGGAGACCACTCACCTTTCAAACTGAAACAGGCAGTTTCAAACTGCTGATTCCATATCTTTCAAATTTTCAAACTTTTCAACAATATTCTTGACAATCTAAAACTTAAACCCGAATTAACTTAGTACCCAGTTCAGTTCTAATTCCTGATTTCAGAAAAAACGGAACGAGTGGCTTGAACAGGCCAGTTTCGGATTCTAACAAAAGGTCTCATGAAGTTTTACAATGGGTGTCGTTTACCTAACACAGCCACCTTTACCATAGCTAGAAACGTGCCAACCATTTTGATTCTAGCGTCATCCCTCGCTCGTCCTGCTAATTCATCCAAGACACTAGCTTCAAGTATCTAAGCACAAACGCTAATCAAAGGTGGAGTTAACCGCACTCAGAGTGTTAGCTCAACCGCAGCGTACTTTGGCGTTGTTGCTGCTGGTAGGGAGTTCGATCCCCAGAGGGTGCATGTGTGGGTGTGGGTATTAGGCTTCAGCATGCTCTTATAACCAAAAAAGAAAACAGGTGGTGGAGTTAGCGAACCACAAGAACTATCAAACATCCAACCAAAGAACCTCATGCTGTGTCACACCTGATGATCCTGGTTGTCAAGATTCTAAGTTAATTTCAGAAATGCTCTGGCTTTTATTTCATATACCTTCAACTAAAATATCCGTTGCTGTTTCTTTGTTGGTTATAAGAGGAGGCCGAAGCCTAACACCCACTCACACATGCACCTTCTAAGAGTCAAACACTCCACCAGCAGCAACGGTGCTAACACCCACCCACACACACATGCACCCTCTAGGAGTCTTAACTCCCCAGCAGCAACGGCACTATGAGGATTCTTAATTGATGTTGTTCCCCATCTTGTGTCTTATTAACTTGTAACTCTTAAAATCAAAATGTTCAGCAAAGAATTTTCAACTTTTCATTTGAGTTCCATTCATCTATCTCTTGAATCTCGAAGGTCCGAAGCACCTTTCACTTTTTCTTCTATTTATATTAATTTCTTATAAATAGTATAACTAGGGGTGCTCATGGTTTACTTTGGTTTGATTCTAGTCTCAACCTCGAACCAAACCACTACTCGTAGTTCTTGATATTCTAAGAACCAAATCAAATAGTGACATGGTCAAAATCAAACCAATCCATATCGATGATTATGGTTTGGTTCAATTCTAAACCACGGCTCTTAATGTAGTGCAACATAAAAGTAACGGTTAAGGGGTTAGGTCACACAGTTACCCAATGACCACGAATGGATACTACACTTGATCTTAACCAAAAAGCTGAGAAAGGGCTTCAGCTTTTATAGTGCTCAATGCATCCTTCACCATGTTTCATGCTCAATGCATGACTAAAATCATCCATCATACATTTGGTTCAGTTCACGAGTTTCTAATAAAACCGAACCAAATCAATTTGGACATATAAAAAGAAGATCAAAAGAACCTTTAAGAAGGTATGAAAAACTAAATTTGAAAAGTATTAAAAGAGCTGGAGCACGGCCACAAAAAGTGTTGAAAAAAAATAATAAAGAATGATCTAGCTTATTGTGAGTTACCCCGTGGAGAAAGCTTAGTTGTTGTACCATGGAGTATCATGATTAGAAATATATTTGTTGTGTATAGACTTCTTTGATGTTAACATCGGTCATCTGTACTTGGTTCTTTTTCTTTCTGTGAACTGTTTGAAATATGTTACAACGGTTTCTTAAATACCCCTAAGTATAACTATAAATCAACCTCAACATTTTCGTTTCATCCCATAAATCTTTTCCATCAAAGCCGATAAAATAAGATGATATAAAGATTTCTTATTCTAAATAAGGGGCTCCACGTTAGTCGTATAACCATTTGTATGACATTTTGTATATAGCCACACAACCCGCCCATATGTTTGATGTTGTTCTATTGTAATTCACGAACACTCGGCTGAATGGTGGTGCTTTGAAGATTGACGAGTTTATCCAAAATATTTCAAGCACGTTACATGTAATGTATGAGTAAATCAAAATTATATAGAAAATTCTTTATCTGGCGGATATTACTGAAGACGTTCTTTCCCTGACACGCTGCCGAACATTCCTTGTTCCTCCTGATTCTAGAAACAGATCCCGAAACGTCTCACTCACTCTCTTTCTCTCTCTCTCTACAAGGAAAAGGGAGTCGGAGGCAACGGAGAGGTGAGCATTAGGGTTGCCTTTTTCTCCTTCATGTCTCTCCGGTTTCATCTATTCTCTTTCTCCTGTGCACTGTGAGGCGAATACTGTGTTCTGTCTGTACTTGTCTGTCTATTGGTTTAGCGAATCGATTGATGGCTTCGAGGCGAATTCTGAAAGAATTGAAGGACCTACAGATGGACCCTCCAGTATCTTTTTGCGCAGGTCTCTCTCTCTCCAATCAACTAATGATAAATCTTTGTGTATACAAGTGGGAAGAGGATGCCACCAAGGATTCCACTCTCCTTGCTAATATTAATGTTTTCTCTCTCTCTCTGTGTTCTTCTTCTTCTTTTTCTTGTCTGTTCACCTATGATGGAGGATATGGGTTAGTTTTTTAGTCTCTTTCGTGCTTTTATGTGTCTATTTTTGGTCCTCTTCATGTAACAGTTGCGATTATGTGCTCTGACTGATGTTTTCTGTTTTCGTTTTTCTTTCATTGGCTTGATTATATGCATTTGCTGGACGGTATTTTGATCGGAGTGGATGCTTCATGTGTTATGAAGCACGATAAAAGTAAATGGTTTGCTATTGGAATAAGGGGGTTAACATGTCAGAAGAAAACAGAGTTGAGGAAAGGATCGACAACATTGTGCAGAACGATTTTATGGATTAGGCAGGTGATTGGGTACGTGACAATGAGTACCCGTCATGGTTATAGCCATATATGAATGCTAGACATTAAGCAAACAATTTGGTTTGGATGGATGTTGAGGTGAGACGTGGCATTTGAATCGGGGTAATCTGTGATTCTGTATGCCTATTCTTTTGCTACGCACCTAAGAACCCCATCCTCGTAGCAATGTGACAGCCTAAATAGGCGATTATGCGTACCTTCTTCAGGATGAGAAGAAATAATATTTCACGTTGGTGTGGTCCTTATGGGATCATTACATCCTTGCCTTTCAATCAAGCATGGGAAATATTAGGTTACAGCATCTCCCTTTAGTTTATTCCTTTCAACAAGGAATAGAGGTGGGGAGACTGCTGCTGTTAAACTTCCGTAGTTATGCTCCATCATGTTCAAATAGATATGGAGGTTGCAACCGTTGTTCACTGTTGTTCCTGGGATATTATTGGTGAGACATCTCACAGGGACTTAGTTGAAGCTATTATGCTGAAAGAAATTCACACTCTTATGAACAGAGATGGAAAAGGAGGGCTGAGTATGCACCCAAATACATGTAGAACATAGTATCGGGACTTAGCGGTTTTTATAATGCTGCTTGGGAAATTGTATATGGATTATGGAGGATGACTATACTACAACGGATTTCCAAGTAACATGGAGGCCTACAAAATTTTGCCACTAAAACTATATTAATCTACGTATTTGTATATCAGCCAAATTAGTGTTCAACTTTGGGGTTGATTCACGCACTTACTCATTGAGCCTCAGGCTGGAGTCATGTTTAACACAGACTAACAGAATACTAGGTTGTTTGTCTTCCGAAAGGAAAACGACTAGTTTCTTCTCTTTAGTGCAGTATTGCATGGTGAAATAGGGATGCCATAAAAAGTAGGACCAATCTCCAATACTTTTACAATTCAGTTTCGATCAAATAAAATTTGAGAGAGAAGAAAGAAATATTGTGTCACCCATTTTAATGCAAAACTATCACTTTATATGTTCTACTTGATTTTTTTGCATTCGCAACTCACAGTGAATATGTAAGTTTCAAATGAAATGCCTCTCGAGAACCCTATGGTGGGTCGTTCAACTTCAAACCAAATAAATGACTGGACAAAATACTTCCATTAATCCATATGAATGCATATGGTGCATCCCTCCTTGTTGCCTAGAAATGAAACTTATTTATCAAAGAAAAATAAATGTTTCAACATGTGTTTTATGTTAGATATTTGTGTATATTCATTGTAACTTGGATTAGATCCAGGTCTTGTATAGATTTGATAGTCATACTTGGCACTATATAGGATACCTTTCCTGTTGTCCAGCCCAAAGACCACTGGGTTTATTCTTTTGTCACCAATAGCCCTAACAACTTCAGTGTAAGTTGGAGTACAATCATATCTGACCGATTGAGAATGCTCATTGGTGGCCCGCTAAATTGTTATTGTGGTCTTGTGGCATGCCTAGTAATGAGTTGATTTTGAAACAAGTACTACAACAACAACTAAGCCTTTTCCCATACTAGACGGGGTCGGCTATTTTGAAACAAGTACTGTTGGAAAAAAATAAAGTAATTAATAGCTGAAGCGGATAACTTTGAACAAAGATGATGGACATTTATGTTTTGGCTTCTGACTGTCCAACTTCAGGTTGATGCAAAATTTTGTCAAGAAAGTCATTCATCCTCGAAACTATTAGAGGTAGCAACTAGGCCTCTTGTGGCATCAGGTAACAAGTGAAATCATCTCATTGTCTTTTCTGGCGATTCCAAATGGCTCAAGTACCGGAGACTAGATCTTTATTGGTTAGATTCTCAGTTTAGTTGTCGAGCTCTATGGAAACAAAGAACCCATGCAATTGGATTGCCATGTGATAGCATCTTATGTTGGCATTTATTTGCTTTTAAACTTAAGAGTGGTCCAGTTCCCAAGCTTGATTGGATGGATTTTATCAGTAAGTAGACAAACTTCAGTTTGTTTCTGTATTCATGGAAATCCCTTATCTTGTTTTGTGGAGAAGTTCATGATCACCAAGCCACTCTCAGTAATACGATGGAAGTCCAAATTTCTCTATGAAAGTTTGGCACATGGAAACCATCTCATGTTAGCTTCCAAGACACGAGAAGGGTTGTGGTATAGCTATAGGTACGTGTCTCTTAGTATGAAGAACGTGCTGGTTCATCAAGGAAAGTGCCCTGATTTAGGATTAGGAGACTCTCTTTTTTTTGTTACAAGAGGCCAAAGCCTAACACCCACCCATGCAAAAAACCCCTGGGAGTCGAACTCCCCACCAGCAGCAACGGCACCAGAGCACCCTGCCATTGGGCTAACGGTCTGGGACTCTGGGTGCAGGAAACTCTTTTATCTATAAGAAAAGCCTAGCGTTTCTATACTAATAATATTGTGAGGTTCAGAGCATATCCATCGGCTTCATGTTGTTTCCAATTGCTAACATAACTTTCACAAAGCATGTGCTTAAAAATGTATTTGGTATGTCACGCTGCAACAGCAGATAAAGGAAATTGTGGGAAAGAGAAGATGTAACGGCTCAGCATTCTAGAGTTTAGAAATTATGGTCATGTCAAATTTGTCGATCAGAAGTTCAGAATCAGAGCTCTAACTTTCCTCGTTTTCTCTTCTCCAAGCCGATGTTGGCATGTATGTCACTAATCATGCAGTTTTAAACAGTTTAAACTTTATAACTCTAGGAGATTCAGCTTCTTCTTTTTTATTGACGATGCTTTCTGTTTTGTTTAAGCTTTTGACGTATAATCTAGAACATGTTGAATTTGTGGAGCTGCTTGATTTCCATGGGCACGCTTGCATTTAGGAAATGCATTGAGATGACAAGTCAGATGAGGCTGTGAAGTCTTTCTTTTATTCTTTGCCTGCCTAAGCAGTCAGGTCCCGTATGGGAGGATATTTTCCACTGGCAAGCAACCATTATGGGACCCCCTGAAAGCCCATATGTTGGTGGTGTGTTTCTTGTGACCATCCACTTCCCTCCTGATTACCCGTTTAAGCCACCAAAGGTACAACGCAAAAGCATTTCCTGCACTATGTTTCTCTTTTTTAGAATAAAGACCCTTTGACTTGGCATCTTGGACGGTCAGGTCTCGTTTCCGACGAAAGTTTTCCACCCAAACATCAACAGCAGCGGGAGTATCTGTTTGGACATACTCGAGGAACAGTGGAGCCCTGCTTTAACCATATCCAAGGTGCCACCGCCACATGCTTGATGCCTCTCTTTTTTCCTGTTAATGTCCCCCCTTGTTCGTTAAAACTTCCTTCTTATACTCGTCATGCAGGTTCTCCTTTCCATCTGCTCCCTAATGACCGACACTAACCCAGACGACTCGCTAGTGCCTGAGATAGCACAAATGTACAAAACCGATAAGTACAAGTACGAATTGACCGCATGAAACTGAACCCAGAAGTATGCCATGGGATATATAGTGTTGGTAGTTGCTGGGCACGCAATTGCTATTTTTTCTTCACCGAAGTTGTCTCCTGGATCTTAAGACAGAATCAGTAAAGATATCTTTATCTTAATAATACCACTTTTTGATCCATGTATTTATTTAACATCTTCCTAACTGTTCTATTCACATTTGATTGTTCATCACATTCATGAAAATGTTGGTGAGTCCGTAGTCCTCTGCCGATGATTGTGTTTACTTGGGGCTCTGGTTTGTTCATGAATCCAAACATGCTGCCACAACACACACACACTAAGCAGAAGATTTGTTGGTATTCAGAAAGCTACACCCACACAACACACGCTATTGTTCAACTAATCAGAAGATTTGTTGCCATGCAGAAAAGGCAACATCCCGGCTGGTTTGAATTTGAGGACCTAACAGCTGAATAAATGGCTCTCTTTTTCTCCATGGTTTAGGTCTAACTGCCGGGCATCGTTCTCTGGAGGACGACAACTACCGATAGGGCCCTGTCGGATTGCACTGCTGATTACACGATTGAGTCAATAATAATTTGGCAACTCCTTTGGAACCTAATCAAGCCTTTTCCATATATTAGGTGGAGGTCGGCTTGAACCTTCTTATCTGAGCGTCTTTTGACATTAGGTGAGGTCCGTCTTGGTGTGTTATGGAACTAAACCTTTGTTGATTATTGATTGAACTCACATTTGGAACCAAAACCAAGTCTTTCACCATCGGGTTAAACCTTCTCACTGAAGCCTTTCCCCTTACTAGGTGCTGTCTGCTATGATGCTGCCACTGGACTTGTTTGGAGGTCAGCCTCCGGGAGTCGGTAGCGGTCCTACCCAAGCACGGCACTCAGCTGCTGAGTTTTGATCGGACACGACGCATTCGTGTTGTGATGATCATTCTCATATTAGAGATCGAACAAAGTTTGAACTTGGAATGTAATTCCTAGGCCTAGGTCCCTTCTTGTATCAAAGCAAGAAGATGGACGTATTTAATGTGTCTTTTACATTGATTTCATTAAAAAGCCAAAACTTTACTTAAATGATCAACTCGATTCTTTCTCTTTCATTACCACATTCTTAAAGTTTAACAAGCAAGGCTTGTGGTTTAACCTAATCCAGCTCACAGCTCGTCTTGGACCAGTGATAACTATGAACAGCGGGTAATGAACGGGCCTTGTGGGCTCGTTTTGGAGAACTATTTGTGGACTACTTACTATAACCTTCTTTCTTTTCCCAGGCTTGTGCCCGAGTTCAGCTACATCAGATGCGTGATACATTTAGAGCTGGCTGGTTTGGACTCAGCCTAGTAGGTTGATTGGGACCTGAAATGGCCTTGAAACCGCCAGGAACTGGAACCGGGGGAATTGGAACTTGAACTAGAGACCCCATGGTTTGGTTTCAGTTCCATCTGTGGGAACCAAAATTTGTGTTTAGGAAGTAGCTGTTTCAAGTCCCTTTTTCTTTTCTATACTGGTATTAAAATAAAAAGAGGTTTGAATGTAGGGGCTGTCCTGAGGGATTTGAATTAGCTCCTGTTCTTGTGATATGTCCTGTTCTTAGTCAGAAATATAGTGAAATAGTCTTTTCCATCTTTTCTCTAGATCTCACTACTAAGAAAGAGGTTCACTTTTTAAAATATCTTATATATCTAGGTGGGAATGGGGGAAGAGGTCAGATTTATCTCGATGAAAGCAGGAGTAACAGGTGTAGTAATCTCATATTTTATGAAATTTTCAAATGAAACCAGAACCAACCGGAATCCTGAGTGCCTGGAACCAGACTCAGAATCAGTGAAACCATAATTGGGTCCAGATTTAGAGGGATGCTGGTTTGTCCCAGTTCCAGGTTTTGGAGGAATAGAATCTACAGTCTTGTTTTACAGATGCATGAGCCCCAACTACGGTGATTTGGGCATTTGAGAGGTCTTCAGAGCTCTAATGGAAGGTATAAGAAATCCGATGTGCATTGCAAAAGAAGCTGAGAACTGCCCCAATTTTGTTGGAAGAAAGAGATGAAATAAGACTTTTGCTTCTGATGAGGAGTAAAATGGCCAGCAAGAATCCATAGAGCTGATCCAACATGATGTCAAGCAAGGCTTGGTTTCTAGAGTGATTTGAGCATCATCTCTTATGTTTTGATAGGTGGTGCTTATGGGTGTGTTTGATACTAGGTATCAGGGGAACTAGACTTTGATTTTTAGTACTCATAGTTTCAATTCATAGGTCCAATTTATGATTAAAACTTCAAAACCAGGATGGAGGTGAGCCACAAGAACAGGGGCTTTGTACAAAAACAAACAAACAGCTCCTTCGATCTAGTGTTGCTATCCTGCCTCATACGAGAATTCAAGCTTTAACACCACTCACAAATCAAACGCAAAACCATCGTTCTTCATTCATAACGATGGTTACAATGGTTTAGGACTACAGCTTTAGTACCTAATGCCTAGCACCACGAATCAAACACTCCCTCTAGTTCAACCCCACATGCAGTGACAGACGTATTCATGGGCGAGGCAAAGTGCCAAACAATCCGAAAAATCCAAAAGATCAATACAAGCAGTCTGATTTTTTTCAAGACAGGCTTAATTTCAGCCGACTGGACTTTGCCTCATCCGAGAATTCTTCTTCCAACCCTGGGGAAGATAGGTCTTGATTAGAACTATTGAATTTTGTCTTTTAGGGAATTTGTACAGTAAATGGGTGCTACATACTTTACCAAATCTAACTAATAGTATCCATTAGATCCAATGTCCAAACCAAGACCTGGTTCATTGACAGCCCAAATTAGGTAATATATGGAGAAAACAACCTTAATAGGCTCAAGCCGAGGGAAGTTGTCTAACAAGGACACCTCTGTAGGGTACTCAAATTCATACACAACGACACGAGGCCGTGTCCGAGACCATCCAATATGTCAGTCGATCGTGTCTGCATTGATGGTCAAAAACATCCCCAAACAGTTTCGATCAACCTTACCCGAGCCCATTTCTATCTATTTGGAGCTAGGTTATGTAACATCTGAATAACAAGACACGACACAAGGCCAAGTTGAGAATTTGATGGCTAGTGCTTTTGCTACCAAACCCAGTGTGCTTGTGAGTTCCCCACAAGTATGGTCCGAGCCAGGGGACCCAGGCCACATTAGTGACAACCATTTAAAAGGGCCAAGTAGGTGGGATCATTAAGCAATAAAAGGAAAAAAAGGACCTGCCGGACCCAGCTTGACCCACAAAGCCACGATTTGGCTAAAGTCAGAGTCAATCCTCACAAAAGTCTGGCGTTAAATCTTCATTAAAAAAGATAAAAATAATATAAAA
Source organism: Brasenia schreberi (assembly GCA_036023115.1). Lineage (NCBI taxonomy): Eukaryota > Viridiplantae > Streptophyta > Magnoliopsida > Nymphaeales > Cabombaceae > Brasenia > Brasenia schreberi. The sequence continues at coordinate 10,679,463 of JAYKKT010000058.1, read as the reverse complement.
TGCAACCAATTGACACAATTAAGTGCATATGTCTAGACCTGGCGGGTTCCGTTATCTCGTGTTAACTATAAATCCCGTCTTTCCTCAATAATCACATCTAATGATTTATGGTTAACTGCTCAATACTCGGTACCACGAAACATCATTGGGATCCAATAGCTTAATGCATCACAGCTCATGCTAAATAACTCCACAAAGTTTTATGCTCGCTATCACATACCTAATGTCGCTCCTTTATTTGAGCATAGAACCTGCGAAGGGCAAAACCTCACCATTGGCGGAGTTATAACAAGCAATTTGTTCTCTGAAAATCTAACATCACTAATACTCTGCACATTCATGTGGCTTTGCTTGTTTAACTCTTAAAGTGATTAAGAAACATAGACATGATTAGGTTGGGTTTAGAAATAAAAAAACTAAAAAAATTGAAAGGCTCACTCCCTAGATGACATCGCTACACGGCAGCAACCACACACGGAACCATGAGCTCGAAGACATGTTGGTGTTAAAGCACCATGACTCGCGCTTATTTTGGTGCTAGATCATGATCTCCCAGATCACCTGATCTAACCTCTAGACTCATTGAGCCAGTGGTTGATCAATCACTTCACATGAAATTTGCTTGCTTGGAGAAAGACAGCGACAAAGCTCAAATGCTAAAAGCACCAAAGGGGAATCCTAGCCTTTTTCCTTTTTTCATGGCACTGGTAACATCTACACCGATTGCCAGTCGTTTTCTCACCTAGAAAAGCTTTGTTCGATCTTTGATACTTCGGGTAGAAGCCTATGTGTGCACGAACCCGACATGAACGTGACCTGAAAAGTTGATGTTTCTCATCACTCAAGGCACACGAGAACATCGGGTCTTGTTCGAGTTTACTTTGTTTTTCGTATGAACACGAAAACATGTAACAAGAAGACCTGTACATTGAAATTGTTGACAATATAACACCGGACACGAAAACCCACTATATATTCGCTCCCCTTGAAAAATCCGTGTTTTTAGATCCAAAGTAACAGAAAAAAAGTTCAAATCAGGCTCGGTTTAACATGTTTTGACACATACTACATCAAATGACACGATGTGAGAGCAGCCGAAACACAGACTCGCTACCTCCTCTAAGCCAAGTGATCCCGTTATTCTTTGGACGCAAGTAGGCCAGCGAAAAATGAGATGAGTTGCTTGTGGTTCGTCTCGATACGAGCTTAATCTCAATTAAGTGACAAGACGAGCCAAAAGGAACTTAGTTTCTCGTGTTCTTTTATCTTAAGGAATTCATTACTCTCACGTTGTATCGGGCTTGATCACATGATAAACCGAGTCCAAGGATCTCAGCTCGATTTGCCCGCCCGGCTTATTCTATCACCGGCTAATTTCTCACACCTTATCAAGCAAACGACTTTTAAACACCTACTATACCAACTGGAAATCTTCTCTTGAAAAGTATCTTCTTCTCTGTTAACACTTGATTATGGAGTTTCTTAATATCTTAATACTTATATATATATATATATATATATATATATATATATATATATATATATATATATATATATATATATATATATATATATATATATATATATATAGATATGAATAAAACTAGTAGAAAAAGGAAAAAGGAAAAAGACAACTAAGTTCGGCTCGAGTCATAGTCGTCTCTCTCTTACATGGGAACCGGTGGCAACTCTCTCTCTCTCTCTCTCTCTCTCTCTCTCATGTTGGGTGTACTTATCTCTGCTCCCGTGATTGAGGCTCACTTAACGTGTCGGTCAGATGGGTCTCATGCTTACGGCCTTATCATCGCAACAACCGTTAACGTACACCAGCCAAGCACAACAGACTATCCATCTGTTGCCTGACGTGGCAGAGCCGCGGTTGACTCAACGTTCACTCGCTCTTAAACGGTGCCATGATGGCATCATTCATTTACTTCGTCAGCGAGAGACTAAACTTTCTTCTTTCTCTCTTGATAGCAGAAATGGTCGACGGGAAAGGGAAGAAGAAGCCACACAGGTTCTGCTTCATCCTTGCTGCCGACCTCGACGGCATATTTGCCGGACTCTATGCTTCGTCTGATCGGAAACAGCCGGAGGCATCACCACCCACGTCTCGAAAGCAGCCTCCCAACCGGCGGTTCGTCCACCTCTTCCGCCGCTCGCTCCACCGCTTCTGCTCCTGGAACTGGTGGTACCCTTCCCACCCAAGAGGTTTCGATGACTCGGAGGCGTTTCATGACACGGCCGGCGTCGTGACTTCCAGCAAGATTTGCGCCGAAAACCCGCAGATTTTTAGTTACCCCGAGCTCTACGTCGGAACTAACGGGTTCAGTAAGGGAGAACTGCTCGGTAGCGGCGGGTTTGGGAGGGTGTACCGTGCCGTACTTCCTAGCGACGGGACTGTGGTCGCCGTCAAATGCGTCGCGGAGAAGGGGGAGCGGTTCGTCAAGACTTTTGCCGCCGAATTAGTGGCTGTTGCGCAGCTCCGTCACCGGAATTTAGTTCGGCTCCGTGGCTGGTGCCTCGAGTCGGACGAGCTGCTACTTGTCTATGATTACATGCCGAACCGGAGCCTCGATCGGCTTCTATTCCCGCGCAACTCGACTCCACTCGGCTGGAGCCGCCGGCTTCGGGTGGTCGCCGGCTTGGCAGAGGCGCTGTCTTACCTCCACGACCAGCTGGAGACGCAGATAATTCACAGAGATGTGAAAACAAGTAACGTTATGCTCGACTCCGACTACAACGCTAGGCTCGGCGATTTCGGCCTGGCTCGGTGGCTTGAGCACGAACTCGAGCCTCCACTGACTCTCTCCAGCTCCCTTTCGTCGTCCTCTTCATCTCGTCACTGGCAATTCCGCCTCTCTAATACGAGTAAGATCGGAGGGACGATTGGGTACCTCCCACCGGAGAGTTTCCGGAAGAAGAACGCCGCGACAGCAAAGTCCGATGTCTTCAGCTTCGGGATTGTAATGCTGGAAGTCGTCTCGGGCCGCCGTGCTATCGATCTTTCTTACCCAGACGATCAGATAATGCTAGTCGATTGGTTCCGCAGGCTGCACGACACCGGAAACGGACTTGATGCCGTCGATGGCCGGATTAGGAAAGATGAATTGTACTCAGCCACCGAAGCCAAGAGATTGGTTCATCTAGGCCTGCTATGTTCGCTCAATGATCCTCGCTCTCGTCCACCAATGAAGTGGGTGGTGGATGCCCTCTCCAGTGACTTTTCCGGCGAATTGCCACCGTTGCCGTCATTTAATTCTTTTCCTCCCTATTTCTCTCTATCTTCGTCTTCCGGCAACACCAACACCACTACCACGAATTACACCACAATTGGGGAATTGTCTTCCAACCCGAGCATCTATCTCACTGCTTCTGACGCGTGCCACGCCGCCCCTGACAGTACCGGGTGGCAGCCGGGGACTATTCCGGCGGTCGACACACCGCGAGAGATATCTTACAAGGAGCTGATTGCAGCCACCGGCGACTTCACCGAGGCGAACATGGTGGCAGAGCTTGACTTCGGCACGGCCTATCACGGCGTGCTGGAGAACAATGTGAGGGTCTTGATCAAGAGGCTAGGGATGAAGACGTGTCCGGCTCTGCGTGCCCGATTCGCCTCGGAGCTTACCAACATCGGCCGGCTGCGCCACCGGTACTTAGTGCAGCTCCGCGGGTGGTGCACCGATCAGGGGGAGATGCTAGTCGTCTACGACTACCTCGCCCATGGCCGCTCCCTCAGCAAGTTCCTCTTCCATCCAGGCAAATTCGTCCTCCCTTGGCGCCATAGGTGTGTAGTAGGACACAACACGACACGATTTTACAGTATATCTTTGCGTTAACACATGAACACTTGCTTTGGGACCCTTTTGTGGTCGAGTGACGTTGCATAAACATGATAGAATAGGGGTGGCAACCGAAACCTGACCCAAATACTACGTGTCTACTTCAGGCACGAAACCAGTTCATCATCAGTTTGAACCAGAACCAAACCAATTCAAACCGAAACTGGCTGCTTCACTGATTTCAGTCTCATTTTAAAGGTTTTCTCGAAATCTGTTTTTTGAGTTTTTGGTTCAACACAGAACTGTAATACAAAAGGGCAGTTATAGCATATATAACCTGATTCAGTTATGGTTCTTGGTTTCAGCCGAGACAAAACCAACAGTTCCAAATCACCAAACATGTCCCGCTTCACCCAAAACTGGATAGTTGAAGTCGATTGTAATCGATTGACCTGCTCTTTTTTGACAAACACGAAATATTGACACGAACACTACTGGAAACACGAAATTGCCACCCCTTTGATAGGATGTCCTTTCGAGTAATATTTTCCTTGTTGCACATCTTAAATATGTCTGTGTGACTTAGGTATGCCATCGTCAAGTCTCTAGCTGCAGCAGTTCTGTACCTTCATGAAGAATGGGAGGAGCAAGTTATCCACAAAAGCATCACCTCCTCCTCCATATTTCTAGATTTTGATCTCAACCCTCGACTCGGCGCATTTGCACTAGCCGAATTCCTAGCCAGGAATGCACACGGCCACTGTGTCGGAGGGAATTCTGACTCTGTGAGAGGGATCTTTGGGTACATTGCGCCGGAGTACATGGCAACAGGAACTGCAAACACCAAAACTGATATATACAGCTTCGGAGTGGTGTTGCTAGAGATTGCCAGTGGCCGCATGTCGGTTGACTTCAGGCGCCCAGACGTGCTGCTCGTGAAGAAGGTGCATGGGCCTGACGTAAGGAGTGCATTGCTCGGGCTCGTTGATCCGAGACTGGATGGAGAGTACGAGACAATGGAGGTGCTGAGGTTGATGAAGTTGGGTTTGGTCTGTACTGGTTTTGATCCTGATGAGAGACCAAGCATGAGGCAGATTGTGGGTATACTGGACGGCAATGATAGATTGCTCGACAACATGATGAAAGGCTGCAAGGAGGAGAGCAACGAATTGTGGGATGCTAGGAATGCTCCTTCTGTGGTCATAATTAAGAGAATTCAGGCTCTGGGCATTCTCTGACCTCTCTCTCTCTCTCTCTCTCTCTCTCTCTCTCTCTCTCTCTCTCTCTCTCTCTCTCTGTGTGTCTGTGTGTGTGTGTGTGTGTGTGTGTGCATGCGCTAGCACCCTGCGCACATGGAGCACGTATAAGGGTTAGCGATATGAAGAGTGAAACATTGGCATCTCTTTCTGTTTCGTGTTTGCTCGAGTAAGAACTTCATTACCACAAGATAATATCTTGATTGCACCTTCTCTTTGTTTAACAAATAGGCCATTCCCATACAATAATCACAGTGAAGCGAGTTTAAGGAAAGAATCAAATCTGTCATCTGATGATGGATGTATGGTGAACATTAATTTAGAAAACCAGCGCTGGAAGAGCTTTGCCCCCATAGTGGACGAACCCAACTGGAAACGGAATTAGTCGGGTCCTTGTGGGCTTCCAGATACCCAGGTTTAGACCAAAAAACAAGGCATGAGGTCATCGAGGTGCATATAACAACTCGTGGCTTCGGCACATCTCAGCTTTCCACGTCCGGCAATGCTGAAACATTCATATCTGTGATTTGCCCCTATCAAGGCTTTTTTATGCTCAAGTGCACAAATGAGAGAAAGATGAAATGCACCACAAAAGAGGTCGAATAGAGCATGAAAAGTGTTTGGAAGAAACCCATCAAAGCTGACATTGCTCTTCTCAATTCAATTTTTGAGGGGGAAAAGAAGTCTATAATTGACGCAACAAGAGACAACCCACCAAAACTCATTCGTGTCAACTTAAAAAACGGGGGAAAGACTCGCATTCATATAAAAGGAGTATTCCATGCCACAAGAGGCTCAACTGCAAAAGCGAGGGGGTGTCACATTACTTTGCCAAATATAGGAACATAACTCCAAGGAAATGAGTTCTCATACGCAAATTTCTTATGTGAGAAACAGGTTCTTAGTCAAACAACCAACCAGAGGTCAGTAATCTGCTACTTCCTTGGCTATAGAGGGATAGTCAGCTAGCTAGCAGGTCAGTCATTAACCTACACTTCGGGCGTTCTACAACCATGGTGTGCATCTGGTACGAGTGAGACAAAAAGAAAACTCTTCTATCACCTTAAGCCAAGGAAGTTTCTTCTCATCAACGACATGTTAACGACAAAGGTAAAAGCTTAATCGTGGAGAGCTACCTAATAATTTTGAGAAACAACCATTAGTGTGGCATGTAGAAAGGAAATAAATAATCAAGAGACCAACTTGATCAGTCATTCTAAAAAATAATTAGGTTCATGAGAATACCTGAATTCATCAGATCAAAGTGCATTTGATCTTAAATGAAACCAAGAAAAGCAGACGTTCAAAGAAAAACACAATCAACTAACAGTTCAATCAGGCCAGCCTGTTGCTCAATGAGTCCGCACACATAAACAGCAAACTATGCCCACAAGATCACGAGTTAAATCGCATGCACAGATAAATAGATTGGTGTGCTTCGGTGTTTCCATTTATGACCATAAATTTGTATGCACACTTCCCAAATGATACTGGCCGATGAGCACTCTGCATGAGCCAGTATACTTCTACAATCTATGGCTTTGGTAATCAAGCACCGATAACAACTAAGCCTTTTCTCATACTAGATGGGATCAACTACATGGATTCTTTATTTTCACAAATTCGATCATGTGTCATGTTAATAGTTGACTCAATCAAAAAGAACTATTTCTAATACTTTTGTGGTCTTTGTTATTCTCTTTCTAATATATTCACCATGAAGCTTCTTTTTTATCACTTTTCCACATGTTCAAATCATCTTAAGCCAACTTTTTTCTCGCTGGTGCTATGCTACTCTCAGCTTGTCTCTTATGGCTTTGGTACCTCCACATTAGTAAATCCAAAATACCATATACGTCAAATCAATAGAATATCATAAGAAATTCATATCCAATTTCAAAAGGTAGGAGAATAACACACTTAATAGTTAGGATGAAAAAGAGAAGGTGAACCAGCTTCTATTTCAAGTGACAGTCCCAAGTACAACAATCTGCTTCAAACAAATTTACGTATTTCCTGTTGCAATCTGTCACAATAGAATGAAGGCCATACCTTGCTCATGAAGTTAATAGGCACTTCTACTGAAACAATGTTTCTGATGAGAAAGATCACATACTGGCAGTCCACTGTACATCTTGGCGAGCATCGCTCTCCCAAACCAGCGATTCACTGTCACAATATATAGGCCTCATTCTTTTCTTCTCCCCAGAGAGCAGACCAATGCTAGAGACCCTCCCACAGCTGTCATTAGATGTCAAGCAGCTATCAACAGAACAATCAGTAATTTGAGTTTGCCGGTTAACAGACCTCTCATCAGGATAAATCGATGGCATCTCAGATACTGTCACCAAATTTGCAGTATCACAAGGGGAGGAATTATTAGAAACCTTGATTCTCAGTTCAGAAAGGTCTTGCCTTGCAGCCTCCAGGCTGGTTGATGCCATGTCCTGGTCAGCAAGCACCCTACAAGCCTTTTCGAGTATGGATTGGAGATATTTTCCTTGAGCTTCAATCCGGAGTTCGAGATGTCTTTGAACCTGTTAAATGTAAACCATAGGGACATTAACAACTCCAGATATGAGAAACACTAAACAAAAGCAACTTTCCTAATGCATATAGAGCAACCTCCAATTGCTCGTGCAATCTTCTTTGAACTTCCATTTGAACTCTCAATGCCTCGGTAACCTGGTAACCACTGCACAAGAAAAGATGATAAGTGAATGCAACAAGTGACACTAACTATTATCAGTCCAGTAGTTTCTTAGGGCTTACTCGTTCATCTCTTGTGAGGCCATTATTGATGACGAATTGCTCTGATTTTCTGAAAGGCTGGTGGCTGCAAGAAGACAAGATTAAAGTTACATGTTTTTAAGACTCAATCAGTCTGAAAAGGAAAGAAGTGTTGATCCTTAAAACATGCGTCTGGGTCCTGAAACATGACATATGGAACATGATCCAAGTTATAGCACTGAGTTAGATGCAGATACATCCCCACAAGATTGCAAATGGATATATCAAAGCAACTAACATGATTTATGCTTGAATGTGGATTGTATCACGAATCTGAACAAGGGTTTGGATTTGGTTTGAGATACAAGAAACAACAGCTTCACTCAATTAGCTGTAATCAGATCCACTTTAATCCAGTTTTGTTACGTATCATGCATATTGTGCGGTGCATACAATGGAATACCATTTGCAATAAGACCCTGCACCGCATTGTAAATCTCTTCTGTAATGTAGGAAACGGGTTATCTACATCTGTGGTAGCAACATTTTGGAACTTCTTAATTTTTTATAGTTACGATGCATATTGTAACATATCATATGATCAGTCCGTTAATGTATGGATTGAGGATCAATCTTTAAAGCGTTTCATTCATGACCAACTTCTGGCATCCTGTTTCACGATGCAGTCTTTTGCGCAAGTAAAAGGGCTATGAGTATTAGCAAATGAAGCCTTTGGATGAAGCATGTAGAAAACAGATGGAAGAAAGGATGAAAGATACTAGCAAATATATAGGAAACAACAAGGAGACTGGAGATGTGCCACATAAAAGAATAAAACAAACACATGACAGACAGAGAGAGACCATTTTGGGAGCCATCAGTTAATTCCTTGCATGCTTGCTTGCCTAACCGGTATTTCTGCAGATTGAATTGGTAAATCGTCAAAAGTTTCTGATAAATGTCATATGATTCATCACTAAGAAAAATAGAAGTTCCAAATACAGGACCACGAGGCCCCAAAAGAAAAATAGAAAGGGAGAAAAAGACCAGCTAACCTGAAGATGGCTCTTCAAATGGTAAAGAGTAAGACCCTTTACTCCCATTGCCCTCATGATTGTTTTTGGTGTGGCTTCTACAATTGCAATTGAAAGGGTAAGCAAGATGAGTAAATTTCTATGAACAAATAAAATACACCCATTAAACATTGGTCAGCATCGTGTCAAAAGCTAGGATTACGCATACATATATACATATACATACATAGATAGACACATACATATCGATAGATATATGTATAAACAGATAAGGTAGGAGACTCTGTATGAGAGAGAGAGGTGGGTTAACAAAAGGGTATTTGGCCGTCCAGATCTAGGGTCTAGATTTGTTTGACACAATTTTGCCTCTAACAGGCTAGTATATAAAAGGTTCTCCCTCTATCTACATACATATACACACACACATATATATAGAGAGAGAGAGAATGAGAGTTGATAGACTCCCATGCATCTTAAATCATAATTGACGATCCAGATCATCAAGCATCATCTAGGATGCATGAGAGTCTAGCAACTCTCTCTCTCTCTCTCTCTCTCTCTCTCTCTCTCTCTCTCTCTCTCTCTCTCTCTCTCTCTCTATCTATATATATATATATATATATATATATATATATATATATATATATACATACACTAACACACACGCACACATATATGCATGCAGACATAGGAACATATATATATATATATCGCGTTACTTCATTTCACCACCATAATTCAACAGGGGAACTGCAAGAAAAGCCAAAAGGTCCTTATAGGGAAAAGAATTCACAAACAACCAAAACTTTATCTGTTTAACGAGAACTAGACCGACTGCTGTCAGCAATCTTGACAAATGAAGTTAGTACCAATTAAACATATCTAAGGTTCATCCAGTAAAGATGTACGATCAGAGAAAATGTGTGGTTTTAGTTGGCCAAGTTTCTGGAAGAGAAACTATTTACTCTCTAAATATGTTCCAGTCTGACATGTCAGAAAAACAACTATATTTTGCTTCCACTTATGCAGAGAAGGAAACAAGCAAAAGGTATCTACTGGAAAGATTCAAACGGCACAATGCTTCTGTTAACCATGAGGAGAACATTATAGCTGTTTGACGGTATCAGGAGAAATACAGTGATTTGCTGGAACTGTGTGTTGGTTACATACCACTCAATGTGTAGCAGAACAGCCCTGAAAACAAAGTAGGACATCGGTAATCTGCACCACCACCATGTTGCCCAGAGTCCAGACTCCCAACAACAATGGAGTGCCCAATTACATCAGAATTGACTGTAAGAAGGGCACCAATTGCATAAAGGACAGAAAAACAAACTCCAAAAGAAAATAGGATATGATCACCTCCCACCAATGCCCAGACTACAATCAGGGTCCATTTACATCAGAAGCGACCCACGGAGGACAAGCAATTGCTTGTTTGGTTCCATAATTACACTTACTGAAGCCTGTTAAGGACCATTCAAAATATACCATACTTAACCAACTAATTACCAGGTTTGGTCCAAGGGCTTAAAGCCTTAAAGCTTTCCAGTTGATCAAGATGTACAACAATTTCTTCTTTCTCCTAGGGTCAAATAACACATGGGAGAAAAAGCCACTAATGAACAAAGCTATATCTCACTTAGAGGTATCAACCCAGGCCTGCCCAACCTGGCCTGGCCCCAACCCTGATGGGCCAGGGAAAATGTGGGTCAGACCGGGCAGGCCCACATTTTCTACAATTATGTGTATTAGTCAAAAGGCCCACAAGAAATGATTAACATTACTAATACACTACACAAAAAGATTAAAGGATGGAGTGGACGAAGGAGGCAAGACCATAAAAGGGAGTTTAGGGAGTGAGTGGGCCTTTTGACTAAGGTCTACCAAAGTCCAAAGTAGAATTTATATATATACCAAATATATAAGTAGTTATATGTTTATAAAATAAATAACTATGCATATATATATATATATATATATATATATATATATATATATATATATATATATATATATATATATATATATATTGGCACTGTGGGACAGCCCAGCCTACCCACCTTGGCCCCCAAGGCCAGACAGACTGGGCCATTTGGCTCAACTCCTAACGTGAGGCAAAGAATTCCAGTTCGGCGCACCATTTTTCCAATGTTGGGCCAGGTCAGGCCCATTTTGACATCCCTAACCTCATCCAACATAAGATTCTAAGGAACATTGACTGCAGGTCAGATCTACAACAAGAGTTCAGGAATTCAACACTTGTGTGCTTATCTGGTACAGTTCATACCAACCAAGCTTTCTACTGGAAAATAGGACTACCATAATTCCATGTTGGAGCTTTCTTGCCTCCTCAAATACCAGCAACTACTAAAGTAAATTTTGTAAAACTGCACAAACTATTTAAGAAATCAATACTTTAGAAGAAAAAAGCCCAGTTTCTGAAGCCAATACATATATTCTGAACACATAAAGATATTCAAATATAAATACAATTAGCACAAGAAAACTAGCTTCAAGTTAAATACTTAAAATTTTCAAATCAATAAAAATTGTCTAATGGAATGACCTGCTAGTTTGCTACAGTTGTCATCTATCCTTTCCGATTTTCACTAACGCTTTTATTTCATACCAGATAACATGCTCATCGGAGATCAGAAAAGAAGATGAAGGGATACTAGGCACAATAAGAGATTGATAAAAGAACACCAAGTAAAAATATTGTAGCACAATGTGATCAACGGTTAGAAATTAGAACTACATATAAAAAATGTTCCCCCTTTTGGTGGTAACTACAGGGACGGGTTCGTAAGAGATGGAAACATGACATCTGAGGGCTATATATAACACATGGACCAGGAAAGGTGAAAGAATTGGTACCACACTAAGTTGTGCTTGGAGGCGCTTCCATTGAGTCAAACTCCAAGCATGTGCAAAAAAATTAAACCAACTTTGGTTAAGAACATAAAAGAAGTTTATCCTAGACCTGTCAGGCATAGTCACTGGGTTTTCCTTTCCTTTTCCCCCTAGAACACTCATATAACTACCAAAGAAAACATGTCTTGTCATTCTTTTGAACATGGTAAAGAGTTGTATGGCTTTGCATGGTTTGGGTTGGGACTTGAGATCATGTACCAGAGAAACTAAAAACGCAAACTCTATAATAGTCACTACTAACCTTAGAGCGGGTTTAGAGACATATACCTCGAGCGAAAATGAACCTATTCTCAAGCAACTAGCCTTGAGACATACCTTTTTAACACCCAAAAAAATAGTTTGCAGCAACTCAGGATATCAAGTTTAATGTTTAGTTTAAGAAAATACGCCCACCGTAGGTCGTATAAGTTGATGCTGATGCTACACTAAAAGAAACAGTGTAAAGATCTCTGCACTGACCATCGTCCCCATCCACATATCACAAACTTCCACCAACCTATAAAAACACGATCAGGACAAAACGTATTTGCTTAAACGCTGTGCCTTACCCTCCAGGCCGACAAACTATTGGAAATTCCTAAAATAAATTTTCAGATAGATGGAAAGGTTCTGAAAGCATAAAGAAACATGTGACAAAAGGAAAATTACCACGAATTAGGGAGTACCGGGAGAGTTCCCACTAAAACTATAATCTGTTATGACTTAACAATTTTCATAATACGAGAAGATATAAACAGATAGGGAAATCAAAGAAAATGTAAAAGAAAAACACCACCAAGAATCATATCCATAAAAGATCAAATCCACGAAACCCCATCTCTAACATTCCGAGCTACATGAAGACCAAAAATCCATATAACTCGGTCAATAAATTATGTTCCCGAATGCACACAAAGAAACTGGAAGAAAGAGGCATGATTCTGAAACCATGACAGATCGAAACAAAAGGGGATCGAACAAACTATCTGGGCCGCCGAGCTGTGTCACCGCATCAACGAACCGCTCGTGAAGCTCCGCCGTCCATCTCAACCGGGGTTTCGGATCCGTCGTCAACACCAGGCAGGCGTCCACGGGAAGATTAGCGCCCTCGAGGGATCCCTGCAAATCCTCGTGCTTCTCCAACGCGTGATGAATCGCCTGGTACATTTTCCTGGAAACCCACCAAACCTCCGAATCCCGCCGAAAAGGCCAACACCCACAGGGCCACAACAAGAAATCGGAAAATAAGACACCCCAGACCGCGGGATCGATTACCCAACTATTCTCTCTCTTTCTCCCCCTCTAACCCTGTCAACAGAGAGGCATCGGCACTAATCCGACACAGTTCATAGGACGAGTGGCATTTGGGAGCATGGATTCTCGTGAGAGAGAGAGAGAGAGAGCGCGGGGGGAGGGAGAGAATCGACAGGCAGAAGAGTACGGATGGGTCAGAGACAGAGTACGTCCACAAAGTCTCAAATGAAGAGAAAGGGGAACGAACGCTCTGTCTCTCTCCTTGTGACCCATTTTCTTTTTCTCTCCTTTTTTTTTCGGTTTGATGAACTCTTTTGTTTAGATATATAAAATTTTCAAAAACTCAAGCAAAGACAGGGATCTCTTTTGTGTATGTTCGGTTAAATTCGGCGACATTGTTCGATATATAAAATTTTCATATATACATTAGATCTCTAAGAAAATCATGTTAACCCAATGAAATTGGGTGGGTATGGTATGAAAAAATGATTTTTTTCAAAGCACATAGGCATATTTGGTTCTGAGTAAACTGGCGGTCTCGATTAACACAAAATTGAGACCATAACTGAATCGGTGCGAGACTGATTCCGATTTTGAGATGATTTTTATTTGAATTCAGAATCTCTCAAAACTGATAATTTTATTTAGAAAATTAAAATTTATAGAAAAATTTAAAAATAAGACCACCAATTTTGATTTTGATTCTGATTTTATAAAAGATAAAATAAAAAATGAATCAAGTGATCTCCTGTTGCTGACCTGATTCTGGTTTTATGTTCAACTGTGTGTAATTATGATTAAACCGTCATACTCATACTCAGTAGTGGATCTATATTGAGACGAGGTGGAGCACCGCCCCACTCCAAATTTATGAAAATCTAAATCAGGTGCTGAGGAATGCTCACTCAAATGTTCAGACGGCTCCACCGAAATTTCAGAACAAAAAAGTGGTCGTCCGTAAATACAACTATTTTAACCAACTAAACATAAATGTTATTAATTATTTTGGATCAAATATTCAGTAATCGGATTTGAAACTGAATTCTGATCCATAGCACGAAAATTAAGTTTTCAGACATTCAGTCGGGCTTTGCTCCTGCAGCTACCTGCGTTTCTTCTCCTCCATCTCTCCAACCTCCACACCTCTTCAGTTTTCACTGGAATCTGTAATCGTTCACCCCTCTTCTACTCTTAGACTTCAACTTTACTCTTCACGGTTTCGCTTTCAGCGAATCAGCCTCATCAAGTAAGAAAACTAAAAGCTTTGGTTTCTTTGTTGATAAAGATTTTCTTATAGCTTTGATTTGGTTTTGTTATGCTTTGGTGTTTTTGATTTCTTACCTTTATGTTACACATATTTTCTCCTTTTCTTTCATTTCTCCTTCAAGCCTTGACTGCCTAGTCAAGGGTTTCTTCAACGGTGCCTAAATCTCTTCTCTGTTAGCATGCTGTAATGTGTTTCAGCTTAGAACCACAGAATCAAAAGGCGACCCCTTTTCTTTTGTTCTGTTTGGTAATAAAGAACAAATTGCCATGTACACGAAGAGAAAGTTACCCTAATGAAATCATGTAAGGAATTCATGCATATATATATATATATATATATATATATATATATATATATATATATATATATATATATATATATATATATATATATATATATATATATATATGAATTGATAGCATATGCCATGGAAATCATGTAAAAGGATTAAAGCTTTAGAGTTGCTGAAATGCTTGAAAGGGAAATGATACAACACCGCCACTTAATACCTTATTCAGGAAGTAATTTTGAAATCAAGCATCACTATGTTTAGATTTGGTAGGTATAAACTTAATGCAGTTCAGCTACATACCGGGTCAGCTAGTCCCTCCTATGTGACGCACAACCCACTGTGAGTCTGTGTCATTGTTGTTCCTTCCATATGCAATATGAATTCATCGTCTCTGAACTATACTCCTTTTGTTCTTGTTTGCCGACTCAGATACTTGACACATCTACACACAAGATTGTTTGAACTTCTATTTTGCTTTGGCCTTTTATATTGCCCGAGGCAAATTTTATTAAGGTGACGTTTCAGTTTCAATAGATTGTGGATCTGAAGACCTGTTCTAGAATGGCCCACGTCACAAAGTCTTGTAGTGATCATATTGTACCAGAAAAGACAGCACCATTATAATGACCAATTACCGTATGCACGAGACTTGAGTATCCCTATAGTCTTATTATTTCAGCAAGAAATGCATCACTCAAATTAGAAACTCAAAGTGCTATCTGGTTCTATCATGTTGCTACTTACTCAGTCCTTTATTAAATGATCATCATGATGCAAGGTTGATCCAAAACAGATCCTCTGAACATCATCCGAAATTCTCACCACTCCAATTCAGTAGATGATGAGATTTTGTGGTCGTACGGGAAGAGTTCTCAACTTGCAAAGGAATAGTAAGAGAAAGGACTCAAATGAGAGTAACGAGGAAACCATTTCAGAGCCTTGGAGGATGCTCCAATATGCATAAACAGTAACCATCTAGCACTAACAGTCTTAACGATAGTTAATTATAGTTTTATAAAGCATATTGAAATATACCAGTTTATGTCTCCTTTTGCATAATTGTAATATCTAACTCATGATTTTTAATTGTGTATTTTGGTTTTTCATTATATATAGATATAGAAAGATTTTTTAAAAGGAGATCAATGGAAGATCTCGTCTTGGTTTTTTAATTGTGTTTTTTGGTTTTTCATTATATATAGATACAGATAAATCTCACTTTGGATAAGAAGTAAAAGATTTAATTGTTGATCCTAGATTGAGACCGATGATTTCAAGTTATAATATTAATGATCAAGATAAAATTCAACATGCTTATTTACAAAAGGGTCCATATCAACCACAACTCATAAATTTTCATAAATTGGAAAAGGAAGCAATAAGTGTCGGTATATTTCAACATGGTTTGACAAGTTTAAGTGGTTAGAGTACATCATAGAGACAAATGTTGCATATTGTTTATTTTGTTGTCTCTTTTTAGATCTTATTTGTCCTGCTTTTATTTCATAAGGATTTGTCCATTTTAAAGAGAAAAAGAGGTTTTGTAACTATAAAAGTACTAAATGTAGTATGCATCATAATCCTAAAATGAAATGTGATGCTTTGATGAATGAGAAACAAACAATCATTACTAAATTTGCTACGCATACAATGGAAGAAAAGAAAAGGTATGATATTTGTTTGAATGCTTCAATTGATGTGACACGGTTGCTCTTATGTCAATGTTTTTCATTTTGTGATCATGATGAGTCAGATGAGTCCTCAAATAAAGGTACTTTTCTTGAGATTCTTGACTTTTTTGCTTATCATAATAATGAAATTTGAAGTATTGTACTGCATATGAGAATTTGAAACTCACAGTACATTCGATTCAAAAGGATATTATCAATGCAAATGCAAGTAGAACAATGTACAAAATTGTTAAAGAAATTAGTTGATGAATGAAGAGATATATCAACTAAAGAGCATATGACTCTAGTATTAAGATATATTAATTGAAGAGGTGAGATTATTGAACGCTTTATTGGTCTTGTACATGTTAGTGATACTACAATAACATCACTCAAAGCAAGTACGGTAAATATATTCATTAAACTTGGTCTAAGTATTAACCAATTGCAAGGTCAAGGATACGATGGTGTCATATGAAAGGTGAGTTCACTGGCTTAAAAGCATTGATATTGAATGAAAATCCTTTTGCTTTTTATGTTCATTGTTTTGCTCATCAACTTCAGGTGGTAGTTATATCAACCGCAGAGAATTATAAAGAAGTAACCCAACTTTTTTTATGTTATTTCTGCTATAATGAATTGTGTAGGAGACTCTTGGAAAAGACTTGAATTGCTTAAAGAATGAGAATTAGATAAAGTTCAAAACAAACTCAAAATTGGATCTATTGAAAGTGGTAGAGGCTTTAATCAATCACTTGTTATCAAGAGCCCAGGGAAGACACGTTGGGATTCAAATTATTTTACTTTGTGTTACTTAATGAGGATGTTTTCATCTATCATAAATGTATTTAAAATCCTCAGTGATGAGGGTGTAGATGTAAAGAAAAGATCCACTATATATTCATGGTGAAAGTTAATTTAAACATTTGACTTTGTATTTATTATGTATTTAATGGAATATATTTTGGGAAAGACAAATAATTTGTAAGTGGCTTTACAATGAGAAGAGCAACACATTGTACATGCTATGAATCTTATGAAATTGGCTAAGAGACAATTAAATATACTCAGAAACGAAGAGAATGCTTTGAATTTTTTTTTAAAAGGTTTATTCATTTTGCAATGATCATCATATAAAATTTAAGAAAATGAAAGATCACTTTAGAAGGTAAGGTAGGAGATCAAGGCAAAGACAAAATGAGGTGACGAATTTTCAATATTATCGAATTGAGGTATTTAATATTGTTATTGATTTTGTGTTAAGTGAACTCAACGATAGGTTCAATGAAAGAAATACAGAGTTGCTCTTGTGTGTTTCATGTTTTGATCCAAGTAATAATTTTGTTTCTTTTGATAATAAGAAGTTGATTCAATTTATAAAGTTTTATCGTTTAGATTTTCTCTTAGTGGTCTTTGGTGTTTTGATCATCAACTTGAGAATTATATTATGGACATATGAGATGAGTAAAAGTTTCAACTTAAAGGAATGAGTGAAGAAAGACTAGTGCTAGTTATTGGTTTATCGGTTGATGAAATTAGCAATGCTTTTACCTATTACAAAAGTATTGAACGAGTGTTTTCTGTCATGAATATTATTAAGAATCACTTACGAAATAAGATGGGTGATCAGTTTATGAATGATTGTTTGATAATATATATTGAGTGGGATGTGTTATTAGATTTAGATAAAGAGGGAGTCATCAAACACTTTCAAAATATGCGGACTCAAAGGAAACCATAAGTAATACCAACTTTTTTTGTTGTGTACTTTATAGATATTTATGTTTATTCTCTTTAAAGTTTCTTATGCATGTGAAATTATGTCTATTTGTATAATGTACAGAGATTTGTAGCTTCAACAACATTTCATTTTGGAACATGACGCTAATAAAATGGGTATATGTAATATTGTTTAGGTATGTAATGAATTGTTTCTCATATACTTTATGAATTTGTTGTTTTTGCCATTGTTGAATACTACATATTTAATTACATATAATTTACTTTTACCTTATGTATTATTTTTTTGTGCACCTTATTTTTGCCCCACCCAAAATAAATTCCTCAATCTACCACTGGTTAGGAATCAGCCTAGATGGGTCGACATACTACGGGGGTAAAGCCCTCCCAGTGCTGGTTTTCTTCATTCACAAAAACTCAAACTGGAGAACAAGGAAAACAAGTAGTCAGTCACTTCAACCAACCAAGTTGGTAAACGAAGACCTTCAATTTTAAAAGAATTCATATGAAAATAAATTTTAAATTAACTTTTGATCAAGAAATAAACTATTGTACTTAACACTATATTTAAAGATGTATATTTAACTTTCATGAATAGCTCACGTTTTTCCAAAATGACTTGATAAAAACTGGGTTAGGTCCGGACAGACCTAAGCCAACCTGAAAATGTTTATATATGTAATGTGTTTATGTATTTTATACATATATACATATACATATATATATATATATATATATATATATATATATATATATATATATATATATATATATATATATATATATATATATATATATACACTATGGAGTTGTAGATAGGTCGACCTGGACTTAACCCGAACACAACCCCGGTCCTGTTTTGATCTTAAAAATGGACCCAAGGGGAAAGTTGCGTCCGTTCGTGTAAACCTGATTTTGACCCCGGCACAAAGTGACCTGACCAGCTGACTCGATTTGGCACCTCTAGCACTTATGACGAGGGGAACCACACTACCTCAAACAAGGTCAAATGATGCATGTGTGCCACATGATACAGTAAACATAACCCACACCTGAACATGAACAGATAATTTTTATGTTTAAGAACCACCACCAACTACAGAGCTTGACGCCACATGTGAGCAGAAAGTTTATCACATATTCTTAAAATGATTAGCTAGAAAACATGACCTTCTCAAGATGAATCCACTCTACACACACAGAGATTCCATCATACCCCTTCCTGAATCATCTGAATTCACATCGAAACTGAACTCAAAATCCTTCCCTATAAGAGAAAAGAATCACTTTTCAGTCAGACCACCGAATGTTCAACTAGTTTCCTTTTAGCAGAGATCAAATAGGAATAACAGACTTTCTCAAAAGAGGGAAAGAACGGGAAAGAAAGCAGCTTTGGTATTGAAAAACAATCAATCTTTTGTCAGTTTTCAATACATGAAACGTATATGTGTGTATAACTCCAAACTAAATGCGTACTCTATACTTCTTCAAGATAAGCCAGATTACTTTATACAAATGAAAAGACCACGTAAGGTGTTAGCATCTCTGTATCCGTCAGTAGAATCGCTCCCTAAGCTTCCTCTTCTTCACCGGAAAATTCCTCCTGTGAACTCGAACTTGACACTTACACATTCGTCAGTTCCAGCACTACTCTGTCGGAGTTCAAAAGTTTCGCCTTCAGCCACACCTGAGATCTTCTTCTCCGAATCTTCATCCGATGTTGTAGGCTCTTCACCTTCCGAAGGACCAGCTTCATCTGTTGGAGTTTCAGGGCCTCCAACTTCACCTGAATTAGTTGCGTCTCCCACCAGCTGCTCATGATCTGTGTCCTTGACTGTAACCTTTAGGCTTGTAGATGAGAGCTTCGGCTTCTTTTTGTATTCTCCCATTTCTCTTAGATATCTTTCTTTATCCCTAGCCACTTTTTCATCATATACCTGAAACAACATGGTAGACACCTTAACGTCAACCTTAATCACCCATTTTCACTCGAGAACATTTAACTTTGATGAATCCGGCGCATTTGGGAAGATTTCAACCCTTTCGGAGGATCTAAAGAAGTTTCCCGTTGGTTATTAGCAGTGTCAGATTCAGAAAATTGTTTTGGGTGGAGTGGACATTAAAATCTTCAGTTTTTTTCTGAAAAAATTCAATACAAAAATGAAAATTTTCAAAATTTCGAGCGAGGAGACCGCCCCAACCTGCCACAGTGTGGATCCACTGCTGCTTATTGGACATCTGAAATAACCCTCCCCTACTTTATGGAGGCTTGAGAGCAGTTTGAAACCCTCACAATAGGTAGAGTTTGCAAATATACCACGAACTTTGTTTTAGTAAGGTCGGCTAGACATGGACTTTGTTTTATAGATGCACCTCTTTTATACTTCTGAAACCTTAATCTTGTTCACGTTTTAATACAAAACTAATATCGCACCAAGAGAAAGGGCACTCTAGAAGCGTTCTGCTGGTGGGGAGTTCGACTCTCTGAGGGTGCATGTGTTTTAGGCTTCGGTCTTCTCATGTAATCAAACATATACATATATATATATATATATACATATACATACATATATATATATATATACACATATATATGTGTGTGTATATATATATATATATATGTATATATACACACACACATATATATATATATATAAAGTGGGAGTTGCTAACCACCTTCTCATATCATATGAGACGATTATCACACACTCAGGGTTTCAGAAGTATAAAAGAGGTGCATCTATAAAACAAAGTCCATGTCTACCTAATCTTATTAAAACAAAGTTCATGTTATATTTGTCTATGTATTATATATATTCCACTATGGAGTTGTAGATGGGTCGACCTGAACTTAACCCGAACACAACCCCAGTCTTGTATGGATCTTAAAAATGGACTCAAACTCTACACACAGAAACTAAATTTGTTTCGGGTGGAGTGGGCTTTAAAATCTTCAGTTTTTTCTGAAAACTTTTAATACAACAATGAAAATTTTCAAAATTGAGAGTGAGGAGACCGCCCCAGCCCGCCACAATGTGGATCCACCGCTGCTTGTTGGCTATCTGAAACAATCCTCCTCTCCTCCTTTATAGAGGCCTGAGAGCAGTTTGAAACCCTCACAGTAGGGAGAGTTTGCAAATATAACATGAACTTTGTTTTAGTAAGATTAGGTAGACATGGACGTTGTCTTATACATGCACCTCTTTTATACTTCTGAAACCTTAATCTTGTTCATGTTTTAATACAAAACTAATATCACACCAAGAGCATTATCTCAATGACAGGACACTCTAGCACGGTTCTGTCTGGGAATTTGACTCTCTGAAGGTACATGTGTTTTAGGCTTCAGCCTCTTCTTGTAATAAAAAGCATATATATATATATATATTATCATAAATAAATTTAATAATATATATAAATATAAAGTGAGAGTTGCTAACCTTCTCATATATATAGTATGAGACAATCTGCATTATTCATATGATCGTATTTTCACAAAGTCCAACTCCAAACCAGCAGAACGGTGCTAGAGTGCCCTGTCATTGAGCTAATGCTCTTGGTCCGATAAAAGTTTTGTATTGAAACATGAATAAGATTAAGGTTTCAGAACCATAAAAGAAGTGTGCATCTATAAAACAAAGTCCATGTCTACAGTAGGCAGATAAAATTAGTAAAATGAAGGTTTTGCATGTTGTAAACATGTAAGATCTTAATCATCAATATATTACCTCCTTCTCTTGATCAGACGGCTCCCGCCATCGTTCCGCCACCACCATCTTGCTGATTTCCGTGTAAGGCAAGTGCTTTCTTATTTTCTCACACTGATCAATATAGAAAAAGTTGTAACTAGATCTGACATTCTTAGGATAAGAAGGATCTTTTTTCGTCACTTCCGTCTTCTTTGTGTGCCTGAGTGGTGTGGTCCCACCCGATGCAGTAGCGTCAATAGCAGCGTCTGCCAGGAGGGAAATCTGAGTAGAAATCTCGGATCCAGCAGATTCAGATATAGGATATAGTACTCCTCGGAGCTTCTGAGAACCAGCCATTACAGTGACAGAGGACCCTGTTTCAAATTTTCCGTCAATCACTCCTACCACATGATCCTTTGATGATGGGCTCGAAGAGAATACTTTCATCTATGCAAGATAATATGTTGCTATAGAATATGAGGAAATAAAGACGAAGACAAAACACAAATAAAGCACCACCCATATCCACCGTGAGTGTGTGTGAGAGAGTCATGGATTGCTTTACCTCATCCAACCTGGCCGGAGTCTAGTCTTCATTCGCGTAACGGAGAGTAGAAGGGTCAAAAGAAGACTCGCTCAGATGAAAACAAGAGAGAGAAGGAGAAAGAAACACAGTTGTAAAGCAACCTCTGACGGATTACTAAGTAAGAACTGTTGTATTTCACTTTCTCTGTTTTTTATTCTATATTCTCTACTGTATTCAGCTACAGTATTTATAGTGAAAATCTTTTTACATAAACCGGCTTATCTTTCCTGCCTTTCATGTTTTGGACTTTATGTTACAAGCTATTAATCTTATATTTAATGTCTAACATATTTTATATTTTATGTAATGTATCCATGGAATCTGGAAATATGGTCTGTCTTTCCATTTTCCATAGATTTATTGTCGAGAATGGCCAAATCTGACGTTATATCTCTCACTTGGCCATTTGAGCCAAGCTTTATGACACATTGGTTTTACCTCTCACTTTTTGTGAGTTTTTTCAAGTCATGCCAATTATGATTGCAATTGCAATCGATACACGTTACGTGGTTTTTCATATACAATACATTCAATCATCGTATAATTTAATACACTTCAAATAAATCTCAAACCCATGTTTGCAACATGCTTTGAAAAAAAATCCTCTGATGTACCTTTGGTCAAGGGGTCTGCCAACATATCATTAGTTGGTATATATGATATGGATATCTCATTTTTTTTACCATATCATGGACATAGTGGTACTTAACAATTATATGCTTGCTTCTGGAGCTATCAAATCCACTCTTAATCCGAGTGATTGCTGCATTGTTATCATAATAAATAACAAGTGACTCATTGGCTATATATAACTTCAAATCACATATGAAACGACTTATCCAAACGACATTCATTGCAGCCATACAACAAGCCATATACTCATCTTTTTGTATATGTAATGCTACACAACAGTGTTTTTTACAAGCTCAATAAGCAACTCCACCTCTAAATAAAAATATTTATCCAGAAGTTGATTTGTTATCATTTTTACTCCCAACAAAGTCAGCATGTGAGTATCCTACCACTTTCAGTTCATTTGCTTGAAAACACAATTTCAAGTCTTTTGTTTCTTTAAGATATCTTAGAATTCTTTTAATAACTATCTAATGATACCAACCCAGATTACTTTGATATCTACTTACAAAACCAATAATGAATATGATATTAGGTCGTATACACAATATAACATATATCATACTACCAACAACTTGTGTATAAGGAACATTAGGCTTGTTATCTCCCTTACTAGAACAACCAACCTTACTCAATTTGACCCCTTTCACAACATGTGTAGTCTCAGACTTGCATTTACCCATTTTAAACTTCTTGAAGACATAATTTATATATCTCTCATAACTTATGCATAAAAGTTTAGATTCTCTATCTAAAGAAATTTTTATTCTCAAAATATAGGAAGTTTCTCCCACATCTTCATTTCGAACCTTGAGTTTAACCATGACTTTATTTTGACAATCATATCATTGTCATTCCCAATCAATAATATTTCATATACGTATAATGATAGAAGGACAAAGTAGCTCTCACAATTCCAAACATAGACATAGTAGTTAAGTACAAGTTTAATTATGACATTTTGAAAAGTCAAATATCATTGACAATGTGACACTTTAAGGTCATATACATATTTTTTCAACCTATATATTTTATCCTCTTTGCCTATAACATTGTATCCTTCTAGTCGTTGCATATATAATTTCATCTAAATCTCTATTTAGAAAATTAGTTTTTACATCTAACTAATGTAAATCTAAATCATAATATATTAAAATTATCATCATTATCCTTATGGATAAAAATTTTGTAACAGGAGAATATGTCTCAACATAATTTATCTCCAACTTTTGCGAAAATTCTCTTACAACCAATCTCGCCTTAAATTTATCGATAGACCATCGACTTTATACTTCTTGTTAAGAGCACATTTACAACCTATAACTTTTCTTTCTTTTAGTAAATCATTTAATTCTCAGACTTAATTTTTTTTAATAGATTCAATTTTCTCATCCATAGTTTTTTCTAAGTCTGACAATTTAGATGAGTCAACAACCTATTGATATGTCAAGTTATTAGTCAGCTCATCTAAATCCATTGAACTGCATACTTCCTCTGTAAACTAAGTGTAATAATTCTTTAAGTAGAATGGTGTGACCCTAGATCTTTTATATCTACTTAAAGTTTTGGTTTGTTCAGGAAGATCATCATTATTTATGATTTAAATGATGATGCATCTAGATCTACTAGATCATCAATACATTCATCATCATTCTCAAGGATGTCATTTTTAGTCTCCTATAAGAATTTAACATCCCTACTTTCTATTAATCCATAGTCCTTACAATAAAACTGATATCCTTTCTCACCTTTAGGATATCCAATGAATACACATTTAAAGGACATGTTGTCTTGCTTATCCCTAGATTGATTAAGGGTTTTTACATGTGCGATAGATCTCTACCTCTTTAAATGACCTAGGTTTGGTTTTCTTTCAAACTATATCTCATATGGTATAGAGAATATAACCTTATATGATACTCTATTTAGTATATACACGATTATACTTACTATTTCTTCCCAAAATACCCTTGGTAGAGAAACATTTATTAACATAGACCTTGTCGTATTCAATAAGGTTATGTTATATCTTTCTACTACACTATTTTTGTTGAGGTGTACTGGGCATTATATTTTGTTTTGAAATACAAAAATTTTTACAAAATTTTAAACATTCGTACTCTCCACCTTGATCAAATCTTAAGATTTTGATTTGGTTCTCAACTTTTTACTTATATTCTTTAAATATTTAAAGTGTCTCAAATTTATGTGTTAAGAAATATATATGTATATCTTGAGTAATCATCGATAAAATTTATGAAATAAACCTTACCTCGATGTAATCTCATTCAAAATGGTCCACATAAATTAGTGTGAATGATCTCTAATAGGGTTGTTGTCCTAGTTATGTATTTGAGAAATATTTTTTTTATAATTTTTCTTTTATATAGGCTTTACACTTCCTAAAAGTGTTTTCTAAAATTTGTGCAGTAAGTCAAAGTTGGATAATTTGCTCAACTTTTTCCTAGGCGTTTATGTCATACATTTACATCAACATTTAAGGCACAATTGATATAAACAGAAAAACCTTGATTTTCATTGATATTAAGTTTGAATAATCTAAGTTCAACATCAAATAGTCTAGAGAAAGTTATCCTACCATGCTTCCCCATAGTTACCTTGTTAGGGACAAACCTAACTTCAAAACATTTCTTAACTAAGGTAGGGACCAAAACCAGATTGCGTCTTATTGATGATACAATTAGTACGCCCGTTAATCGATATGCCATGTATGTGTATTCTAAAGGACCCAACCCGAAGGACATGTGAGAAAGTATTGTTTTTCATATATACCTCATGTTCTCCTAATTTATATTTCTATAGGTCCATAGTCCCTTTCTTGCACTTTGAGATATGTCTCTTTGCTCTTGAACTAATCCACCAATGAGTTACTGGGTAGTCCACTTAAAGGCACTAAAAAACCACACAGATTATGTCATGCTTTTTCAATTGGCCGAATTGTTGAGTGTTTACACCTTTAGTCTTTTTATTTTGCAATCCCTCTTTTAATGCCCCATTTTTCTACAGTTGAAACACTTAACTTGAGAAGTGGTTTCATGCTATTTCTTAATGATTAACCATTTTTTTTGTTATTTTTGTCAAACTTCTTGTTTGATTTATTCTGTCTCTGGTTGAGTTTGGTGTTTGATACTATTTCATCTTGAGTTACTAGCAATTTATCTTTCTTGTTTTTATTCATGTGCTCTTGTTCAATTACTAGTTTTAAAAGTAATTCAAAAAGGTTTATTTCATCCACTAATCTAAGGGCAATGACAACCATATTCCATGAAGAGGGAAGACTGTTTATGATAGTGGATATTTGCATTGTTTCCAGAATGACTGATTTTGCTACAACTAAGTCTTTTGTCATTAACAACATTTATTTCAAATGTTATCCTACGTTATCTCTTTCTTTCATTTTATAGGAGTTGTATTTTTGTAGTAACAATTGAATACTTAATTATAGTATCATATTTAGTTGTTATTGAGTTAAAAAACTCCTTAGCCGTCTCGTATTTCTCCAAGACCTTAATTAAGTCATCCTCCATATATATATATATATATATATATCATTATGGTTCTTACTATTGTGTCAACCTTAAGGAATGTTTTATACAAAATTTTTTCTCTTTTGTTGCATTGGGAGTTGGGGGTAGAATTGTTTTCCTTAATACATAGTATATACCTTCTAATATAAGCATTAACGGGTTACGTCTTTTTTCATGTTTAAAAATTTAGACCGTTTAATTTTTCAGTTTTTGTCAATTCATGTATAAATATTCTTGAGTTTATTTTCAATTGTTTGGTAAAAATAACAATAAAAACGTCTAAAAGGAAAACATTCAACATGCAACATATAATAGATAATACAATTAATAGCCAACCAACAAAATGTAATTTATAAAATATCCAACTACTAAATTGGAAATAACTCCAGGTACCAAAAACAATTTTAAATAATGCTTAGGTACCATTTTGAAATATTCTCAATTAGATTCTATTATTTTAGAATCAATCTAGGGATAAATCTGTAATTTTTCCTATTACCTATAATTGTAATTTTCTTAAAATTTGAGGGGAAAATCGGTAATTTTATCTATTTGTCAGGTTTGGTAATTATCCAAAAAGTCCAAGAACAAAATAGTAAAATTACATGCAGTTTTTTGAAGATTTTCGAAACTGATCGGGGACATCATAGTAATTTTGTCCCTAAGAACGAATACGTAATTCTACCTAAAGACAGGGGATAAAATTGTCTTTTGACTTAGTGGCCCGCACATTCAAACACAACTGCATAATTCAATATACTCGTATTTGATAAATTTTACAAACCGCTAGAAGACAGAATTGTCCTTTCATTTGTTTAAAGCTAAAATCGTTTTTTGACTCTAAAATATTTAGACTTTTTTGTATTAGCTTGTAGTAGTTTGTTATTTTACCGGATAGCTTGTAGTAGTTTGTTATTTTACCGGATAGCTTGTAGTAGTTTGTTATTTTACCGGATAACCGAGGACCGATTGAACTTTTGAGTCTTTTGTCTTAGGCATTTTCTTGAAAATTTTAGCGTAAGAGGTTTCTGCCAGCGATTTTCGAGAAAACCGCTATTTTGTGCCACGCTTTTGACAAGAACCACCCGTCAGAGATAAGGGAGAGAGAGGGAGACAGGTAGTCAGAGAGACGATGGTTTATCTCAAACCGTCTTATCCAATTGTCTATGTTTATGAGTTCCGACTTTCTTCTAGTCTCAGGCCAGCTTAAACCCGGTAGCTTCAGATTATCTGTTTTAATGCTCTTTTTTTTCGATCAACTCTTGTTGCCTGTGCGGTGGCTCCGACTGTCGGTATGGTCTTTTTTCGGCAATCACATTTTTCGACAATGATAGGGAGTATTATTTTTCTCTTTGTTCTCTTGCATGTGTACATTTATTATTTATTATATATGTATATCTCCGGTTTATTACAACATTTTGTGACCATTGAAAGATGGAGCTCTTGAAGAGTGTCCATCCATCGATTTTCCACAACTTCTTCGTATGTTGCAAGTGGGGGCGGGCGGGTAGGCTCTGGAGGCGGCCTCAGTCTGAGGCACCGCTTCAGAGCATGTTTGGCTGGTAACGCCACATGCTAAAGAAGAGACCGTACCCAATTGGGTCACACTCTCAGACGCTCTTATCTCACTGTGCGTCTTCATCGGTCATCAGAATTAGTGGTAGCCTTGGAGCTCTCTGTACTTTATTCTTGCTTGCAAATCCTGGAATCTGATTACCCAAAAGGGGTTGAAGAAGGTAAACAACTAACAAAAATGAAGAGGCAACCCGCTCTGGAAAAGGATCCAGTGCAGGTCCATGCAATCCACTGAAGCTGAAACGCCGACAAGCACCCATGCGTTTGTTATTCTCAAATATCTGAGAATGAAACCCCAGTACGTCTACCTACTGAAGTCTATCTCTCTCTCGACCGACAAGAACACAAAAAGCAGAACAGGCAAGAAAACCCAGTCTTCGTTCCCACACTGCTCCATAGATTGGATGGTTGCGGGTTGACAATATAAACCAAAAAGTGGGATTTCAAAAGTACAGGGATACTTCACATGAGGAAACGCCGGCGTCACGGTCATTGCTTTTCTCACTAACATTATTACTGTCACTGTTAGTAACTGTAACATTCTCCAAAAGAGACCCATTCTCAGTTACGTTTAACCCATGATTACCATGATCAAAGACCAAGCATGGCAGCACCAACGTAAAAAAGTGCATCAATATTCTTATTCGGCGCCTTTAATCTTTGGAAATGGCACAAGGAAGATCACACGCAGACATACACACACAGAGATTTACAAGAGTATAATAAAACTAACCTTCTTCAGTATACTGGGTAGCATAAGATGGATGCATACCATCTATCTGTAATCTGTACTTAAGCTTCATGAACACTAAAAGTCAATCGTAGGAGGAACGATGGGTTTTGCCTTGATATCTTTCGTAAATCTTGTTCTTTTTCTTGGACTCGATATGACGATAGTGAAGCTGTATTAGTATAACAACGTATCCAAACTCAAATTCTTGCATGCAATTCTGCCCGCCGCCTTAGTGGCAAATTCGTACCAGAATCAGACCCGACCCAGAAATCCGTGTCTGAATCAGGATTTAAGCATCTTCGGTCGGGTCTTCATCGGCCCAAAGCAACCCAAGATAATACGGGGTCTGGTTCCGATATATATATATATATATATATATAATATATATATATATATATATATATATATATATATATATATATATATATATATATATAATGGTATATGCTCAATTCATTATGGATAATTAACGGTAAATATTTGAAAAAGAGAGGGTAAAATATACAGTTGATTGAGCAGTCTAATAGATAAGAGAGCCTCCCCTTCTAGACTTTGTTTTCAGGGTCTTCATCAGCCCAAAGCAACCCAAGATAATAGTAATAATAATATATATTGTTTTCGTCTCCCGCACGGATAATCGCCTCATTCCCGTTTCCTTCCCACCTTGTTCTCTCTCTTTCACTCTCGCTCTCTCCATTCTGTTTCCTCGTCGCATGTCTGGTTCCATCCCTCACCGCCATCTCATCGATTAACAAACTGATTCTGCTCGCCGGCATCTCAAGGCGTTGATCATGGCAGTCCGATTATTCTAAAAGTATGTTTACTCGATTCCGATGGTGAGGGCCCCTTTGTCTCTTTCCATGGTTGGTCGTCTCCCTCTGTCTAATTGGATTAGCTCTTGATTTTGCAAACCGATCAAGTTCTATGTTTCTGCTCAATCGGCATCTCAAGTCATTTAACATGGATAGCCTTATTCTCCTCTGGGTGTTTTTATCTGATTGCGGTGGTGAGTGCGCCCTTCTCTCTCTCTCTCTGATTGATTTGCTATTGTTTTTGCAAACCGGTCACTCAACTTGTAGAAGGGAATCACCTAAAAACCGGTAGTCCCTTGTGTTCTTTCTATTTAAATTCAGGGATCTAGGGAACGCCAGCATCAGTGGTCATTTGAGTCCTGATCAAGCCATTTTCAGTATTTGTAATTTATTTTCTCTCTTTTACTTCATCCCCGTTATTCTTTCGATTGCTTAGGTAGTAACCCTTAAGTTCTTTCTATTGAATTCAGGGATTTAAGGAACGCCGATGTCAGTGTTCATCTGGGTCCTGAGGTTGGCTCGAGTATCTTCATTATCTGCATCACTTTTCTCTTTTACTTCATCTTCGTTATTCAGACGCTCCTCCCATCTATATCTGTTATAGCCCTTTAGTAACTCCGTTATATGATTATTTGGACTTCTCATTTATCTTGTATTACATCTTGATTTTAACTTTGTTTTATTTCCCATTTATGCCATAAACAAAGAAGGAAATAAAGATTTTTCCCACCCTCAGTGCAGTCTCCTTTATGGACTCATAATCGTTATTGTGATCATGTGTCATTCCTATATTTAACTCCAAAAGCTCATGATCATGCTTGAACGCGGGTCCTCTCCTTTTATCTTCTATTCATTCACTTACACTACATGTCCGGCTTTTCTTGTAGTTGACTTCAGTCGTGATGTTTAATGAATACATCTTGGTAATGTAGTTATTTCGGCTCTTGGATGTGCATTCAGATGGATTGCTTTTGTTTCACGTAGAGAAATGGGTACGAGGGTTCCTTTTTCTCTTTTAATTGATGAAAGCCTAATTTTGGTAAAAATGAGTTTCAAGGGTTTATTATATTTGTTACAACATGTTTGAGGTGCGTAACCCAACATTATTGATGCCATGAGTTCTTCTCCAGCCTTTTTTTCTCTTCTACGTTAACAAGCCACAAGATATTTAAGCTATTAAGTAAAATATTGACCGCTTCCGTCACCTTCTGTGTGCATTTAAAGTGCTTTGTCATGTAGATTTGGGATGCCTTCGTGCTTTGTCTCTCTATTATCTCTGGATTTTGAATTAGTGAAATGGTCCATTAAGTGTTGGTGGTGACCAAGAGAGTGACCTCTACTATTTTTTCTTCATGTCCGTATTTTGGAGCTGGACGTCCTTGACATGCTTTGCTTCTTGTTTAGACATGAAGCTTGTAGAGAAATAGCATGATATAACTAAGACACAATCAGTTATTACTTTATTAGTGAATCAATCAACTAATGAAATCGATGCCTTCATCTCTTTTTAGTGATAAAAGCAATAGTGATTGATTCTCTTCTTTACGTGACAGGCCTTTCATAACTGACCAACGAGTGGCCTGAAAATGTCAAGAACTGGGTTTTGGAGTTTGATGACTATGCTCGTTTCACCCTCACTTTAGCACATAAGAAGGGATGCAGCTCTCATGATGGCGATCGTGGTAGATTGAGCCATTTTTGGTTTCGGCATTGAACCTTCAACCTGTTTTATACTGTTAGTGCTATTTTGGAGGACCGAAGAATGGAACAACGAAATGCTGTAAAAGTTATAAATTATGTCTAGAAGCCCGTGTTTAAGCTTGTTATTCATATCGAATTGGTAACGCTGTAAATGCTGATTTTGGAAAATGTGTTGTAAATGCTGTAAATAACAACCTGTACAACACCCTTGTGGATATCGTACCACGCATTGAACTAGGTATGATAGACATGTTGCAAATGCTGTAAAAAAAATTATGGTGCCGCTCAATAGCATTTATTTAATGTTGTAACAATTTTGATGCTACTTGAAGTTGTTGAAATTGTTGGTGAAAGCAATTCTATCTCATATTAGTCATTGTTTAATACTGCTTTCATTTCTTATAAGACGGCAAGGTTCTGTTATCTGCCATGGGCCATTCAGTTTAGTCTCTGCTGTGACTTGAGATCTATGTGATGGACTCTCACAGGTTGCATTCCTTATAAGACGGAAGGTTTCGTGTTGTATAGCCATCGAGACCGGCTGCCCGATGGTCCCTGTCTTTTGCACTGGTCAGGTAGTTAGGTTGAATCACAAGCAGATTTTGTTCATTAGCCTTCTTGAATGGTTTATACAGTGAAGCAGACTTGTGATTACAGTTGGTGGAAACCAAAGGGAGATAGAGCTATATGTCTATTTAGCCCAAGTACTCAAACGGGTATGAAGCCCAAGTACTGACAGACAGTTGATGCATCCAGGGACCGAGACTGAACCTGCCCTTCTCTAGTTATGGCTTTGGTCTAGGTTCTGCAAATTTCACGTTCGAATCTGAGTCCCACAACGATTCTGGTTCTGCTATGGTCTTGGTTACTGACTACAGTTTGGCGTCGGTTTGAGAGGTGAGTGATGAAGAGGGTGACAGATAATGTGTGAATAGTAGAGACAATGAGGGAGTGAGAATGCAGAATAAAAGGACGGTACAGAGAAAGAGGCAAAACAGAAGGAGAGTAGATCTAGAAAACTCGCGTGTCATGCTTATATCTGAATTGATAACAGTAATTTTTTTTCTGGGGAGGCCAAAGCCAGATGCACACCCAGGGTATTGAACTTACGTCTTCTAGCTTGTGATTCAACCCCATAGGCAAGTGAGCTATTACTCTTTGCGCTCTTCTAGAACATGCTTTGCTCGGGAAGATGGGTTATGAGCTCCGAGTCGCACCACCACCTTGCGCCCCTTGAATTACCTTCACTAACTCATCCATCTTGTTGTACTTCCTCCGCTCGTCTCCAATACTAGTGGTGGTTGATAGTGCCCAACACCGCCACTGCCCTCCTCCGATCTCCTTTCAAATATGTAAGAGAGATGGGGGCAGGAGGAGAGGTGGTAAGCGCTGATATCGGTGGAGTGACGAAGGTGATTTGAAGTCCGGAAGGTGACGGTGTTCGCCAAGTGAAGGTTGCTTTTTCCCTACCCACCTTTGTTTTATGGTTTTCTATTAACACTAATGAGTATGCTTTGATTCGTGATTCTAAGAGAACCGGACCTTTATGCTCGTGCTTTTACATCAAACGCGAAACGAATATTTCTAAATAATGGAACCAATATTCCTAAAAAAATACCTGGTTCACAAAAACATAAATTTCAAATAAGGTGACAGAAAACTAGTAACGTCATCGAACTCCCTCTATTGGTTTTCAGAATTCCAGGAACAAGTTCCTCAAAGTTAAGTTTCTTGAAGCCCATGACGTGAACAAGTTTTTTCGGCTTCAGCCTTACAATCAACGAGAAAAATCTGAGAACAAATACAAACCCAGGGAAAACGCACCATATTCAACAACCAAAAGCGCAATCATATGAAAGAAAGACAGATAACAAAACTGAGAGAAAGATCAAGAGAAAGGATAACTCGACATTCACAAACGGATCGGGACTACATATTAAACAGGCATCGATCCTTTCTTTTTCTGCCTCATCATGGTAACAATAGTTTTCATAATCACAGACGCCGGAAAGGAAGGAAGAAATACCTAATCTAATCATCAAGAACACTACTTCTTGTTGCTATTATTATTGACACCGCCTTCCCCGGACGCCGCTCCAGCCTCTTTCTTAGCGGCTTTCTCCTGAAGAGCCTTCGCATCCCTGCAAGATGCAAACCAACGATCAGAGGAACAAAGCGGCAGCAGCACCAACCAACACGAACCGATCGAAACATAAAAGCCCAAATTCAAAAACCAGAACGACCCAATTAACGAAATCGGCTGCCAAACCAATAAATTGAGCATTAGGGTGAACGAAGAGGTTACCTTTCCCTTCGCTGTTCCGGGGTCAGACCGTCGTCTGTCTTCTTCCCCTGCCCCTTCCTAGCCAGAGCCCTCTCCCGATCTCGCTCTCTTTGGTTTCCCCGTGATCCGTTTCATTAAGGACACAAATAATTCTCTCACGAAGGCAACGAAAAACACCAAAATACGTTCGGAAACACATGATACGACCAAAATAGTGAACCAACATCACATATTAACGGTCTGATTAGGATATGAGTCATTCCGGAATCGCTGCGACGAAGAATACACGACCTTTTCCGTATCACCAAGAAACACAAAATTGAATCAATATATCAAAGATTAACAGAGAGAGAGAGAAACCTGAATGACGAAACCTCTCCTGCTAACGTAGAAAACGCGGCTGAGCGATCGACAAAAGGGAAGGAGGAGGAATATAAGGAAGCTCTAGTCCGCGGCTGGAATCAGGTATTTATTCAATTTACAATCATGCCACTTCTAGAGTTTACTATTCTCTTTTTGTTTAATTAATTTATATTTCCGATTCACGGATTTCGGTGCTCGCTATTTGCATTTTCCGGCCACCGCGTAAATAGATCGGGTTTAACTCGAATCCAACTCATTTTGAACTTGAGGTCAGGTATGAAAAGAGGACGTTTTCCCTCATTAATATGGTTGGTCGACAGTGCAATGGCGGGCAACCGAGGCAACTCAAGATTTTATTGCTACTAGTTCGACTTTTTATTTTTGCTTTGTGCAACCTCTCTTTGTCGCATTAAGTTCTCTCTGTGAGTTTGAAGCTGTTAAGAACAACCTTTTTATACTACACATTCCATAAATAGGAAAGACGAACATAACAGTTGCCATGAAATCAACGACAGTGCTCAATCGTCATCTCCATTGAAATGCAGGGATTGGAAAGACGATATCCATTTTTCAGGATCCTTAGCTTCCAAATGGCTCAACCTTTCCGGTCTCCCACAATACTGATC
This sequence comes from Brasenia schreberi, assembly GCA_036023115.1. Classification (NCBI taxonomy): domain Eukaryota; kingdom Viridiplantae; phylum Streptophyta; class Magnoliopsida; order Nymphaeales; family Cabombaceae; genus Brasenia; species Brasenia schreberi. Next base: position 10,644,969 of record JAYKKT010000058.1, on the reverse strand, counting down.
AACACTAGCAGAGCCACATCTTGATCAGTGACCTCTTTCAAGTGAGCCGACAGAGGTGTGAAGAAGAGGACAAGGTTCGGTTTTACTACACAGAGGAAGAAACAACCTTAATTCTTTCATTTACATTAAGCAAAACAGCCACCTGGATCAATTAATATGGCACTGTACAGAAGAGATCTACACTATTACATCCAGCTGCAGATATGGGTGCAAGCATTTTAGCCTCTATTCATAAGGGGATTGGAGAAGAATTTCAAAAATAAGTAACTACAAAAGGTAATAACTTTTAAATATTACTCGTATTCATAAAAGTAAAGAGTAGACATGAATATGCATGTGTTAAAGGTTGCATGATCCAGTTTCCTAAGTATATATATATATAATTCGGGTCTGCAATCAAACCACGCAATCCCGATCATATGGCTCCTATTCTCTTAAGTTGGGTCAATGTTGTCTGCGGCTTACATGAATTTATAACAAGATGAACAGAACTAACATGGCTTTTGATGAGCTTTTTGAACTGAGCTTACCCAAACAGACGCTGTTTGTGCTCGACTCAGTCTAAGGTTACGAACCCAACATGAACACTGGAAACAAGTAGAGCAGCTTGGTTTGTTCACCCACACCAACAAGTGATTTATTTGGAAACAAAAGTTGCATTAGTGAGCACTCATATCCATAGGTCACCTGGCTAGGGGCTCGACTCACAGGTCGTAGGTCGTGAGTTCAACAAATGGGGCATCACTTCGGCCTCCTCGAGCACTGGTAGGGCTCTCTGACGCTCACTTGAAAGTGGTGGGTTCAATTCTTGGGAAGGTGCATTGGTTGAGACTTTGCCCTCCTACTGTAAAGAAAAAAAAGGGATTGATGGGTTATTTTTTATTTATACGAATAACCAGGTGATTCATAAATGGAAATTATCCTGTAAATATAGTTTTTTCTTTTTCAAGGTTAACGAACTCCTCTTCATCTTACCAGCTCGGCTCGTGTCGCGTATAGCTCGGATCGACTCGCTTACCGTGTGACATGAAAAGATATGGGTGTTTGAAGATGCTTCCCTTTTCGTGTCTTATAAAACGGAGAGAGAAACCCTAGACGAAAGAACTCCGCAGCGGCAGCGAGAAGATTTCAGTTTCGAGCATCTTCCTTCCCGCGACATTGGACGTCAGGTCTCTCTCTCTCTCTCTATCTCTCCCGCGCTCTCGCTCGCTCGCTCTTATGGATCAAATGGTGCTTCTTGTGGTATCGCGGGAACCATCTTAAGTGGAATTTTCTTCCCTGCTAATTTTTGTCTTTTTATTGTGCTCAAATTGATCGGTTTTACGTGTGAGCTGAAGCCCTTAGTGATGATACATATTTCGATTTTAAGCTTGCGTTTGCCTAATACTACATACTATTGTATTTTCCCAGTGTTAGTGTGTCGTCCTTCATGATTGTTTGTTGGTCGCATGCCTGTTCCCGTTGAATATTTGCCGGCGTGGTGCACGAAGGATTTTGTTTTCTTTATTCTTCAGTTCAATGATGTACGTGCAAGAGCATGTGTTTAATGAATTCCTTGCGTTATTTTTTGGTACTGTGCATTTTGCCTATTTTTAATTGCCTAACTTTTCTTCCTTGTGTTTATTGGTCGAATCACGCAAGTTCTGGTTCTTATACGGATTCAAATTTTAAACATAGATGGCTTTTTGGTATTAGTATTTCTCTACACAAGTTAGTGTTTAACGTTTCATCACTGCATTTGAGGATTTTTTTTGGAGAAGCCTTTAGTTAGACTCATAGTCATACTGCATGGAAGAACACTCGTGTACTCATTAAAGTTAAAATATTCATCATACATGAATGTAGTATGATTCTTACCGGACCGCATATCCTGGAGTATCATGTATATCATAAAATATAGTGCAATACACATTGATAAATGGAAAAATGTTATGGCGACACAAACAATTGATTTGCGTTATCTTACAACATGATATGATATGTATGACATTGGTACTGAATGCAATGTTCTAAAAATTGTATCGATACGATACAATTTTATCGTGTATCGTACGATGATACGGTATAATATAAGGGCACGTATCGCAATAAGTGATTTATTGTGCCATATTGTAATACGGGGTACGATACACCCCGTATCGTACGAATCAACGCTGATTTCTCTATTATAAAATATGAAAATCTAAAAGTTACGGAATTCATCTATGCTTCTTCCCAAACCTTTTTTTCACGTCATTCTCTTGCTTCCATATCCTCTTCTTACCTTGTTTTTGTTGATTTTGTGGTTTATTCACAAGATTCTAAGTGTTTCACCGAATCCAACTCTCCATTTCTAGAGTTTTTGTCAAATTTGTGGAATGTCTCATTCCTTTTCAATTCTACCCGATTTTTCACTTGAAAAATTTGGAGGTTTTACTTTTTCTTCTTTTTGATTGTTCACTCTTGTCTTAATGACTTTCGATCGAGTTGATCCAGCATGGAAATATTGCACTCCGGTGTACGAAGGCAATAGGCTTGTGAACAAGTTCATGTTTTGCAATGCAGTAAAACATGGTGATATTTTTCGTATGAAACACTACCTTGCGAGAACCAAGAACGATGCTATTGCATGTCCTCGGGTTTTTGAAGTAGCGAAGTATGAGATTGAGCAGATATTAGAGGCTCTGAAGGAGAAGAAGAGATTAAGGGCGAGAGAGGACAGAAATAGGTGGTTGGGATATGTCTCAACCATTTGAAGATGTTTCTGTTGAAGGGATGTAATGCGAAGGGATGTATGGCGGTGATGACTTCTATGGTACAATTGAGATGAAAGAAGAGATGGCTGAAGATGGGAGGAAAATGCGAGAAGAGGACAAAGTGTAGGTCGTGATGGTAGTAGCAGTGAAGTTGACTCTTGTTCCATGGTAAGAGCTCCTACTCGCCCGATGCCTACAAGGAGTAATAGAGGAGGAGCCAGAGTTAGTGAGATGCCTTTATTTCCTCCCCACGTACAACTCTTGGAGCTCAATTAAGCATTAGATTAGCTATGACTTCAAAGAAGGTAATTGAGAAAGTAGATTTGAAGTGTGTTGAATTTTTTTATGAAAATTGCCCCCCCCTTTCTTGCAAATTCATTTTCTTTTCAAAGCATTGTGGATGCTATTGCCGGTATGGGATCGGGTTATAGACATTAGGATATCAAGGTATTCATGGAAACTTTGGTTTTGGAGATATAAATGAGGAAGGTAGGGAGATTTTAAATTTTGCTATGGCATTTGATATCTTTATAGTCAATACAATCTTCAAAAAATGAGATGAATATTTAATTACTTATAAGAGTGGCTTATCACAAACACAAGTTGATTACTTTATTTGTAGAAAAAAAGATACAGCCTGCTGTAAAGATTGCAAGGTAATTCCAAGAGAAAGCTTAACCACCCAACATCGACTTTTAGTTATGGATTTATAAATAAAAATATGGACAAAGAAGAAAAGAATGCATCGAGCTATTCAGACTAAATGGTGGAACCTCGAAAGTGAGAAAGAAGATATATTTAAACAGAAAGTCCTTCAAGGTGTTTGGAATTATGTTGGTACACCTTGTGATATGTGGAACAATATGGCGATACATATTAGGAAAGTGGCGAAAGATGTGTTAGGTGTATCTAAGGGAGGTGTACCGGCACAAAAAGAAGCTTGGTGGTGGAGTGAAGTAGTGCACGATAAAATCAAGGCAAAGAGGGTATGTTACAAATTACATTATGCTAAGAAAATTAGTGAAACTTTAGAGGCTTATAAGAAAGCAAAGAAGGAAGCGAAAAATGCTGTTAGTGAAACAAAAACTAAAATTTGAGAGGATTTATATAGAAAACTCAACTTAAAAGAGGGTGAAAGTGATATTTTTATAATAGCTGGGGCTAGAGATAAGAAAAATAAAGATCTTAATTATGTTAGATGCATCAAAGATGAGGATAAAAAAATTCTAGTGGCAAATGATGATATAAGAAATAGATTAAAAAAACTATTTTTATAAGCTTTTTAATGAAAATAAAGTTTAGTATTATTTTAGGAGAGTTAGCCGAATAAGAAAAGTATATAAACCACAATTTCTATCGACATATTCAAAAGAATGAAGTCAAAGAGGCTCTTAAATAGATGAATGGTGGTAAATCAGTAGGACCAGGCAATATTTCTATAGAAGTTTGGTAAATACTAGGAGAAATAGGAATCACTTGCCTCACAAGACTATTTAATGAAATATGGAGAAACCAAAAGATCCCGAGGAATGGAGAGTGAGTACACTTCTACCCATATATAAGAATAAGGGAGACATTCATAATTGTGCGAATTATCGAGGTATCAAGTTAATGAGCCATATTATGAAATTATGGGAAAGAATTATAGAACATAGGTTAAGACAAATAGCAAGTACAACAGAGAACTAATTTGGATTCTTTTCAGGCAGATCTACTATTGAAGCAATTCACCTTTTGAGACGTCTTATGAAACATTTTAGAGCAAAAAAGAAAGACCTTCAAACCTTGGAAAAAAGAGGTATCCCATTGACATACACATTAATCTTATAAGAGAAATGTACGATGGTGCAAAAACATGTGTGAGGACTCATAAAGGAATGACAGACTTCTTTGAAGTTAATATTGGGTTACATCAAGGATCAACTTTAATTTCATACTTATTTATAGTTCCATCAAGGATCAACTTTAATTTCATACTTATTTATAATGGTGATTGATGAGTTAACAAAACATATTCAAGATGAAGTACCTTGGTGTATGTTATTTGCATATGACATTGTGTTGGTGGAGGAGTCTAAGGAAAAAAGTTAAGAGGAAATTGGAATTATGGAGAGAAACATTAGAAAGCAAAGGCCTCCGGCTTAGTAGAATAAAGACTGAATATATGAAATGTAAGTTTGATCATTTGGTTACTTCAGAGGATATAGAAATTAAAATTGGCACACATTTCATCCCCCAAAAGGAAAGTTTTAAATACCTAGGGTCAATTTTTGAGTGTGATGGAAGAATTAATGGATATGTTACGCATAAAATTAATGCTGGTTGGTTAAAATGGAGAGGAGCATCAGGTATTCTTTGTGATAAGAAGATACCATTAAAGTTAAAAGGTAAATATTATATAACAAGAATTAGACCTGCATGTTTTATGGTTATGAGTAGTTAATCATCAACATGTACACAAGATGTGTTGAGATGGATGAGTGGTCATACAAGAAAAGACCGTATACATAACGAGGTTATTAGACACAAATTAGGAGTGACACTAATAGAGGATAAAATGAGAGAATATCGTTTAAGATGGTTTGGACATATAGAAAGAAGACCAAAAGAAGAACATGTAAGAAGGTATGAAAAACTAAATTTGAAAAGTATTAAAAGAGGTAGAGGATGACCACAAAAGTGTTGGGAAGAAACAATAAAGAATGATTTAGCTTATTGTGAGTTAACTGCTAACATGACACATGATAGGGCTCTGTGGGAACAAAGAATCCATGTAGCCGACCCCGTCTAGTATGGGAAAAGGCTTAGTTGTTGTTGAGGAAGTAGGTGTTTCAAATGTTGTTCAATTTATTACTGATAATGTTGCAAATTTTAGAACTGTTGGTAAGATGCTTGAGGTAAACCATCCATCCTTATTATGGACTCTATGTGTTCCACATTGCATACACTTAATGCTTGAAGATTTGAGTGCAATGGATGAAATGAGAGGGACTATAGATGCATGCAGAAATGTTACAAAGTTTATTTATAATCATTTTTCTGTATTGCATTTGATGCAAATCCATATAGGTGAAGGGAATTGATTAGGCTTTCATTGATAAGATTATCTATGAATACCATTACTCTGCAAAGTCTTGTCATACAAAAAAATGTATTGAAAAATTTGTTTGCAGCTGATGAATGGGGCTCTATAACCTCTATTAGTTTTTCTAGAAAGAGGGAGGGAATTGTTGTTGTAGATGTTTTCAATGCTGATTTTTGGGAAAATTACAACAAATTTTTTAGGATGACATTACCTTTCGTTAAGGTAATGAGGATGGTGGAAAGTGAAGATAAGCCTGCTATGCCTTATATATACGATGCTATGGATAAGGCGAAATTATAAATACAAGCAAACTTTGACCGCAAACGGTCACTTCTAAAGAAGGTTTGGAAGATAATTGATGCATGTTAGAACTACCAAATGCATTATGATTTGCATGTTGTTGCATATTTTTTTTAACCATTTTATTCAATTTTCTCCTAACTTTGTGGACGCTGAAGAAGTGAAAAAGGCTATATTGAATGCAATTGACCTTGTTGAAGATTCATCTACTCGTTCTAATATCTATTTAGAGTTAAGGAAGTATATACAAAGTGTTGGAGATTTTGGAAGGCCAATTGCAATCCAACTTCATTCCCAAATGTGACCAAGTATTTGTTTTTATTTATATTCATTTAAGTTATTAATTGATTGACTCCATGTGTTTCTTGTTAATCATTATCGTGTTTTATTTTAGATTAATGGTGGGCCTGTTTTGATGGACATGCATTGAACTTAACAAGGTTTGTATATTGAGTCAAACATGCAGTTTGAGTGGGTGCGAGAGGAATTGGAGTTTTTTTGAACGCATTCATACGAAAATGTGAAACAGATTGGAGCACGCTCGACTGTGTGATTTGGTATACGTTGCCTACAACATGAGTCTAAGACAAAGGTAATAATTTTAAAATATATATTGTTTGTTGTTGCCTAGTTCTTTCTTAATCTTATTAATAATGAATGATTGATGTGAATATATTATATTTGATATTCTTTCTTTACAGACAAATGCAAAAGGATGCAAGAAGGGCAAGGAAGGTACTTGTTGAGTTATGAAAATATTAATATTCTTGATGACTGGGTTGAAGAGGAGGAGCTCCCTATCAATTTAGAGGATGAAAAATGAAGGACACTCCAAGCCGAAGCAGAACTTGGAGTTGGACATCATGATAAAAAATGGAGCTAGCTATAAAAGTGTAAGTTTTGCATTTTCGCCTCTAACTATTAAGTTACAAAACTTTTGTGTTAATTTTTTTCAACAAAAATAGTTGCTAATTAAAATTGTTGTTTGCTTATTATATCCATTCAAAACACACACGTAGAGAGAGAGAGAGTTGATGTAATTCACTTATATGCAATTTTTATTGAAACACACTAAACACATTAGTTGAACGACAAGGTTCTCTAACACTGTTTTTACTCCTGCGAAATTCAACTATCAAAGGATGCATGTGTATGTGTATATTAGGCTTTGACCTCTGCCTTTAAAAAAGAAAAAACTATCAAACTCATTCTCAATTAATTAGATTATTGATTGAAAGGTATGAATAATTGAGGTTAGAAGAGGAAAATAAAAATTATATTAGGTTAGAGAGAAAGAGAAAAATTCACTTACACATACTAATTGTATATATATAAAGAAGAAGTTTTATCTTTTACTCTTACTCTTTCTCTCGTTTCTTATATATATAAGAGAGAGGGAGTGCTATACATTGTTTGATTGTTATTATCATTTGTGTGATCAATCGAATTGTGGTGATCAATGCACCAATCATGTATTACATTTAATTCATCTATTTACATTAAATGGCATTGACTCTATTGATGTTGATAAGCAGTTTGATATGCATCACAGATTGTCTAGTAGAGTTTAGCATCACTTTTGGCAGGCGGTTTGATATACGATTCGGATCGTCTAGTAGAGTCTAGCATCACTTTATATATATATATATATATATATATGACATTGTTTGATCATTATTATCATTTGTGTGATCAATTGAACATCAGTAATTAATATACACAACTTATAGCATATTTAATGTATATATAGAGTTATTAAGACACACATCGTGAAAGTCGATTGTGTTGATGTTAACACGCTACTCGATATGCAATACAAATCATCTAGTAGGGTCTAACATCATTGTATATATAACTGAAAATAGATATCTTTTTACAGAATAACATCTCTAATAAAATAGAAACTTGTGTACAATATGAACTACATTAATTCGAATGGCGATCTTAAAAGGGAGTGGGTTATTCCTCCCACTAAAGAGGGAGGGAGAGAGAAAGGGAGGGAGGGAAGGAGACAGTGCAGGATTCATGGAGGGAGAAAGGACACCAAATTTTTGAGGAAATCAGGTTTCCATTGGCTTCGACCTTTTGCTATGCATGTTGTTTGATTGCAGTTGCATATCTTCTAAAACCCATTGGATTTGGGGTTTACGATTGGACAACCTGGATCTAATTTAAATTTGTTCTTCAAGGCCTCTAAGCCATGGTTCAACAACCAGTTTGGGAACAATGGTTATCGAGTTCTTGATATTGAATTTGTGAAGCCCTTATTCCCCCTTCTTCAATTTAGTTCCTTGTTATTAGTTTTTATTGTCTGGTGAGTGCTTCTTCTCATATTCTTTGTTGTATTTGTTATTTGAAATGATCAAATTCTCCTTGTGAATTTCAATAATTTAGAATTATGTGATTTGAAATTTTGTCATGTTTTGGGCGTTATGAAGAGTATATTCGATTGTGGGCAACTTTAGGAGTCTTTTCTTTAATGTTCAAATTTATTTAGGAGGTTTTTTGTTGTTTAAAGTTATGCTATTATTATGATTCGTAGTTAAGTTAAATCTTGGTTGGTATTTGACAAGACGGTCAAAGGTCAAAGTCAAACATATTCAATGATCTTTTTTTCCATTTGCTGGACTTATAATTCCATAATTTGAAATGTTTAGAAAATGTTTGTGTGAGTTGTTTGACCTAGTGTTGTTCGATGCGTATCGTATCGTGTATCGTTTATCATATCGTCCTATATCATAATTTAATACTACTAAAAAATTGATAAAAAATAAAGAAAACAAGAAAAAATGATAATTGCAAAAAATTCATATAATACAAAAAATTAGTACATATTCATCATTTACCATTCAATAATTGGAAAAAGAATTACATATTTTGAAGGAGTGCATGACATACTTAGAACAAAATACAACTTTCATGATTGAAAAAAATACATTTACACATTGTAATGAAGATTATCAACTAAATAATCTTCATCTTCTCCTTGTTGAAGATCCTCACCACCTTCGGCTTCAAAATCGAAATCTTCATCCCCGTGGTTATCTTGTTGTGCTCCTTCCAAATAAATCCATGCAATGTCTTCTTCAGTTAGGAGTGCATTTGCTTCATTATCTCCATAATTCACTATTCTAATATATGAAAATTATTCAAACTTATTGTATAAAATTGGTTTTCTTCTCTATTTAACTCTTTTAATTGCTTGCAAGAAAAAAATATAAGTAATTAGTAAGTAACATTAACAATTTAATCCATAAAATAAAATATTGAATTGAATCTTTCATTAGTAACTAATACAAGATTACCTGACTGCTTCAAAACAAGATTCTTGAAAATGAGAGATGGAAACACTCTGCAAAATAGATCAGCCATATGTCCTTGTAATTCTGACAAAACAAGATTCTTGAAAATGAGCGATGGAAACGAGCCGGGCTTTGGGTATAAATCAATCAACTCAGGAATTAATAAGAAAAGAATGTTCCCTGCAACAGCTAATGACTGCTTCAATTAATACTGTTTGCCAGCACCCAGCGCCTTCCTTGACCTGAGGTGCTCATTCTCTGTCTTTGATGTTGTCATTTCTTCCTTGGACAAGCTGAGAATCAATCTGTCGTGCATGCCAATTCTCCTTGGTATTGAAACATGCCTTGAAGTAAGACCAGAACTTGCGTTTCTTCTTTGTCTGCATACTGAAATCTTGATTTTGATAATGCAGAATTGGAAGCAATTTAGAATCTTGTTCCATCTGCGGAATCCTGACTGCGTAGTTACATTACTAAGATTATCAATTCCTGTCTCCAGGGAATGCCTTTATATTACATGATTTTTCATATCTCTTCATAAGAAATGGCCACAGTTTCTACCTTGTTTGATTGTTTCTCAGTTCCTCTAAAATTTTCAGATAATATATTCTAGACCAATTCTCATAATGTTTCTCGGTCCTGGTTGTGGCTTTGGCATTTATGGGGATTCATGCACAATTGATAATCCTCGCTCCTTGGGCTTAGCTCAAGCGTTTCTTCTGATGATGTTCACTCTTATCTGTTTCTAACTAGAGGATGTGTACAAAAGCTTCCAGATGAATCACACTTGTTCATCAGTAATAGTTACTTTCTAGCACATTTGGAAAAGCATACTTTCCATGGATTGTCTTTGCTTCTTTTTCTAGATTGTTCTCTTTGTTCACCCTCTTGTTGGTCTTCAACCGTGCAAATTCCCCTGTAATATTCTTCCGTTTCTGGTTACCATGCTGAATTTTTATACAAGCACATTCATCACCGTACTGTGCATTGAAGTACAAAAATAGGAGTTAACACTGCATCCTTTTCTATTTGTAACTCAATGCTTGTTTGTGCATTTTACATGGTTTTATTTTGGATTCAAAAATTTAGTTCATGATAAAATATGATGATGATTGGCTTCAGGTCTTTCATTGCAGGCCCATGGTTTCAAATGTCAAATGTATCTTATCCTGAAATTTCAGATTTGCAATCTGCTGTTGTGGAATTATGTGGTGATAAGCACATCCTGTTTGGGTGTCATTGGCTATCTGCATATATTTGAATTTCAGGAGTCTCTTTTGCTGCTACACATAAACTTTTTTAGTTTTTCTTGTACAGAGAATGGCTATATGTATTCTTGGGACCCATCAAAGATGATTACTATATGCATGTTAAGGGAGGTGCTAAACATGCTTACCGTTCAGGAACTAAGTAAAATTTCAAAACTAACATACTTCAAGGTGTATATTTTATGCATCAAGGCGTTTGTCATGCTATTATACTTCAGTGGTGCTAACTTGGAAGTTTGTTTGAGGAATTGATGAGTGCCTTGAGAACGTTACATAGCATACTTCAACATGGCTGACTTATTCTTTTACCCCTCTAAATGGTAGCAACTTGGAGCTTCATGGATGTCACTTCCGAAGCTTGGATGTGGTCATTGTTATGCTCCAACAACAATGCGATGCATTGGCTTCTGATGGCCGCACAGATTAAGTAATACTGTGCGGACAGATACGGGTCAAACACTGTTTCAACAGCTCAATGCTGAAAGCTAATGTTTTTTGGTTCATCGTTTTGTGCACTTTGTCTCTTATGAACTTAGTACAGGTGCCAGGAGTGTTCTGTTCAGCATTAATCAAGTAGATTCCTTTCATTTCTTGTAGCTTATTGCCTATGATTAGCTTATCCTTTTTTCATGTTGAAGGAAAAATTAAAGTGAGTTTGCCCTGTTCATGATATTATTGAAGGAAACACAATTATTATGAAATCAAGCCAACACAAGTGACGAAGATACGAATGAATACCTAAATCATTGTTTTTCAAAAGTGTTGTTCTTTCCTATTCAATTCATCAAAGGCTTGATAGTTGTTTTGGAAGTGTGCTTCTTTCTACTTTTCTGAGGACTGAGGACTCTGATAAAGAAAACACTTGCACTTCATTCTTGATCAATATAGTCTTTGTATCTTGCTTTGTCATTTGTCATCAAAATTTCAGTGTTACTTTTGTTCCATATCTTTACAGAAACGGGAGTTTTTAAGATGTTTTTGTTCTTCATGATCATACAGAAAAATGGTGGTGGTTTAAGACGAGGACAGATGTGTGACAGTCTAACTGCATCATATGCAGATGGAACCTGGTATGACATGTTCTGCCTTCTTGGAACTATTACCATACCACTCAAGTGCCTTCTTGGCTATGCTGACTTTTATCCATTTTTGCATCTATTATGAGTCATCAGCCCTCTGCTCCCAAGATTGATTTCTGACAGAATAGGAGTATGTGCGACTGTTTCTCATCTGGCTGATAACCTTCTTTGGCGCATGCAGGTTTCTTCTTCTACCTCTTTCTGACTTGAGCTTCCCGCTAAATTCTGAGATCACATTTCAAATATCGTTATGATAGTTGATTTTCTAATGTGTCATTATTTTGTTCTTCCTTAAGAGGCTCTTTTCCTTGGATGGAGAACAATATTTATCATCATTTTTGCTGATAGATCTTGGGCTGGTCAGATATCCATCATATGTCATCAATATATCCCTAATATCTTTCCAGCTCAAAGTGATCTTCTTGCATATGAGGAGTAGATTTTATTTTATACAGGCATGCCTTCTTGGTGTATATTCGCTTATTCCTCATATGGTAGCTTTACAGGCTATAAAAGTGGCACAAGTAATGAATGAATCTTTAGATGAAAATGATATGGAAATGGTGTCTCAATGTATAGAATCATCAGAGAGATACCTTTCCAGTCAAGCCGGAATGCCAGGCTTATCTTGTCATGAACCAGTGTGAGCATTTCTATATCAACTTTCAGCAGCATGGGTATATTCAAAAGTGCTGACTTGAGGTGTTTCTGTCCTTGAGCGTGAACACAGTTCACTTTGTTATTCCTTATTGTCAATGCTGTTATTCAAATCCTTTCCGTGTTGTGGATGTGTTTCTGCTTTTATTGTATGACCTGATCCTTGTTCTACTGCAAGTTTTTCTTTTTAGTCTGTAGATGCAACGGAATGCAAATAACTGGTTAATTTATTTGAAAATGCTTCACATTTAAATGTACCATCTTGTAGTTTACAAGATCATTTGAAAAAAAATCTTATAGTTTACAAGATGATTGAGTTGGTAAGAACGAAGCTGTTGTGCATCTTCTATTTATAAGATGGCCAGTATAAATGGGCAGGAGCGTTTTTATACTGGCTGTTTATGTATATATATATTGCGGTAGTGTGGAGGGTGATATTGGTGGTGGAGGAGTTCATGCACATTTGTATTCAGCATGCGTATATGAAACAAGTAGAAGATACGGAGAACTACATTGTGAGTGCATTACACCAGCCCCACATGTAGCTGGGGTGGTGCAGTAATCTTTACTATATGCTTTTCAATTGCACGTCAACTTTATTTTTTCCTCTTTTGTTCAGCTATGAAGAGGCAATAAAAATTCTAAAACACCTACTGAGTGCAATTGCATGTGGTGGAAAACGGGGATATTGAGCCCTTAGGTTGTCTATGGATTTGGAGCATCTTGGTCGTTTGGATGAGAGTCTTTCAGTTGCAGAAGAGAGTTTAGCTGATCCATGGGTTCGTGCTGGATCAAGAATTGCATTACAAAAGCGCATTCTGCGTCTAGGAAGGCCACCAAGACGGTGGAAGGTTCCTGATTTTGCCAAATTGTTTAAGCGGAAGATCAGTGAAGTATGCCCGCCCTTTGTTTTCTTGATTAACCCAAATTTCTTTTTTCATTGGGAAAAAGGTCTAAGTTCTAGTCTGTGTTACTAGATTTTAGTACAAATAGTTTGTCGAGTATTTTTTTTTAATTTCTGATTTTTCAAGTCCATGTGCAAGGGAGGCCATTGGACAACAACCAAGGGATAAAGAGTAGATTCTATGGTGATGATGGAGAGCAATGTGCCGAGAGGCCACCCCCCCGGAGGCGAAAGTTGGCTCTGCAGTATTATGCTGGAGCGGGCGGCTGGCAGGGTGTTCATTCAGAAAGTGGCATTTGGATGACACTGTTTTGGCTTCTTATGTGGGATGCCATATTTGCTAATGTTCCAGATGTCTTCAGAACTAGATTTCAGGCATGTTTATTTCATCCGAAATGAGTACCGTGCATCCATACATCTGAGTTCATATTCACTTTTGTCATACCTAGAGAGCCATGTAGATCATGGGATTGAATTGGTAAACTGCAAGGTTCACTTCACTGTAGACTTGGTGGCTTATTTGGGCTACTAGAAATTCAGTATAGCCGGTTGGCATCCAACCCATATCATTTCTAAGCTTTTTAATTACTGGTCGCTTGCTGTTTAAGCCGTTTTATTCTTAGATAGTAATTTCATCACTAAAAGTTTGACTACTAAAAAGCCGTTTATTGATGACGATGGTCAATTTTATTTTGCAATCCTGACCCTTGGCGGGCGTTGATCATGAATCCACAATACCTTCTTTTCAAGGGCGCAAAATAGAAACTATGCATATTTTTGGGACACAGACGAAGTCATCTGGAAAATGATGGTCACTATTGTGGCAGATAATAAGCCGATATATTTATCCATCTATGGAAGTGAACAAGAATCCATCTCTCTAGAGAAATCAGGCTGTTTTTGTTCATCCTAGGCTATCCTCAGGCATATGATGGATAGTGTAATACCATGAATCCTCGCCAGTCGATTGCTTGCTACTGAGCAGCTTCTATAAGTCAAGATCATGACCATCGAGATCAATTATATGAAAAGCTAGAGCTGCCTAAGTATTATGTGGAGGATTTGGGAATTTTCTAGTGTGGGTGAATCGTCTCTGTTTCGTGGATGCAACTGCAGATCACTATGTTGATAAATTAAGTTTTAGCGAGAGAATGTTTCTCAGGCGAGTATTCATGCAAATGCATTTTTAAGAGTGTCATTTAAAAAAAAATTATAATGATGTTTGAGAAAAGATAAAGGATATGTATTTATATATGAAAACAAGATCTTGTCCACATTCATCGTCAACTATTGTTTTTAATATAATTTAAAAAATTAAAGAATTAAAAGTAAAATCGAAGATGTTATTATTACATTCATGCTCTTAAAAAAGCGTAAAAAAGGAATGATCGTAGGATCCAATCTCTCTCTCTCTCTCTCTCTCTCTCTCTCTCTCTCTCTCTCTCTCTCTCTCTCTCTCTCTCTCTTTATATATATATTTTATATTTATATAGCCAAGCACTCTAAAATTGTGACTTTTTAGTGACAAGGGTGGTCCAACCCGGTCCATGGTGCTGTGGTGGGCTTGTATTTTCTTGCCCCCTTGAAATGTGCGCGGTACAGCCCCAATTTTCTTCAGCACGTAATGGTTGGGGTCCTG